>NJDC01000150.1:287912-307373 GCA_002245475.1 Calephelis virginiensis
GCACACGCGCACACACACACACACACACACACACACACACACACACACACGTCAAACTTGTAACACATCTCGTTTTGAGTCGGGGGTTAAAAAGAAGGAATAATCTGGTATTTGTCCATGTGTGGACGGTTGTATTGCTTATTTGTCCACACATTGCATAATATTTTAAAAGATACAACAAATACTGGTCAACTACACAAATACACATGTGAAGGCCACCATATGGTAAATATCAAATATTTTGTTAGATATAATGACAATATTATGATCAATATGATAACAGAGGTCAGGGCAATCACGATAAAAGCATCGCCAGATGTTCAAACAACCCAGTTGACAGTGACGTTTAATCTATCTACGTACCCTCTTTGATATTTTTAGATTCAATCTAGATAATTGAAAGTGAAGTAAGCTTTAAGTATTTGTATACTTGGATTTGAGGATACCGTGCTTACCTAATCTTGAATCTCGGTTTACAGGATACGCCTATGCGGCACATACCACACATACAGACGTATTGTTACAGCCCATCCCTACTTCTAAATCGAAAATCGCTGATTCTTCTATTTCTTATACTATATAAACCGTGCATCTTCTATGCACCGGCAGTCAGGACTCAACCTTGACGAATCTCTGTTCAGCAACGGACCTGGTTTCTGCTCGCCGGTCTGGACAGGGACAAACTTACGAGAGAGAGAGTAATTACCACGCCACAATTAAACCTCGATAAATACTCAGAGTCGTGTGATTTAAGTCAAATGTTTTGACATTTTACATTTTAACAAATTAGGATTATTTCATAATAAACAGTTTGGTTTTACAAGGGGTAGATCAAGAGTCGATGCTAGTGTGGAATAATTGAAGAAAATTTATGGGTGTTGAGAGGATTCTCAGGATGCTATCGGGGTGTTTTGTAATTTGTCCAAAGCATTCGATTGCGTAAGCCACGATACGTTGATCAGGAAACTGCGCCATTATGGAATTAGAAATAAGGCACTCGATCTTCTGATTTCATATTTGAATGGAAGAATTCAGAAGGTTGATATTAATGATAAAAAATCGACTGGTGCTGCTGTTACGATGAGTGTCCCCCAGGGCTCTATTCTTGGTCCATTTTTGTTCCTTGTATATATTAATAACTTATCTTACTACGTAAGAGACAAACACGAAATTGTATTGTTCGCGGATGACACTTCACTTATATTTCAAGTGAAAAGACAACTGGGTAAGTATGACGAAACGAACCATGCGATTTCAAAAGTTCTGGTTCAATGTACATAATCTTTTTTAAATGAAAAAAAACTAATTGTATTAAATTTTCAATGCCAAATGTGAGGCAAGTAGATACCAACGTACAACTTAATGGGAACAAGTTGGACCTCATAGATTCTACTACGTTTTTAGGAATAACAATTGATAACAAATTGAAATGGGGCCCACACATTGATAAACTTGCAATTAGATTAAGCTCAGCAGCGTATGCTGTTAAGAAAATGAGACAATTAACTGATGTTGAAACCGCTAGGATGGTTTATTTTATTGGAAGTCTTCTCTGGGGGAGTTCTGCCGAAGTCAATACAATATTTATTTTACAAAAGAGAGCCATAAGGCCAATTTATAACCTAGACCCAAGAGTTTCCCTGAGAGAAAAATTCAAAGAAATCAAAATTCTGACTTTAACATCCAAGTATATCTTTGAAAATTTAATGTATATTCACAGAAATTCAAGTTCATTTAAAAGAAATTGTGATATACACTGTGTCAATACAAGGAATAAAAATAATCTTGCTGAGCATATGTCTCGTCTCCACAGAGTAAGCCATTCTTTCATGGGCCTATGTATACAGTTCTACAATAAACTTCCCAATTTTATGAAAGAACTTCCAATTAATAAATTTAAGAAATGTGTTAAATGTAAATTAAATCAAAAGGGTTATTACAACATTGCTGAATATTTAGCAGATTAGACTGCTTGGGATTAATTGCTCCTCATGCCAATCTCTTATAATATATAATGTATCATTACATAAATTATTGGAAATATATTGTAAACTAAGAAAAAAAGACAAGCCCGCTGAGTTTCTTGCCGGATCTTCTAAGTGTGCGGCCGCGTTCCAATCCGGTGGTAGATTTATTATTATATAGACCCGTCACAAGTGCCTCTTGTATGTTTATGTGAAATAAAGATGATTTATTATTATTATTATTATTATAAGTAGTAGATCAAAGTCTTTAAAAGTGTAAAGTAAGGTTTTCTGCCCAGCAAGAGTCTACACCAGCGACGGCACTTGCTCTGTTGGTTGCGCCTATTCCTGACAAGCAACCAAAGGCGGCCTAAAGCTGCTCATTCTACACTAGCAAGCAGACCACAATAGCATCGCCAGGCTTTGTACGGTGGGTTTTCTGCCCAGCACGAGCAGTCTTCAGTGCTCCTGATCTCTTGCCATAGCCTTGTTTGCCCGCGGGTTTTTATATCTATGTGTTCGTCTCGTCGAGCCGGATCCGTTGACACCACCGCCGCTGTAATTTGTAGATATATTTGATATAAAATTCATAAAAAACATCAATTTTCATACTTGTAAAAAATCCACCTAAGCCCTATAGCAATTTCATATAATTAGATTAAATATTGCAAAATAATACCCCCCACCATTGATATACGTACCTTTTTGTTTTTTTGGCTCGACGAGACAAACACGTAGATATAAAAATTTTGAAAATCAGACGAACGGGCAAGAAGTTATTTCCAAAAAAGGGACAGAGCTGTTGTCGAGTCATACTACTAAAGGTCACACATCACCAGAATTACCAGTACCAGGTATTTTTCTACCATTGGATTCCCGATCAAGAAACGACGGCGTGACGCAAAGCGGGCTGCAGTATCGAGGTTGTATTGCTCACCAAAGCGGTGTTATACGACGACATCGACACATTGGCGGCAACACGGCGACGGCTGACTCATCAAAGCAAGGCATGTACAGTGTCTTGTTCACCTTACTGTGAGTGCTAATTCCGACACTATTTAATACCATTACTTTACTCAGTCGAGATAAATATTAAAACGGCTAAATCAGAACCATCGCGAACTATGCCGGTAGATTTTAATATCCTATCTAAATTTGTGAAACCCCTTTGATGGAGATAAAAATAAACTCAGTTCAGTTTTGAGAAATTGCAGTAACGCGTTTCAATTCGCCAGTAAGGACCATGAGAACTTACTGTTTAAATGTATATTATTACAATAAAAAGGAAAAGCAGAGTCTGCCTGCTCCCTAAACATTTCAATAACTGGCAGGATATTTTTATTTTAGCACTTGCCCTGTGCTTGGGATAAATTTTCTATAAATTTTAAAGACGAAAGGTTACAGGTTCAAATCCTGTCTGGGGCGAAATTTTTTCTTTTTTTAAAATTTATAGAGAACTGGCAGGAATTAAAATCATTCTTAAAATTAAGTTTTGGAGAGAGCAAGTATAGAGACCATCTCTTGCTTGACCTCCAAACGTGTAAAATAAAATCCAGCGAGGATATATCACAGTATAGCCTCCGAATAGAGACCTGCTTAACGAGATTACAGAGAGACATTTTATTAAACTACTATTAGACCCTGTTATTAAATCTGAGCTTGAAGGTCGTATTGCCAGTACGGGAGACTTGGCTTCACATACATTCCGGATGGGTATACCAAGCCGCATATCTACTATAGTCAGATGTAGAAACCCTAAAAATCTTAACGAAGCTATCGACCTGGATATCCAGGAAGAAAAAGTTCAAAATTACATTCAAATTTCCAAAAATAAAGAAAAACCTGTAATCTTTTGTAACCAATGTGGTAAAAATGGTCACCCTACCAGTAAATGCTTTTTAAACCGTAATATTAACAATATAAATACTTATTCCCGACCTTCCAGTTCAAATCAACTAAAATGTAATTTTTGTAAAAACATAGGTCATAATATATTCAATTATCGTAAAAGAGAATATAACAACAGCTAACAACTTCTTAGTTCTTCCAATTCAACGGCGTTTCATAATAGTGTCAATTTTATAGACCAAGAGACAGATGACTGTAAAAAATCATCTAAAATAAACAGTCATGCTTTTGACGATGATTTGAACGAACAGTAATTCCGCATAGGCGTCTTACGGAATCGTCAGGCTTTAGTGACGTCACAAATCCTACTTACTACTAACTACTTCAAGTTATGTTCCTTTGAAAGGAAAAACTCTATTCATTTTGCTAATTCTACTAAATCATGCACTCTACAGTATGACAAATCTACTATATCTACCAATTCTACCAAATCGTCTACATCTAATATTCATAATGGTAAAAAAACCAAAAATAAAATATCCAATTATCATAATTATAACTATACTAACTCTACTACTACTATACTACTATATCTACCTAATCTATTAAATCTCGTGATTATTATCCTAAATCTACTATGTCCAAGAGCTATTATTCTAAATTTACCAAATCTACTAATTCTACCAATTCTACTAAATCTATTAACTCCAATAAGTATGCATATTCTAATTATACCCCGATATTACTAATTATATCCCGATATTAAGAATATTGCTATCTCTGATTTTTCTAAACCCTTTGATAATATTAGATTCGTACTAATTTACGATTTGTACGAATTTACTTACATTTTTAATAATACTGGTATAAACATCAACCTCTGTGGTCTAGCGTTCCGGGTGTTGGACTTGACTGCATGAGGTCCCGGGTTCGAATCCCGGGTCGGCCAACAAAAAGAAAATTAGATTTTTCCAATTTTCTAATATAAAAATGTTGGTCGGGATTGGTAATGTGCCCGGTTGGCGATAGGCTTGCCACCTATCACATTGTGGGACTTAGTGTCTTCGGCTAGTCGTGGGTGACTTGGTTGTACCTCTGCCTATCTCTTCGGGGATATGGGCGTGAAGATACTTTACTTTACTTTACTTTTAAAATCAATATATACCATAATAAATTAATTTATCCTACTCCTGATCAAATTCCTACGATTGTTAAAGACAATCACAATACTCCTGTCGGAGATCACATAGGTTCTTCCCGTATGTATAGCTAACTAAAAGATCTATTGGAAAGGAATGAAAAATCAAACAGAATCATTTGTCAAAGCTTGCTCCAATGCCAACAAAACAAATCATTAAGAACTATAAATAAATCTCCTACGTCACATGAACCATTGCAACGTATCGCTCTAGATATTGTTGGTCCATTACAAGAATCTGATGAAGAAATTTTTTATTGAATCAGGCGTTACTTTGCGGAAATCCATTATAAAAGATGTAAAATAAGCCTTTATTTTGCTAATTCCGCGTAAGCAGTGTAATCGTTGTGGCAAATAATCCTCCAAACGACACAGAATGTGACAAGCCTAACCGACGTTCCCACTACCCACCTCCGCGACCAGCACACGACTATAGGAAAAGCTCGGGAAACAATATAAATTGTCACGTTCTTTACATGTGACAACCCTACCTAAAGTTCCCACCTCCCACCTCCGCGACCAGATCACAAATAGAGTCCGAACACGGGAAACAAAACCACTTGTCACGTCCTTCGCCAACTTCGTCGAAGCACTCACCACAGAGAACACCAAATCGCACTCGACGTACGTTTCGCCTCTACACCGAGGCACCGAGGCAACTACTTATCTATTTAAAATCAAACACTTATTCTCGTCACCATTAACGGTTAGATTAGGTTAGACTAACGGTTCCTTAGAAAGGAGCCACGCTACTCTCAAAGAATACCTCAAATCCTTTGTCAATGACAATCAAAATGATTGGTATAAGTCTTTACCTACCTCATCAATATCATTTACCTAATTCATGCCCTCATTATAGTACTAACTTCACTCCACATGAGCTACTATTTGGGTGTAAACCTTACATTCCAAGCTCAGTCTATGATATAAATCCTAACGTCACATATCCCGACTATATTAAAAAATTGAAACATAAATTTACTTGTACTAGAAACTTAGCTTGGGAAAAAATAATTAAAAGTAAAGAGAGATCCAAAACTTATTACGACAAACATAATCGAAAAGTAGAATACAAAGTCAATGATATGGTACATGTTAAACACCATCACGGACTTCGTAAAGCTCTGTCGCCTATATGGAAAGGTCCATTTAAAATCATTCAGGTTCATAGTAATAACAGTGTCACTGTTCTTATTAAACGTAAAAAGACTCGCTACCATTTTGACAAAATAAAACTAGCCCATGAAATTGCTATTCCTGGATCATCAAGTCCAGATGATCATCCTGTAGATATACCTACAGCACCTTTAGAGATGCCTCTTTTAGATTAAATATACTATTTCTAAAAAAAATGCTATTTCTACTAATTACTGTTTCAATTATTTAATATTTCAATTAGTTACTCATTTACTATTTCAATCAATTTGTTACTATTTCAATTAATTATTATTTCTAGCATTTAAATTTCCAATAATCATAATAAATAACTTAGATAATTTTAATTAGTTACTAAATCTTTAATTGTAAGACTTAATATATTTAAATTTTCTATTTCGCCCACTTGTAAACAATATCTCGAATTAATGATTTATAATATTTTGCTATTTCCAAAGAATATATTTTCTAAATAATGCTTGTACCAAATACCTTCATTCCTTTCTTTTTCAAGGCCATCGCGCCAGGTATCTATAATGCAATAATTACCCCAATCGTAAATAGTCCCGGTCTATATTTTGACCCTATCGGTAATATTAAATATTGCAATGACTATTGGAATCTTTTCACTTTTTCTGATATCTCTTATATAGAACCTCACCTACTAAAACTTAAAAAATATTAGATTCTTCTAAATAAATTTGTGGAAAGTTTAGTCCACTAAATTACAAATTGATTGTATTAATGTTCTAAGTCGTCTACAATGCATGTTTCTAAATAATGAAAATAATTTATTGTCTCTGTCTCATATAACTAATAACCAAACAAGATTCAAAAATCTGCTTGGTTCAGTATTGGAGGTCGAATACTTTAACAATTATTCGGCTCTTTAGATGAAGATGATGCAAAAACTTTCACAGACGCTATAAACAAAGTGCAAGATGACCAACGTCACTTAGCATCTTTGATGGAAGATAACATACACGTTATCACTTCTACTATCTCAACTTTTAACAATTGTATTTCTAAATCAAATGCTAATGAACAAACTTGAAATGAAAATATGAATAAATTAAATATAAATCTTGATTCTAAATCAGAAAATAATAATAAACTTCAAGTAAACTTTCACTTAGCTTTAACTTTTAGCACCTTAGGCAGCTCACTAATGTTTCTAGAAACTAGTTTGAACAACTTACTCACTTTTACTTGATACTTAGTTATCATGTTAACAAATTATGCACATTTGCATTTAACGCAGAGTAAAATACCTATCATGCATTGAGAAGCTATAATTCTCAAACTTTACTTCACTGATAATTTTCTAAGTCTTAGGTTCTCAACATTTTTTATAGATTGACAAAAAAATAATATTTGGTCTACAAATATTATTCGCTATTACTAGTTTTGCTATCTCTAAATATTACTAAGTAGAAGATTTTCAAACATTTGTAGGTTATTGATAGATTAATTAGCACAATACAATTTTTTGCTATTTCTTAATACTTTAAAGTCTACTAATTCTACTAAATCTAAATATAACTATCTTTACCATTTCTACTATGTTACTAATTCTACTATTTCTACTATTTCCAAAGACAGTTAAATCTATTATTCTACTAAAGCCTTAGTAATGTGTTATATTTATATATTTTTTAATTTAATTACATTAATGTTAAGCTAAGTTTACTATTTCCTAATATGATTAAATCTATTATTTTGGTTATCTTTAGTATTGTGTTATTTTATTGAATTATTGCATTAACTTTTGTTTTGATTAATGATTAATTTTAACTAAATGTTAATTTGCTAATTCTATTATTTTTCTAATCAGTAGTAATACAATGTTACATGTAAAAAATTTTTTTTGAGTGAATTTCATGACATTTATCTTTATGTTTTGACTTTGTTTCAAAATCGCTAAATCTACTATTTCCAATTGTTACTAAATCATCTGTTTTGCTAAATCAATTTACTAACTTTATATAATGTTAAATTCAGATTTTCTAGTTTTTCAATTTCTAAAATACACAGCAAATTGTAATATTTTCTATTTTCTGCTATTTCTATTTTTAATGTTGTGTATTGTAAAACTTTGTAGATCACACACGTCTTAAAGGGGGGAGGTGTTACAGCCCATCCCTAGTACTAAATTCAAAATCGCTGATTCTTCTATTTTTTACTATATAAGCCGTGCATCTTCTATGCACCGGCAGTCAGTACTCAACCTCGACGAATCTGTGTTCAGCAACGGACCAGTTTCTGCCCGCCGGTCTTGACAGGGGTGAATTCGAGAGAGAGTAATTACCGCCCCACAATTAAACCTCGATAAATACTCAGAGTCGTGTGACTAAGTAGTCAAAGTCTTTAAAAGTGTAAAGTTTAACGAATAAACTTGGTGAGTTCCTAAAATTAGTTTTTTTTAAGACTATCGGCGGGGACACCCTAACAGTACGCACGAAGCACATACGCACGTCCACACATACAGGGTTACATTTAAAAAACCAGCCAAATTTTGATCGAGAATTGGTAATTGATAGGAATTTCATCTTTGAAGAAATTAAAAATTTAAGGAAATGTAAATCATAGTTTTATCTGACTCAAAATACAAAATGTATGGTTACAGCGAAAACAAAGCATTCAACTGGTTCTCACCGACCGCCGTTGCATGCGTAGGCTGGTAGCGTCACGACAGAGTCATAGTACATAACTTACCGTGCAAACAAGCGAAGTATTAACGCAGACATTTTAAACAAATGTTAACAAAAGTAAATATTACAATTTGGCAATAATATTTAAAATCCATTATCATTTTAGTCTTAACTCTCTTATATTATAATTTGCAGGTCCTTTGAAAGTAACCCTGTTTATGGGGTAAAGCTGCCTAAATCTTTGTATCTTCACGCCCATATCCCCGAAGAGGTTGACCGAGGCTAAACCAGGCCACCCACAAATAGCCGAAGACACTAATTCCAACAATGTAATAGGTGTTAAGCCCATCGCCAACCGAGTACATATAAAATACCGACCAACATCTTTTTATAAGAAAATTGGAAAAAAATGCATTTTTTTTATTGTGCTACTCGGAAATCGAACCTGGGATCCCATACAGTTAAATCCAACACCTGGACCACTAGATCACAGAAGCGAAAGGTGTTGTATGTTAATTAAAAAAAAATGGTTGCCTGTAAAGTCGGTTTTACGGGCGAAGATTTTACGTGACAACGTCTTTTTCTCGGTAGAATATTTATTGATATGAATATTATTGAATTGCATAATAGGAACAAGGAATTGAATGAAAATAAGAAATGCACAAATTTTAACTATAGAAATATATTTTGTTTACCAAAACATTGTACCCGGTCCGGCGGGCCTCTCTCTCGTTCGGAGGCTCATAGTAACAGACGTAAGCAGGCGTTACACTTTTTCAAGAGTGACTCCGAGCCATAACCTAATTTAAGACATTGTCACGTCAAAATGGTATGAAAATTTAAAACAGTTATTCAAAATATCTGTTTTAAACAGTTATTCAAAATATCTGTTTTAAACAGTTATTCAAAATATCTGTTTCAAATTTTTAGACATTTTTTTAAGTAATCATTGAGTTTGACAACAACATTATCTTTAGTTATATTCAATTTAAAAAGTTAGAGGAATAGTTAGAGGTCACAAATTTTACAACTTTAGAAGTGTTTTTGTTTCTAGTACTGATGTAATGGATACTAGAATACCTTTCAAAGTAGTTGGTGCCCAGGTACGACCGCTTTTTACATTAATTGAGCTCTCCATAAAAACTAGTCTTTTCCTAGATTTAATTTATCTGTTTTTTTAAAATCCATCAAAATCGGTTCAGCTGAAAAAAACTTCATTCATTTAAAACTATTTTAAAACGATATGCAATAAAACTTTTTTACTCTAAACCCCAAGCACAAATACCAAATTACAATATTTTGACGATATTTCCTAGTTTTATATTCCATAATATTCCAAAGCGAATGAACCAGAGTTTATGGGCAGCATTCTGTTGAATTTTATTCAACTTGTTTTAACTATTTTATGTGATCCCTGCCTTTGACTAAAACATATTAGACTTAGGATCATTTTACGTTGGTGGTACGCTGTAATATTTCATAGTGATTTGTGATTTATACCCTGGCTGTCCCGGGTTAGAATTGGGCAAACAAATTGATTCAATATGTCTTCCTGTCCGAACAACAATTATTTGTGTTGGAAAAGTTATCCGCTTGGTTTCTCTGTTAGAATACAAACTTAATGATATATGCATATTAATTCAAATAAAATTTTACTCAAAATAAGTATCTTTACGCCCGTTTTCTCGAATGCTCTCTCTGTTGATAATATAAGATAATCGTTTAAGCGCAAGTTACATTTTCATGTGACTCTCAATATTTTTTTGTATTAAGATTAATCTATGCCTTTACAATTGCTTTCTGTTTTTTAGGTAAAAAAAAGTATCTTGACGCGTATAATCCGTCACTGTGAAAAAGATCACGGCTCGCTTGGTAAAAGACAATCGCTGTCTATAGACCCCATAGATGTTACTGGTGCCTCGCTGTCTTGTAGCAAGATCCAATGTAAAGGTCTGCCAGCTAGACTGCCATCTGGACCGGAACACGTAAATGTTCTGGATCAGAATCAGAAGAAAATGTATTCACATGGACCATAAAAGATGTAGGTATAGAAGAAGCGAAAGAAACTCAGCAACCAGCGGGTTTATCTTTCTCAATACTAACATGTGCGTCTATCGAATTCTGAAGACCTTATGTCTAATTCTGCTTTTAAACATTTTTTAAACTCATTTAAAGGTAGATCTCTGATGACACATGATATCTTTATCACGGCGGGAATAGGTCAAAGACTGGGATCCCTATCCGCTAAAGGTACTTGATACTGCTTACTTTGGACTTAGACCAATTTGTCCAGAGATTTGTTGAATGTTTCCATTGTTAGCACTTTGCAAAACTCCATTTTGTATTGTTTTATGTATTAATACATTTGCATTGTTTCACTTTCACTTAATATAGTTTTAATCTAAAAGACAAAATTATCGAACCGGTATCCCTTTTAAAGCATCTTCAAGGTCATGGCGACTTAATTTAAATTAATTTTACAATAAACGAATGTTTGGCAGTTAACAGTACATCTTTGGTCCATATTTGGTCGGAAGCTATGATTTTTTTAAGATAAACAGGAGAAATGTTGAAAGTATTTAAACAAAACTTTTTCCCCGAAACTGGGAAAAAACTAAATTTAAAAAATATATTTACTATATACTAAATTTAACTAATTATTATTAACAAATATTTAAATTCCACAACATACCAAAAATAAACATCTAAATTAATTACTGCTTAGATCTCTGGAAATTTTGTTATCTATATATTAATACGTGAAGCAAAAACTTTGAACCCCTTTTTACGAAAATTGCGCTGAACTAGGAGTATAAAATTTGGCACACTAATAGTTTATGTATAGGAGAAGTGCAGAACGTTAATATTTTTTTAATGACAATGTTTACAAAGTGCATTGATTCAAAAAATAAAACGTTACACGTACTACCGTGCATTTGACACACACAAACAAATACATTGATGATAAAGATAAGAGATCACAGATGGCGCACAAACTATAATCATACAGTTTGGAAACAAAGTAGTTGGTCTTGAGAAATGAAGATGGCGTTCTTATCAACAAGATATTAAAATGTATTAAGGCCTAATTTCGATTAATGGGCGACCACTAGTCATAATATCAATACGTGAAGCTAAATCTTTAGATCCTAAGATCCTAGAATAATTATTATAAAGTGCATTAATTAAAAAAATAAAACATTAGACCCTCTACCAAGCCTTTGACACAAAAAAGACATTGGTAACGATAAAAGATCACAGATGTCGCACAAATTATATTCATAATTTTGGAAACAAAGTAGTTTCCTTAAATGAATGAAGATGGCGTTCTTATCAAAGAAATAATTTACGAAATAACCCTAATAATGTTAATGTTATAGAAACTTATCATTAAAATTTATCATAGTCGAATTTGGACCACTAGTATGTATAATAATATAGAAGTTTGTCCACCCGTGCGAAGCTGGGACTGGACTTATATAAGGTTTTCTCGAATTAGTTAAAAATATTTCTGCTAGAAATTCGTACTACCTACGTACCTACCTAAAAACGTAAGAGTTAATAAACAACCATATTTGAAAGAGCAATGCGCATAATTGACCTGAGAAATAGTTATCGTGAGTAATGATGTAAGGTATTTAAAAAAAAATTATAAAAAAAAAATGCTGATTTTTTTGTTTTTATAAAATTATTCATTACATTTTTATACTAAGTTTAAAAATGGGTATATTTAATTTGCAAGTCCTGAAAAAAATATTTAAAATTTCAAATACAATAGGCACTATAAACAGCAACTGTGATTATCTGTGGTCTGTTTACAACTTTCTGTTCCACGATTATTGTTACCTACCTATTACTGCCACCACGTACTGTTTATTTTAATAGTGATTAATGATTACTAACATATTAAACTAGCTTAAACGTAACTTATTAGTCAAAAAACGAATAACTGAACTATAAATATTTGTTTTCAGTTGTATACCAAAAGAATTATAATTAAAAAATCGTAGCACAGATAAAAACCTTCTGTGTAAAAACGATTATTAATTTTGACAGAGCTGTCGCGTCTTAGATAAGTTTGAGACTTTGTACCATTGACCGTACCGTACAAACGACGACACACGAGTCAAACTCGGTACGGTCGAATTCCTGAGGATGCCTCGGTGTAGAGGCGAAACGTACGTCGAGTGTAATTTGGTGTTCTCTGTGGTGAGTGCTTCGACAAAGTTGGCGACGGACATGACAAGTGGTTTTGTTTCCCGTGTTCGGATTCTAGTTGTGATCTGGTCGCGGAGGTGGAAGGTGGGAACTTTAGGTAGGGTTGTCACATGTAAAGGACGTGACAATTCATATTGATTCCCGAGCTCTTCCTATATTCGTGTTCTGGTCGCGGAGGTGGGTGGTGGGAACGTCAGTTAGGCTTGTCACATTCTGTGTCGTTTGGAGGATTATTTGCCACAACAGTTACACTGCTTACGCGGAATTAGCAAAATAAAGGCTTATTTTACATCTGCTAAGTTGTTTAACATGCAATTCATTCTATTGTAAATCAAGTGGCATGCAAAGACAATCAGTAAACACCGAGTACGGAATAAACGATTCCATATCCTAGCGCCGGAAGCTCGCTTACTAACAATTCATTACACATTCGCAACTATAAACTTTGTCCATTATGGAAAATTGAGCTCTACCTTTAATTTAATAAGGTTTAAATTTCACTATACAATATTTTTTTATGCTTAAATAGGGGGTTATTTACAGGTAGGACAACCAAATTGGTCGGCTTGTATATACAGTCTAGAAACGTTCGGTACCCGGTTTCTTTACTCTAGAAACGAGTCGTTCTGCTAACAAAAGGTAGTTTTTTAGAATAGTAGTTTCTTCGAATAGTAAAGAAATCTACCTACCATCGTGCGTTATTGATTGTTAACTCTAAATGTAACTATGAGCATTGCTTCGTTAGTTTTAGGCAAGCTTCCAATGGTTATAATAACCTATACTACTAACGCATTACGGATCGTCAATTATAGGAAAAAGGCTTAAGACATTATTAGTGTACTGTTTTGTATTTACTTTTTATCCGGTCAACAGTCCAAAAGCAAAAGCGATTTTCCCACCCGATAGCCAGCACGTTTGGCGAAAAATGGCGGCAAAATAAAATTGGCGAATAACGATGATATCTTTCGATTTATGAATTAAAAACATATAATTTTTTTTCCCGTGTTGGTCCGGGCTCCTTTATAGAATAGACCATCTGCCTTCTTTGCCAGGCAGCTCGTAAAAGGCGAGCATAGGCTCACAATCACTAACACCGTGACATCTAACAAGGTGGTAGAGTTTAGCAGCGACTCGTCCGGATTGGTACCACCGCTTTACCTATTCCTGCCGCCATAACGTCATGACGTGTTCCGGTTCGGAGAGTAAGGTAGCCGGTAAACTTACTTTTGCTCGAGACCTAACATCCCGACCTTAGGTTCGCAGCGCACCATTACCACCTTTGGTGTCTATAGGCGGCGTGAATTTCTTAACATCAGGAAATCCGTTTGCTTGTTTGCCTTCCAATATCATAACAAAAAATGTATTTATTTTTAGAATCCTTGAGAATTAAGCTACGTAATACCGTAAAAATGTGTATGTTTAACCTCAAAACCATTTGCAACAAACAAAATGTGAAAAAACTTTCCGTGTTTTTTCCCAATTTTCCCAAGAAAAACATTTCTTATTAAAAACAAACGTCTTTCATTTACCTTCTGGATACTTTATTCGAAAGAACATGAAACGTTTAACAGAATGCAATTACAAAAACAACAATGTCCATGCAAATATTTTACAACACAAGCTCTATAGAATTAAATTCTTGCATGTTTGAAAAAGTGTCACGTGCTATTAATTAATCTCTTACTATGGAGTATTTAGTGGAAGACACTCATAAAACTTATATGTTTTATCTGTAGATATGTCATATAAACATATTACAAATGTTATTTACAAGAATAATTTATTATATAATTAGAAATAGTTAAAATCGAGCGGGCCGTTACGTCACAAGTACATACATACGTACATGACCAACTTAAATATCGCTAAATTGTATGTAAAACTAGTTAAATGATGTGTAGTGTTTTATAAAATTGTTTATCACTTACCAAAATGTAATTTTAACACTCAACTAACACATTTTCACATTACTTTTTGTTTTCAAGTCACTAACCGACCACATACTCGAAAAAAGCGCAACGAATGAATAAATCATGCCAACTCAACTGGTTCCGAATTTTTTTTTTAAATGTTGACATACTTCAAACTTTTTAATACGACGGGTTGTTTATTCTTCTACAGACTAAAAAAAATTGTTTGGATACACGAAGTTTACTTGAACAAACTGGAATTAAGAAAGGCCCAAATCGGGTCGGGACCATTGAGCGGACTTTTTTTAGACACCCGATATGGGCTGCGGACCGTTGACTGGATAAATACTTCCAAAATAGGAGGTTCTTTATTTGAATTTTTGTCATTAACTTTTCATTCGACAGTCTTTTTTTGAATTTATAAAACACAAAAAGAAGCATTGCAAGCTTAGCTCATTAAAGTTTAATATTCCGCAACCTCCGGTTATGTCGGAAACAAACGTTTTTAAATTTATTTGAATCCGGAAAACAAAAATATTAAATGCTTAAAACTGAATAAAAATGTGTATTTTACGCAGTAAGCTAACAAGCACACGACTTTCCTGATCGTACAAGCCAACCGTGGCCTATATACATGGGGCACACTAAAAGTTTTGCACTTCTAGCTAATTGTAACAATTTAAATTTCGATTGTTATATTTTTAAAACGTTGTAACCTTTTTATTAATGAAAAATCAATTGGTGGGAAATAATTTGTCATTGTTTTTTTTTATCATAGATCAAATTTCTACGTACGCAACGAAAATGGAATTAAGTCGCAAAGATTTTAGAGCTATGATTTTAAAAGTTCTCTTTCTCTGCAAGACTGTGCCGCTCGTTTTCAAAATGCTTTTGGGAGAGAAGAACCTTGTTTGAGCACCGTGAGGCGATGGTTTGCTGAATTTGAGAGCGGTCGAGTTTCTTTACACGACGTTTTTCGTAAAGGGCGGCCTTCAACTGCCGTCAACGAAAATAATGTGGCTACTCTTAAGCGGTTAATTGAAGAGAACCCCCGGATTACCTATGGGACGATTCGAGAACTGTTGGGGATTAGTATGAGCCTAATTCAGAAAAAAATAAAAGAAGAATTGAAAGTTCGGAAGCTTTGTTGTCGTTAGATCCCTTATGAACTGACAGCGGAGCAGAAGCGGGCTCGCGTGAAAAGGTACTCACAGATACTACTGAAGTACGACCACGGACATTCTAATGCTGTTTATGATATTGTCATAGGAGACGAAACGTGGATTTATTGTTTTGAACACGAAACAAAACAGCAATCTCGTGAATGGATGTTTGAAAATGAGAACAGTCCAACAAAAGTGAGACAGATAAAAAAAGTTGGTAAAAAAGTGATCGAGTTTTTTTCTCAGCTACAGGTCCCATCTGTACGATTCTACTTGAAGATCAAAAGAGTATTAATGCCAAGCAGTATTTTACCATTTATTGACCTAGGTTTTTAGAAAAACATCGCGAGAAACGACCCAAAAGTCGTATTCTCCTACAACTTGATAATGCTTCTTCACACATGGCCAACAAAACAAAGTCATTTTTAGCTTCCGAAAAAATACATCTCATCACTCATTTTGCGCATAGGCCCGACCTAGCACCCTGTGATTTCTGTATTTTCCCCAAAATCAAAGATGTGATGAGAGGTTTTACTTTTACCAACTACAAAGAAGCAGTGATAGCTTTCAATCAGCACGTAGAAAACATGCCTTTAGATCTGTGGTCCTACTGTTTAAAAAAATGGTTCGATCGCATGGTTTTTGCTTGAGGCCTAACATCCCGGCCTCAGGTTAGCAAATCCCCAGTACCACTTTTGGTGTCTCTAGGCGGCGGAAATTTCTTACCATCAGGAAATCCGTTTGCTTGTTTGCCTTACAATATCATAAAATAGTTCTGTTTTTACTTATATCAAATTAGTTGTGTATTGCAAATTTTATAATGAATAATAAAAACATCGATTAAAAAGTTTGCCTTAATTTGCATCGCCAATGGAAATTTGTGTTCAATCAGGAGTGTGGGAAGGGAACTCCTCAACGGTTTAGCACTTACCTTATGTTGGGTTGGGTTTGATTAATTTGTATTGATGAGAAATTCACACCTAGATGAGTTGTGACTGTCACTAGGGGTCTGATGATGAAGACGAAGGACAGTCAACGGAACTCAAGTTGACGTGTTCCGGTTCGGAGAATAAGGTATCCGGTAAACTTGATTGTGCTCGAGGCCTAACATCCCAGCCTCAGGCTGGCAACGCACTATTGCCACCTTCGGTGTCTCTAGGCGGCGTCAATTTCTTACCATCAAGTAATTCGACTGCTTGTTTGTCTTCCAATATCATAAAGTATGATTTTTATGTTTTATTTTAACTTTTGTATTATTATATTGTATTTATATTTGTAAGTTTAGGTTGTAAATTATTACCCGGGCAAGTTGCTGCTGGTAGAGTGCTATACTCTACCTCGTGAAGCCAAATTTCTCAATTGTGAGCATCGCCGAAGAGTAGCAAGTCCTTCCGTTTTCTATATACCAGGCTTTAGTAAGTGTGCCTCGGGATTTCACAGCTTGATTCCAACAGCACTTTTCTTGACCGAGAATCAAGACGAAAGGGTATCGCACCCACTTGGTGGATATTCCCAGCAAACTAGCTTCCTATTTTATCAATAGAAAGGCTAAGGGCAGGAACTATTAACCACAGGAGATGTTTTTAGTGAAGATGTTTTGAGTGGCTTCAAGGAAGAATTAATAGGGACTTTGTAGCTTGGTATAGGTAATCAAATCTTCCATCCATCTATTAATTTAATCCATTCATTAAATACGTTAGTAAGTAAAAAATTGTAGTTACACCCCTATCCCTGAAGAGGTAGGCAAAGACCACCTGAAGACAATAAATCCAACAGTGACAAGTGGCAAGCCCGTCGGTTACCGGGCGCCCATCAAATCCCGAGCAACATTTTTGTTAGAAAATTGGAAAACCGCATTTTATGTTTGTTGAAAATGCGCTTTTCCCTACCCGGGAACCGAACCCGGGGATCGGACAACAAAGAGACGTAGTGTATTTTCAACTTCCGAATAAAACAATATTGCTTGGGATTAGATATGTGCCCGGTTGGCGATAGGTTTGCCACTTATCACAATGTGGGACTTAGTGTCTTCGGCTAGTTGTGCGTGCTTTTGTTGTGCCTCTGCCTACGTGTTCGAGGATATGGATGTGAAGCAGGCAAGGTTGACAATATTTACATATTACTAGACTGTTTCATTGTTTGCTATGGAACCCGCGAGATAGAGTAAATTTAATACAAAATAAAGCTATGTTGCCACATTCGGAAACGATTTTAAAAAGTTGAGAAAAAATCACAGGCTGATCTCCATGTCCATAAATAAATACTGATTCTCAGAAGAGTTATACAAATGGGTCTAACCCCAAACTATCCAAAATTGTATGCTTGTTTTATTGATGTTAGCCGATGATACCAATACCAGATATTAATAATCACTGCTAGTAACCAGTAGTATGTTCACGATACAAATATGTTTCTTGTTCATCACCAATGAGTTTTCAAAATAATAAATAACCTGACTTACGCCACAAACAGTGTGTAATGAATTACAATTCTGAAATTATTTTCAAGAAAAAATATCTATCATTTGTCCTCTTTGTTGTTTTTTTCAACATTTATTTTTTTATTAAGATTATATAATAACTTTTCACTTAATTAGATTAATTAAATTCGAGGTTAAAAGATTTTTAAACTAAAGAAAAACAAAAATATTGAAACTGATTAAATATTCTCTTAATTGGCAGTAATTTCTGAAACTATGTTATGTGTGACAAAAATAAAATACACAATAAAAACAAAAACAAATTAATCACCATAGCAAAATGTATTAATACTCGTATGTTTTCAAATTTCAAAGTGACATAATAATTGTGCTAAGACCAAAAAACAAATGGCAACATAAAGGAATCTATGGTCTATGGTTCAAAGTTTAAAATTTGTGGAATTTAGGTAAAATAGTGAATTTGTGTACCTACGCAATATCTATATTTTCTTGTGATTCTAATGTATTGTAGTGGTTTTCCATATTTTAAAGTATAGCTCTGATTTCTCCATTACGGAATAAAAGTTTAACGATACTGATATACATAGAGAAATGAGATAGTGAAATAATTTTTGTGTTAGTAACAACGTCGAAAGAAACCACAAAAAGCTTTGTTTGTATCATTTCCCAGTACGTAAAATGTGTAATATAATATGTCTGTAATAGAAGAATGATTTGTTTAAAATTCGAGTAAAAATAAAAAATGTTCTAGTATGTTGTTGTATTTAATTTACTGATAAAACTTAAATTTTGATAATATACAGTTTACTATTTCTGTGTTTATTAATTAATACATTACAACATGTATATGATTGAAATTTTAGTTTGATCTTGTTATTTCCAAAACATTCCAATGAAAACAATAGCAGGGAGGG
>NJDC01000150.1:315719-326539 GCA_002245475.1 Calephelis virginiensis
GTGCCCTGGGTGTGCCTCTGCCTACTACTTCGGTGATATGGGCGTGAAGATACTTTCCTTTACTTTTATTTATTCTGTCTTTGTTTCGAAAGACATCAATAAATCTTTAATACTCTGGTGAAGCCGCGGGTAGCAGCTATTTATATAGCAAGAAAAAGTATTGTTTGTTAGTTGTTATTTATAATCTGCCCTTGAACAAATTTCGAGTTTTTTCTACAGGGATAGTTTTCATAGTCGGGACATAGTTCTTTAATGAAAACATGTAATTATTAAGGTGCTTTACTTACGGATATATCTATATCGTTAGATGTTTGTGATATTAAAATAATCGCTTTTTTACATGAATAATGTTAATGATGTATACTTATATACGTACATCTACAGAAATAAAATTTTTGCAATTTTTATCAAAATGTTTGTTCCACCTAACTTCTGAAAAGTTTTGACGGATGTTGACAAGACTACCACCCAGAAATCCTATGCAAACGAAGTCGCCGGCACAATAAGTAATATTAAAAAAACTTTGCTTTTGCAATTAAATTTGTTTATTTTATAATAAATAAAATATTAAAAACAGATAGCATCGATATCCATGTCATCTCAAAAACAGTGTTATATTTGACCAGCATCTTTTAAATACTTTTCGAAAATTTTGAAAACAGAATGTATTTTAAGATCTGGATTGCTCCAATCTTTTTCTGTTTTGTCAAACCAAAAGTATTTTCCTTTTATTGATTGATCAGCATCAAGAGCTAGATATACTGGAGCTTCACTGGACTCTTCCACTGTAAGCATTCCTGTACTCTTGGTCATCGCAGTCGCCACAAAACCTGGATGTATTGAATTAATCGAAATGTTTCTCCCAACATGCTTTTGTTGAACTCGTGTTAAAGCACTTAAAGCTACTTTTGAAACTCTGTAAGCCAGTAAGGGAGTTTCAACAAAATCTTCCTCGTTCACTGTTCCAGTCTTAACCGAGTCTAGGAACCAAGTTACAAAAGCGTCAACATCTTCCGTTTCAACATCTTCTTTTGTAAGTCTACCAATCCAATATGGGTTTCGAAGATTAGAAATATGCCCACAGTCACTTGAGACATTAATAACTCGTGCATTATCTTTGAGAATAGGAAATAAAATTTCTTGAATTATTAAAATACTATAATAATTTACATCAAGCACATACTTCGAATCTTCGTATGTCGTTTTATAGAAATCAGAAGTAATAACGCCTGCATTATTAATCAAAATATCTATTCCTCCGTGCTTTTCTTTTAAATGATCCGCGAATTTTTTAACACTGCTTCTATCTGTTACCTCAAGTTGATGGAATATGGGATTGAAACCTTCTTTCTTCAGCTCTTGAACTGCATCTTGGCCTCTTTTTACGTCTCTGGCTGTTAAGTATACCGTTCCAACTCCTCGGCTACATAGTTCTTTGACTATACTAAATCCAATACCTTTGTTGGAGCCTGTGACTACTGCCACTTTGTTCGCCATATTCATTGGTTTTGATACTACTGCAGTTTATCAGTTATGTTTATCTATTTATAAACCTTGACATTGATAAGCTCAAGTACGAGCCGTAAAGGTCTGTTTATAATGGTCAAATTAATTTTCAGTTTCACAATATGCAAAGTGATAGCGAGTTAAAAAAAATACACAGAAGGTGTGATTTATATTTTGTCTCATTCACATTCACATTACACATAAAATCCGTGGAGTCGTTTCAAAACAGTTCAACTATAAACATTGTGACAAAAATTGTGTCACTATCTTCCTCATCTCACCGTTGTTTCGATTTATGACACATTCATCCGCATAACTCATCCGAATTATTTGACTTCCCCATTCAGCCATATCTATATGCCCCACTCATCCGAAAACAGAATTATAATTATATAATTACCCATTCATCCGAAAACATATTCCCTATTCGTCCGGAATGAAAATGTCCATAAATGTCACAAGAAAAAAGTACAGACAGTAAAACAAAACGGTAACGCTAATCTAATAACGGTACAGCTAACTCGTTCTAAATGAATTTTCTTATCTTTTTTGACGAAAACATAACATTGTTAGGGGGTGGAATGTGTTTGATGTGTCCATCGACTTGCCACCTGTCACACCATCGGACTTAAAAACTTTGGCTAATCCTGGGTGAACTAGTTGCTACCTACCCTTTTAGGGAAATGGGCATGAAGGTAAATATTTATTTAGAAGAATACATTAACTTTTTTTACAATATTTTTACTTTCAAAATATGCCTCAATTCATTTGTTATTATTCGTTCCGTCGTTCGGTTACTAAAATGTATAGTATGAGCAAAGAGTTTTATGATGGTGTAGATAAGACCAATCTGCTAATGACAGTTACAGTTTAAAATTATAAGAAAGAAAGAGAATAAGAAATAATGAACAAATATTTGAATTAAATTTGTACGTATCAAACCTATTTATCAGCGTTGTTTTACTTGTGTTAGATTTAAGTACCTATATGCTACTGTTTAGTTTTAAGTAAAATAGAAAGTAAGTATCTTCACGCCCAAATAACCGAAAAGATAGACAGAGGCATAAACACGGCACCCACGGCCACGACTAGCCGAAGAGTCCTACAATTTGATAGGTGGCAACAAAGAGTATATAAATACTGCGTAATAAGAGGCGGGACTTCCATAGATACATAGCAAACCCGAATTTGTTTAAAGTTTACTTGAAAAAGTATAACCCATATAATTTGAAAGTAAGTCTAGGGGCATTCAAATATAAGGCAACTAGTGTCATATGATTTGGGCGAATAAAGAGCAACATTTATTTTTTATTAGAAGATTGGAAAAACCATATTTTCTTTTAGTTGCCCGACTCGGGAATCGATCCTGAGACCTCATGAAGTCAAGTCCAAGACCTGGACCGCTAGACCATAGAGTAAATACAACTGTTTAAAGTTTTACAAAGATGAAATAAATGTTTTGGACACAATTAAAATATATTATTTGTTTTATTTTTATTTGCCAACCCTCCAAAAAGCGTGTATATTAAAAAAAAATCTAAAACACGCGGATGAATAGGGCATACCATCTGCTCTTCGGACGAGTGAAGAAAATGTCGTTGGTATTTCAATGTTTTTTAAAGTTCATCCAAATGAATGGGGAATAAATCGTTGTTTCTAAAATTCACTGCATTATAAAAAGGAAATGTTTATATTTGACTAGCTATTTTTTTGGTACTTCATACACACTTTAAAGAAGGTCTTCGTCGTTAACGATAAGAGCGAATAAGCTAAAACTACACAAATAATGCGAAAATCGTTTTTACGTGAAAAGAAAACAGACAAACTCAATAACATTCGATGTTGGCTATGGTTATTAATGTAGAGATCACGTCGAACTTCTGAACCACTCAGAACACGAGGCGATTCGAGGCGAGAGGAAGTAATTTGTCTATAAGTTTGCGAACTAGTTTGCGTTTAAAAAATCGTCGAGAGTTCAACGCATGGTTGTTTTCGTAGTAAAGTATAGTCGCCCACATTTTTAAGTTATTTATTTGAGTCAAGATTTTGTTCGCTGTGTCTATTTCGTAGGATTTCAGAAAATGAATTAATTCATATTATTTTAGTTTATATTAAGTATAAAAAACACATCTTTTGCCTGGCCAGGTTTAGAAACATTGGTAATTTATAGTGGCTACGGTAAAATTTACTCATAGGTCATGATATATTGTAATTATTGTGTTACACAAAATATTGATATTTAAAAAATCTCTTTAAATAATTAAACTTTTGCACACCGCAAAGTAGTGAGGTAAAATGTTGGTATTGGTGTAATTTGTTAGAAGTTTATTACATGTTTTCTGTTAGTAAATAATTTTGTATTTCATTTTTTTTATATCTAGGTTAAATTTAATTATGTCAAACAAACTGTGAAATACCTACATAATATACGTTTAGTACTGTTATAGAAATTAATCCGTGGTAACTGCTTAACCCAGGAACATGCAAGAGGCCTTTCAAATAAGCAATGGCAAATAAATAAATATTTGAGTGATTGTACTGCTGCGAATTCTCAACTTCAGAGCGGACTTGAAGTTTGGCGCGGTCTCTACAATATGTAGCTACTACTGTTTTACTGACGTAGTTCTATTACTGTTTTACTATAAATATAGATATTATTATTATTAATGTCCCATATATGATAACTCTAACCTATCACTACTACCCCTCGACATATGAAAGCAGCTTTAATCGAAAGATTGTTATCAATAAGCGTATTAGTGACGCGACGATAAAGGATTATCGATAAAACGTACATTAAATCATTGACCTGCTTCACATAATTTGCAACAAATGTCTACTTAATTTCATATTCTTTGCACGGTTATGAAATATGCATATAAATCTTTTTCTTCAATCACTTGATCTGTCAAAAAACCGCATAAAAATTTAAAGATACGAATGCATCAAAACATAGTTGGTGCATTAAACTAACGTGACTACCTTCAAGCTGCTTTTACTGAACTCGGGGACTCTCTAGGTAAAACAGATGTCATCCGTCTTAGAGTTCTTAAATACGAACGGAATGTCAGCAATAGCAGAGGTAACTGCAGTCGTCGACACAAGTCGGCGTCATCCGTCGACGCGTTACATATGTCGTTGGTGCTAGGCATCGACCTTACATCCCAATAGACGCCGCATATAAGTTCTGTCAACACATAAGTGTAATTGTTCTAATGTAGCTTATTACTTAAAAAGATATGAACAGTATCGACCAGGTTTGTGACCTGTAAACATTGTCGCGTTATTGTATAAGAAATACATATAAAATGACTGTTCGTTCAATTAAATAGTAGATATGGTAAAGACAGCCGCACTTCAAATTACCGAAAAGATGGTACAACTTTCCGTAGGTTAATTAAAAATAATAACATTTATAATTACCTTTGAATTATTTGATGTTTATCGGAGTTCATCATATACTGGTCAGTCATTGTTAGGTGCGAGTTTATATCCCTTTTTTACACATGTGATTTTCAAGCTATCACTTTCGTTTGCATACAGCTATTGATGGACTAATGTGCAAATCTATTTTATCTATATTTTTATTTATCTATTCCGGATAGGATACCGATCTTTTATCGGTATTGTATGTAGGTATTTATGTATTTTATCGATAAATTTAAGCAGAAACAATAAAAAACTTCTAATTCTGTGTACTCTCTGTGTACTACAATGAAAGTTTAAGTAAACAAACAAACAAACTCTTCAGCTTTTTTTATATTAGTATAGATAGAATAGATTTTGGTTGCAAGCTCTTACAAAAAAATATAGATGAACTGCTTTCATACCAACTTAGTCATAAAAGGCGAGTTTCGGTTCATTTTGTTAAGAGAAAAATCTGGAAAATTAATTTGTCCATACTAAACACATTTAGCGGTGACGTGGTTTTGCACGTTTCCATATTTATATTCTCTAATACTAAGGTTGATAAGTATACTTTTGATTAAATTATCGCTATAAATAGTAGTCTATGTTCTTTCGTTCCTCATTAAGTGTCTGAATACAAAGTTTCACTGTTATATTTTCAAAAATGACGATATTCCATACGAATATTGATCACCTTTTTTTACCCATTTTCCACCATATTGCGATAAAAAGTAGTCTATGTTCTTTCGTTTATCATAAAGTGTCTAAATACAAAGTTTTAATTTTACAGCTTTAAAAATGACGAATTTACAAATGAACAGTCATCCCCTCTTTTTACCCATTCTCCCCTATTTTGTTGCAATAAAAAGAAGCCTATGTTGTTCCTTTACAATTTGGTACAAAGATAGAATAGACTCCATCTTTGTACCAAATTTCATCAAAATCGGTTCACTAGTTTAGGCGTGAAAGCGTAACAGACAAACAGACAGACAGAGTTACTTTCGCATTTATAATTTTTAGGGATTTTAACCAATTTTGCTAATACGTGTATCATAATTTCTTTGTATGTTTTTCGTTAATGATAAACTGATGTACGTGGTTCATTGTTATAGAGTTATGGTAAAAATTACTGTTAAATATTTTTCCTACGCAATTTGTGCCACCTCCGATAACCCTCATAGGGGTTGATTTCCAAAAAACTTTTAGATATGTACCTCATTACTTGTATTGCAGAGCATTATTTCAGTGTCACGCAAAATATTTCAATAGAATTAAATTTCCTATACAAACTTAGCCACCCCCTTTAACCCTTAATGGGGGTGAATTTTGGAAAACCCTGAAATACGTATTTCATAATTTGTACTAATAAGCATAAATGCAGTTTCATGCAAAATTGTGCAATAAAGATATTTTTCTCATACAAATTTTGCCACCCCTTTTAACCCTTTTAGGGGTTGAATTTCCAAAAAGTAGTATGCCTATATCCTTCTCATGAATGCAAACTATCTACATACCAAATTTCTGCAAAATCGGTTGGGTGGTTTAGGCGTGAAAAGGTAACAGACAGATAGAAAGACAGAGTTTCTTTCGCATTTATAATATTAGTGTGGATATATTGATAATTAAGGCAATTCGTGCAAAATTAATAATTATTCCCTAACCATTCCAAGATATCAAAAATGCATGACGTTAATATTCAAGTTTTTACTTCTGCTGGCACTCATGGAGTGCAACCCGTAGTTTTTTTTTCAATTTGGGAATGGCGACTGATTGGACTTACTGCGTTTACTGTGAAGATACTTGGGGGACGTCAAATCACTAGTTTTGTACAAAATTGCATTTGTTTTTATAAAACACATTTTAAAAAATACCAAATTGTAACAAAATGAACCTCAGTCAGTATATTGATTAAAGCTTAATATTGATTTAAGTAAATAATCTCAGAGGGGTAGCCAGGAGCTCATAGCACAGGGTATCCTAGTTTGGGTTCCTGACTCCCAATTACGAATGTAACATTACCAAACTTGTAACTTTAGTACTTAAGACTTTTGGGAGTAAATAAATTATTATTATTATTATTATATACATTTTTGAGTAAATCGTATAGTAAATTAAATACATCGCGTGGTCCCAAATATACTTGAAACGGAGCGTAAACTTTAAAACAATAGTTGGTTTATTCAATACGTATTTCTTTTTCTTTCTAGTTGATCTGATACTTTTAAACTATACAGAGTGCGTAGTAGACCCTTAGGAAGATAGAAAAGAAAAGAAAAGAAAAAAAAATATTTATTTGCGGAATATGAGTGTTACAAAGATGTTACAAAATTATTTAAGCGTTCCTACATATTCTACCAACTTGTGGTGTGCAAATATTTTAATAGGTTTTTAATTATTTATTCACGATTTACTATTTACACACTATTTTTTGTTTGTTTTGAGATTACATGATTATTTATTAATACACACAATTTTTAGAATGTAAATTAATTTATCCCTATCTACCTTAAACTACCACCGTTAGGTACCACCTAGCCAGACAGGAGAAGAAACGGCGACACAAACTCCTGCGCAACCAACATTCTTCAAATAAATTAATCATATTAGAAATACTGTATTATTTATTCTTATTTGCAAGAAAATCTTTGACATTATAATAATTTTTCTCTAAAAGTAAGTTGAATACCTTTTTTCGAAATCTGTTTAATGGAAGTGATTTAAGATTATCAGGAATTTAGTTGTATATACGAATGGATCATTGAATACACGTTATTTTTGTAAATGTTGAGTTTTTGGTTAGGCACATGTAGTTTCTCACTATTTCTAAAATGAGACAAACCTAGGACATCAGCATTTGTATAAAACAAATAATGATGTTTTTTTTACAAATACACATACAGCCAATATATATAAGCAAGGTTAGGGCAATATTTTAAGTGACTTAAAAAGTGGCTTGCATGAATGTAATTGATTGACACTACATATAGCACGTATACACTTCTTCTGAACTCTAAAGAGTCTAGTTAATTCTACAGAATTCCCCCAAATAGGAATACCATACTGCAAAACAGAAGAAACATACCCATGATACGCTAACAGAGATGCCTTTAATCCTGACACTTTTCTAATTCTTCTCAATACATATACAAACCTATTGATTTTATTGCAAAGTAAATCAATATGCGATTACCAGTTACAATATTTATCGATTTTTATTCCTAGGAATTTAGTACAATCTACATTCTCAATAGTAGTATTATTTAAAATCACATCTAATTTTTTAGTATCTCTATAATGTGTTTGAAATTCAACTAATTTTGTCTTCGTAAGGTTTATTTTTAGATTATTTTCATAAAATGCGAAAGGGCATGCTCCGCTGGTTCGGTCATGTGGAAAGAATGACAGATGAAAGATTGACAAAGCAGATATACAATGCGAATGTGGATGGATGTAGGTACCCGGGGAGACCAAGGCTGACATTTCACGATCAGATCAATCGGATATTATCCGAGGGTGATGTCAAGAGTCTCCGAAACCGGCGTGTTTGTATGAAAAGGGTTATGAATGTGAAGGAAGCAAGACAGGTTTGTCAGGATCGTGAGGTCTGGCACTCGATACTCTCTGCCTACCCCGTAAGGGACTTGGCGTGAAGATATGTATGTATGTATGTGTAATTTTCATTCAACCATTCTGTCACTTTAGTCAAAGTTTTACTTGTTTCTTCATGTAAATCGTTTTTATTTTTGCTCTTGATGAGAAGTGTAGTATCATCAGCAAACAAAATTGAATCATGACTGATAGCATCAGGCAATCGTTTATGTAAATAATAAAAAGTAGTGGCCCTAAAACACTACCTTGTGGTACACCGGAGTCATTAAAAAGAAACTTGAAGTATAGACTTTCTTGCGTTTTCCACTTACTTTTGATATCGCAACACATTGCTTTCTATTCTCTATATAGCTTTTAAACCATTCTAATGAATTACCTGTAATACCATATCTCTCAAGTTTCGTTAACAAAATTTTATATGATACAAAATCAAACGCTTTACTCATATCTAAAAATACAGCAAGGGGAAACTTTTTACTATTTAGACATTCTGTTACTTTTTTAACTAAGTCGAAACATGCATAAACTGTAGACCTACCTTTTCTAAATCCGTATTGATTATTTTTTTAATAAATCCAACTGAAGTAGATAACTGTATAATTTTTCATACATTATTTTTTCAAAAATCTTAGAAATTACTGGAATTAAAGTTATTGGTCTATAATTGTTCATGTAAGACATATCCCCTTTTTTAAATAATGGCTTGACAACAGACTTTTTTAAACGATCAGGATGTTTTCCTTCTAAAAATGATAAATTAATTATATGACAAAGAGGCTTTGATATCACACTGGCAACATTCTTTAATATTATTGTGCTTATATTCTCGTGTTTTTCAAATTATGTATAACCTTAACTAAATCATGCTCATCAACTGGTGTCAAAAACATAGTTTAATTATGATTAGACAAATTAAGAGATTTTGTGCTATTTGTGGAACAAGCCTGACTTTCATAACAAGATTTAGTCTGATTTATAAAGAACTTGTTGAAATGATTACGAATTTCTTTAGCATCAGTGTATGTCGAGTTATTTATTTTAATTTGTTCTATTTCTTCTTAAGACATTTTATTTTGAAATGTACTTTTAATTATATCCCATGAAGCTCTACACTTATTAGAAGACTGTTCAATATATTCTAACGATGCTTGTTTCTGAGATTCTAGTATACACTTAGATAATATTTTTTTATAACGTATGTAACTCATCTTTTTTCCCTTTTTGTTAAATTGGGAATAACGATAATTTAAAAACAACTGACGTTTTACTTTACAACATTTTAAAAGACCTTTAGACAGCCATTTGTTTTTAATTGGCTTGTTTGACACCTTCATTTGAATTTTTGGAAAACATAATTCATAAAATAATATAAAAGTATCATGAACTTATTAATATTTTCTTGTCCAAATATACGCTTTGTTTCAAACCAAAAGGTAAGCTTCGGTTTACAATATGAAACTGGCTTTATGTATACTTGTATACTATGTGCTGTTTCATGGTCAGATAAACAAAGAATGTGAGTGTCAGAGCAAACATTTTCTAAATTACTAGCAATTACATCTAAACATGCAAGTTTTCTTGTAGGTTTCAAAATATGTAGACATAAATTATTATTTTCTAAAATGCTTTTTAAAGTTTTATAAGTATTTGTAGATTGTAAAAGGTCCATATTCTAATCTCCACATAAAACAAATTTGTTTTTAGAATTTTTCATATTTTTTTCTAATAATAATTCCAAATTATTAAAAAAGATATCTACATGTGAATAAATACATATTACTATTCAATTATAGTTTATTATCTCAACTGCACAGCATTCAAAAGAGTAGGGTATGTGCATTTGTAAATGCAGAGTTTTAAAATTAAGTTCTTTACTTACTAATATACAGGTGCCACCACGACGCTGGTTATAGCGACAGAAATATGAAGCTGTATAATATCCATCTACATTAAAATTTTGTTTAGAACCTTGCTTTACAAAATCTCTGCTTGTCGCAGAGAGACGAATAACATGTACTTTACCTAGAGAGTCTCTGAGTTCACTAACAGCTGCTTGAAGATAATCACGTTTATTTAATGCAATGCATAATGTTTTTAGCAGGGATGGAAGGTACACCGCGGATGTAGAGAGGAGAGTGAGTGCAGGGAATAGTATGAATGGAGCGTTGGGTAATTTATTCCAAAGCGTGGTTTTGAGTCAAAAAGCTAGACTCGCTTTGCAGAATTCTGTGCTTATTCCAACGTTATTGTATGGAAGCGAGAGTTGGGTATGTCAGAAAGAGCATGAAAGTAGGATA
>NJDC01000150.1:336583-346837 GCA_002245475.1 Calephelis virginiensis
GAAGTTTGAGGTGCCAAGGCATCAAGGAAAGTCTGTTAAAACAATAATGTCAATAAAAATATTTAAATATTTATTTTTCATAAATGTTCAATATAAATATTTATTTCATAAATTGTAGAGTATCGTGTGAGAGTTACGGCGACAAAGCTATAGGTTATGTTCAACTTTGTCGTAAAAATAGTATATGTATCCTGAAAGGCCGGTTTGTCCAGAACATCGAATTCGAAGCAAAGTTTATTCAGTTATTTTAATTATTAATGAAAAGTCAAGAAAAATTCAAGATGTTCAATGCCATGACTGTGCAGCTTTAACAGGTAATTTATACTCCTATTCAATTGTATTTTTTTTAATGTTCTAAGCAATAATCACCTTTTCTATTGTGTGAACAGGTGTTTGTAAACATGCATTAGCATTACACGCAGTAATGAAGATCCAACACCAACAGAAGTCTGAAGTAGCTTGCTATCTTATAATTGTTGGACCGCCTTGTTTTTTACGATTAAGTTGACAATCAAACTTGTGTGGTATCACATCAATTTTAATCTTTGCTTTACCTCCCATTGTTATATAATAAATATTATTTTCCATATCATCTTTTAACTAGAAAAAAACATAAACCATAATAATTATTTGAATATCATTATAACGACAGAAAAACCATTATAATATGAAATTCATTCATTTTAATCTAGTCCAATACATAACCTATATTTTTATCAAATTATTTAAATTTTCAATGTAATCAAAATTATTACATAAAAATTAATGAATTCATTACTTAAACATCTAACTAACTAAACTAACTACTAAACTAACATTATGACGTCACAGTCACTCGGGTTTGTTCGGGAGCTGTCGGCGTGTCTTCGGTACTGGATTCAAAAACTTATTTTTATTTTGATATAACTTTTGAATTATTGCAATTTTTTTTTAATAGTTTTATTATGAAACTTGTATATGATCTTTCTATTTATCGCAAAAAAAGAAAATAATTTAAAAACCCAATTGGTATTTTTGGCAGGTGCGCAAAGTCGACACAAATTTATTTTTCCATTTGTGTCCACTTTCAGCACCTACAATACAGGAGGCTATTACTGGCCGCTAATGTTTCTTCGACAAGATGAAATTAAACGAAACATATCGATAAAAGTCACTTAAATGTGTATTGATTTGAAAATATACTTAAACACAAAATTTATCAATGCGATATACATGAAGTTGAAAAAACAATAAAAATCTCTGTAAAAAATATTAACCTAAGTTTGTCATAAAGCTTTTTTTACTTTTTATTAACCTCCTTTGTTGCGTAATCAGTTTTGATGAAATCTTACCTAATTGTAACATTATATTTATTGCACAATCAGCCTTATTTAAATCTTAAATATTATATATTATAACCCTTTTTTACACATATCACATTTCTGGCAACGTCGGTTTTATACTAGTTTTACGGTGGGTTATAGCAATTTAAAGTCTGAGATGATTTCTAAAATGACCAAAACTTTACGCTGTGCAATTTTTTTTGTCCTAGAGCTACGAGAGTCGGTTCATTCGACGCAGATTTGTTTTCTGATTCTAACGATGTGAAAAACGTATTTTCGAATTTTCGAGGGCTACAGCGTTTATGCTTTTTGGCGTAGATGTACATATTTTGCAGATTATATCGCAACAATTTCTCTTTTCCAAAATAACGTTTGATTAGCAAGACGTTTCACTAACCCCTTTTGTTACACATTTCCCTTTTTTGTTTCCTCTATCCCTTTCATACACTTCGCTCGTACTCAATAGATGTCAGTGCGTTGCAATATAATAGCCGCGATCATAGCAGTACATTTACTACCAACAAACGTATAAAACTTTCTGCAAAGCTCTGAAGTGGTTTCGCGGTGCTGAAGTAGCGAGTACTGCGTCAAGACTATTGTTCACCTTGTTATTTGGTTTTACAATTATTACTATTAGGGTATTCGTATTTTGCTGGGATTAACCAACGCCATAAACAACTTTTGTTATTTGTAAACTAAGTAGTTAATGCAACTCGGTTGATTTTGAACCGATTGATTGAGAAACACGTTTCTTATGCAGGCAACTTCATGATGTTACTTTTGTGTTACAGATGTGCGCGCATCTAAAAAAAATCACTCTTGTATTTTTTTCATAACGCATCGTAAGAAGTATATCTTCAAAAATATAACAACCATGTTACTTTAATGGAATATAGGTGAGTATTTTATCAGCTTTATATAACTTCTATACTGTTCTCGATTTATACGTGGTTAAGTCTAGTCTACTGACTACTCTTACCCCTACCTATTAACGAGCCTTCCCCTAGCTACAACGACAAACAGTGATGCTTGTTATGGCAGAATAGGTAAGGAGAGAATACCAGTTAGATATAGCTCCTGCATATTACTCGACCACCACAATCACAACAGAACTTTACAAGTTATTATTTATGTCTCCATGAGAAATTTGTTGATATGTTGGGTTAAAAAAAAGCTCAATTTTTTTTTATCTTATGATTCAAAAGCCTCTCGCTGATCGCAATCGCATTAATGAAATCCGAGAAATAGATAGATGAAGAGATAAAAAAATGTGTAAAAATGAGAAAAAGGGCATTTCCGTTGGTTTCGTCAATTGGAAAGAAAAACAGATTTAATATTGACAAGGCAGATATGCAATTACAATGTAGGTGGACGTAGGTACACGGGGAGATCTGGGTTGACATTCCATGGTTTAATCGCAGGTGTTTTATCAGATGGTGATTTCGAGAGTAACCCAGACTAATCCTACACTAACATGTTTGTATAAAAAGAGTAATAAATATGGAGGAAGATGAATAGATCTGCGAGGATCGCGATATTTGACACTCGACACATTTTGCCTATCCCTTAAGTGATATAACTCAAAAATCACTAGCCGGATGATAAATGGGACTATTTGAGAACTATTTGCTATCTTTTGAAAAAAGAACAATCAAATTGCGACGTGTTAAGTACCCAATGAAATAGTTGGAGTCCGTTTTTGCAGTTTCATTGCGCTTTGTTATCTTAATATATATAAAATTACGTGTCAAATTGTTTGTCCGCAATGAACTCCTAAACTACCAAACGGATTTCAATCAAATTTGCAGACCGTATGCAGTTTGATCCAACTTTAAAGATAGGATAGCTTACATCTCAATTTGTGATCAAAAAAATTATCATCCAAGCGAAATTAGAACAGGCAGCTAGTTTATTACTGTGTGTCTGACGTGAAACTTTTCAGGAGGTATGTCTAAATCTACAAAAACTGCGTAGTGAAATCCTGCTTTAAGTCTTCGCCAACGGCATGTTAGCATCATTATAGTCTCTACCTTTGCTACAGTTTGCTCACGACTTCGTCAGCTTACAATTGTTACGATTTTTATATAAATGATTTTTTTTTAAATAGCCCATGTTTAAAAACGAATATTTTGCTACATGCATATCATATTTCATCATAATTGCTTCAGCAGTTTAGCCATAACAGAGGAACAGATAGATAGACATTCACATTTGTAAAACTAGTATGGATCTTGGCGCTAGTCAAGAGTTAGAGTCTAGAGTTGGACACACTTAATGCATAAAATATGTAAAAAAATAACAATTGCTCTTAAAAAAAAAAACAATTTAAGATGGTTAACGAAACAGTTTTACAAATACAGAAACTACTTGAAATTTTCCTTTGCTTTACGTTTTATTAACAAGAAAATTACATGTTAGATCTCGGAAGTTGTGGAGTTCGAAACGAGTGAAGTTTTCCCGAAGTTTGAAGCAGCTGACGACTTGTATCGGTGCTGTGAAGTATTAACTAAACTTCTAGAGGAAAAGAAATATTTATTGGGGTGTCTACATGAAAGTGTTTGAACAGATGAAGTACGATGCAGCAAACTCGCACTCTATTAATAAACTCATATAGAATTTTTAACCCACTATTTGCTGGTCCGGGCTCTTTAGCAGAATAGACCATCTGCCTTCTTTGCCAGATAGCTCGTAAATGGTGAGCATAGGTTTACCGTCACTAACACCGTGACATCTGCCTAGGTGGTAGAGTTTTGCAGCGACTCGCCTGGATTGGTACCACCGCCTTACCGCCATAACGACATGACGTGTTCCGGTTGGGAGGGTAAGGTAGCCGGTAAACTTACTTTTGCTTGAGGCCTAATATCCCGGCCTCAGGTTGGCAACGCACCATTACCACCTCTAGGCGGCTTGAATTTCTTACCATTAGGAAATGCGTCTGCTTGTTTGCCTTCCTATATCATAAAAAAATAGACCATCTGCCTTCCAGTCAGGCAGCTCCTAAAAGGTGAGCATAGGCTTTCTGTCACTAGCACCGTGACATCTGACTAGGTGATAGCCTTATCGCGGACCGGCTATTACCCGGATCGCCTTATCTATTCCGGCCGCCTTAACGCCAGTGCTTGCCGTTGTTAATTTGTCGGTTCAAAGGTAGTTGGTACATTTACTTTTGCTAGAGACCTAACATCACGGCCTCAAATTGGCGACGCACCATTCCCACCTTTGGTGTCTTCGAAATCCGTCTTGAAAAATCGAAGTTAGTTTTTGCAGTTTTACTCCGTTTAAATTATTAACTTGAAAAAGCACATTTCGGAGGTAGTGGATGATGGAATCCCAGGTAAGTCGAGAAAAATACTCACTTTTTGTGCTTTTAAATGACATATATGAAGCAAAAACTTTGGAACCATTTTTACGAAAATGGCGCGAACGGAGGAGGTATGAAATTTGGCACATTTATAGGTTATGTGCAGGAAAAGTGCAGAACGCTAATGCATATTTTATAATTACATCGCTTATAAAGCTAACCTCTGTGGTCTAGCGATCTAGATGTTGGACTTGACTGTATGAAGTTCTGAGTTCGATACCCAAGTCGGGCAACGAAAAGAAAATTGCTTTTTCGAATTTTCTAATAACAAAAAAATGTTGCTCAGGATTGGATATGTGTCTGGTTTGTGATAGACTTGCCATCTATCACATTGTGGGACTGAGTATCTTCGGCTAGTCGTGGGTGCCCCGGTTGTGCCTCTGCCTACCTCTTGGGGGATATGGGCGTGAAGATACTTACTTATTATTCTAATACTTATAAAGTATATTAAATCAAAAATAAACCATTACACATACTTCCTTGCATTTGACACACACACAAACAAATATAATATATGATAACGATGAAAGATCACAGATGACGTACAAAATATAATCATAAAGTTTGGAAACAAAGTAGTTGATCTAGATAAATGAAGGTAGCGTTCTTATCAAAAACATATTTAACTTTATTATGCTCGAATGTTGGCTAATGGCCCACCACTTGTATGCTTTACTACTTAACCGATCAGAATTATTTTTAGATCGACTTTTGAAACTGGACGAGGCTTTGTGTGTCACTTAAAGTTCTTTACTTAATTCGTCGAATTTTGTTCAACAGCATGTGCTTTGAATAAGAACATGGGTCTCCTGATAGACAACTGTGGCCTATTTTACAAAAAATATGTTACACAGCAGGCCGGGATGTCAACCCTATTGTGCAAGTTTACTGACTACCCTACCCTGTGTGCCGAACATGAAAGAGATTATGTTGGCACTCTAATAGGCAGACAGGACCAACATGGAGAAGCCCCTTTATAAATCTAGTTCAAAATCAAGATCCGAAAATTGGTTTTTTGAAAACAACCTATCTGCAGATACAGACAGGCGTACTGGAGTTATGTTCTAAGATCTTATAGTTAAGAAATAACAGTGGTCGCTTGGTAACTAATTTAAGTAGCCCTATCTCTTAACTTAGACAGATTATTAATAAAGGCTTTAAACACGGCTACTCGTGGGTTGTTGTACCTCTGCCTACCTCTTCGGGGATATGGGCGTGAAGATACTTTTTTTTAATAAAGGCTGGTAGTCACAGTAATAAAAATATTTAAGAACAGTAAAACTGCAAAAACCTACACAATTTATTTCATTGGGTGTCATGTCGGGATTTGATTTTTTTCGAAAGATAGTAGAGGTGGTCCTACAAAAATTTTAGCAACAATTTAATTTGAGTAAAAGATAATTTATACATAGACATATAATAAATAAATGCTACTTTTCGTTGTAATTTCATAACTCAAGAACGGGCTCCCCTATCCAAACCAAATGTTTATGCTTTGTTTGGACTATTTAGTAGATGGTTTTTTTTATGATATTGGAAGGCATACAAGCAGTACGGATTTCCTGCTGGTAAGAAATTCACGTCGCCTAGAGATACCAACGGTGGTAATGGTGCGTTGTCAACCTGAGGCCGGGATGTTAGGCCTCGAGCTAAAGTAAGTTTACCGCCTACCTCACCCTCCAAACCGGAACACGTCATGACGTTATGACAGCAGGAATAGGTAAGGCGGTGGTACCAATCCGGGTGAGTCGCTGCGAAACTCTACCACCTAGTCAGATGTCACAGTGTTAGTGACAGGAAGGCATTCTGCAAAAGAGCCCGGACCAACACGGGGGTGAAGTTTGCATAAAATCGGTAAAGCGGTTCTTCATTTATCACATTTCTTGTAACATATGAATTTAATAAATGGCGGATCATTTAATATAACTATATTAAACGATAATTTCATATAAACTTTTTTCAGATGGGGATTGTGTTATCATATTGAAACTTTTTTTCAGTTTTTTTTCTTTTATTGTGTTAGGTCATTCATTACAGCTTTCATTTTCATAAATTATAAAGACTTATGTACAAGGAATATAAATACGAAAGAGGATTTACATTTCTTGTACATAAGTCTTATGTATAAGTAGTCATTTCTTTTTGGACGTGCTTCGAATAAAGCAAATTGTCAGCTATCATCAGCGATAATTTTTGCTTTGTGTTTATAAATAATGTATTAGCACCAGATTGGCAGGAAAAGGTTTTGCCAAGTTTGATTGAAGCTAAAATCTTAAATGATAAATGAAAAGGTGAAGTTTGTTTGAAACCGCGTATCTTTGTGATTCCAACGGATATGTCATTTGAGTTCAAACGATTACAATATCCTGTGCGTTTATTATTTGCAATGTCCATTAACAAGGCCCAAGGGCAATCACTTAACGTTTGTGGTGTAAATTTGGAGGAATCATGTTTTTCACATGGCCAATTTTATGATGCCTGTTCCAGAGTCGGTACAGCCTGCCGTTAGTTTATTGCTGCCCAAAATGGCAAAACAAAAAATATCGTTTAGCCAAATATTTTTGATTAAGTTTAAAAATAGCTAGCAATTAATAAAATATTTTTTCGTTTGAATATGTGAATGAATTTGATGTTCTAATATATTTCTTTTATACTTCAGTTTATACGAAGCGGAGCACGTATCGGGCCGCTAGTAATGCATATTTTTTTGTTTGTGCTGAAAAAATAAACAAACATTTATGCACTATTTAAGTATTACTTAAAATCCACTTGTCGGATCGAGATAAAATTTATAAGGGTTCACCTCAGAACCACAGCTGAACTTTTCAAAAAAGAAACATTAAAACCGTTACAAATAATAATATAAAAAGCATACAGTCAAATTGCGAACTTCATTTTTTTGGATGCTTTAAAAAAATAATGCTTTGTAGTTTTATTACGTTTAAATTATTAAAGCCTTCGAGAGATATTACTGCCGATAAAATGCGAAAGTGTGTTTTTGACCTTTACATCAAAACGGAACAATGTCAAAGTGTTTTTTTTTTCATTTTATGTAGTTAGAAAACTTCAGAGTGATATAGGCTACCTTTACCTCAATATACGTATTCCTGTTTTTTTCCCTGTTTTTCTGAAGTTTCTTTAATTGGAGATAATAACTTAAGAATGTTTAAATTGTATTAAAATCTGATTACCGTTGTTAAAGAAGTAACAAAAATAATAAGAAAACGTAAAATTTTATCGTGTATTTTATTCAAGGTTTTCCGACAGATAGTTCCTGCTACTATTATGGGTACTTTAATTTGTGATATGTTTAACAATTTCGTCCGCTCGTTTAGCTGTCAGTAACTTATAAAAAGCTACTTTTAATGTCCCAATTAAAATTATGTTATTTTCTTTTTAACTCGTAAAGCGTTAAGTACACTGAATTGCAAAAAAACCCTTATCATTTACAATTCAAATACATCGCTGTATAACAAATTATTCAAAGTAACAAATCACGATTCCGGAAGGTAGTCGCGTGTGAGCAAGCGATGAATTACATATTCGCCCTTAAATATTGAACTTTATAATGTATACAATAGGGTTTATTTTCATTTGAAAATAATCGCCAGGTGCCTTCATGGCTTAATCGAAATGTTTGGATAAGTATAAAGAATTACTTAATTAATTATAACAGTACTTTCAGCGTGAATAGAGGGTGTATAAATGCATTTTAAGGGTAAACAAGAAGATGGATTTTCAGATGATAAGAAAGACACGTAGCTTATATAAATTAAAGGTGGTAAAGGTGGTTCGGATCCGATAACGATCGTTAATGCCAGCCTCCCTCCCAATCTCAACACAATTAGCACAAGTAATACCATAATACACCGTCGTTTCGGGTCTTGAAGACGAAGAACTCTTTTCCGCCTAACGCCAAGCGACGAGCCGGAACCCAGCCAATCGATTCAGTCAGTAACGCTGCATTCTGATTACTGCGTACTAGTACTAAGTCGAGGTACGGTCTCCCGGGAGACAGCTCTTGTTGCTGGCATTGTAGGGAACAGTCCAATCCATTTAAATATTGATGTCTCGGGCTGAGGACTCTGCTCGGCCACAAAGTCCGGTGAAGTTGTAAGAACCGCGAGATTAGCAAAATATGTTAAAACTTTTTGTACATCTTTTGTGCATATACTGATAACTAAAGCAATTTGTGCAAAATTATTCCCTAACAATTCCAAAATATCAAAACTGTACAACGTGAATATTTAAGTTTTCACTTCTGTTGGCACTCCCGGAGTGCAGCCCGTCGTTTTTTTTTTATTTGATTTTATGTAAAAACGAAAAAATCACTCAGAACTTTAGGTTAAAAGCAGTCGCTATGCGCGAAGTATCAAGTTGAACTGACCAACTTCTCGGCAGCTGGCTGCTGCTGATGAGGCATACTGGCGATCAGCTTTAACCCTTACAATCTTAGGTTGTAATAGGAAGGATAAATTCTTATAATCCTTCTTTTATGGTAATTATTGTCAGAAAAACGTTTTCATGACAAAAGCCTTTTATGATAAAAATGACATGTAAACAGAACATCGGAAAATGTTGAAAACTCTGAACATGAAGAAAACTCAAAGAAAATATAAATTATAATTAACGGTATATTGATTGAAATAATTGCCTGTGTATTGACAAGTCAAACTTAATATCCTGTTGGATGAGGAAGTAATAATTAGCAAAAAAATTTAAATTAGGAATTGTAGATTTACTATTAGTGGAAGATCCGAACATATTATCGACTTAATTTGATACTAGGTTGAATATTTTTAATACATACATACGTATCTTCATGCCACACCCCTTGCAGGGTAGGCAGAGAGATTCGAGTGCTAAACCTCACAATCCTGGCAAACCGGCCTGGCTTCCTCCACCTTCATTACCTTTTTCATACAAATGCGCCGTTTTCGAACACTCTTTCCACCATCTTCGGATAATACACGAGCGATTTGAACGTGAAATGTCAACCTTGGTCTCCTTGGGTACCTCCATCTACATTCTCATTGTATATCTGCTTTGTCAGTGTCATTGTATATCTGTCATTATTTCTACAAGTTCAAACTGGCGAAGCAAGCCCTTTCTCATTTTATTACCAACACTTTCTTTCCATCATATCTTTTTTGGATCTCACTGTTGACTGAACACCTCAGATTTTCCGTAGCGCTCTGATTTTGACTGCGTTTATCCTACTCTCATGATTTTTCTGATATACCCCTTCGCTTCCATACAATGACGTTGGGATAAACATAGAATGATGCAAGCAAGCCAGCAGTTTGACTCAAAATTTAAAAATATTCTTTAAACACTTACTTTTCCCCTAACCCTATCACAATGTGTTCTCAATAAAACAGTTCTTATGTTAATATATTATATTTTATCATACAATTAAATTTTTCTTTAAAGTAAAAAAAATCTATCCAGAATGTTTTGAGGCAGCTCTTTTTTAGTAAATTTTCTAATATACTTAAATTATAATAAAATATGTTATCCCATTATCAGCTCAGTACAGCATGCTTACTCTTGAATCTTGATATACTGCGA
>NJDC01000151.1:0-51259 GCA_002245475.1 Calephelis virginiensis
TGAAAATATCGACACCAGATTTAACAAAAACATAGATAAGTATTATACCTAAAAGACAACTGTTTCAGTTTTTATATTTTTTTTAAGTTACTTTTATAGTGTCAAAAATAGTGATTTAGCGCTTAAGACATTTACTTTAGAGCGCAATATTTCATAGTAATCATGGAACGGGGGAATGCGCTGATTGGCTCTTCTGGCTGACTAAGTATGGGGCCTTAATACTTTTAGTTTTTTGCTGATATGATTTAATTTAATAAAAATAAACATCACGATAGGTAAAGGGAGATAAAAAATAAAAACTAATGGGCCTACCAAAATCAAATGTTTATGGGAACGTTTTGAAACCCTTTATTGTTTCCGTATCAATAAAAAAAATTACGTAAATCGGTTCAGAAACCTCTGGTACATACATAGAAGAAAAACCGGCCGAGTTGAAAACATCCTTTTTTGAACTCGGTTAAAACCAAGTAAAGTATACTTTGTAAAAAGAACGCTACATAAATAGCAAAAGCAACGAGTTTTAAGTGCAAACACACTTGAACACACTTCGCTCGTATTGCGAATGAAGTGAAAGACATACATTCCTTTTGTTCAAGTTACGCTCGCTTATGAGCCTTAATGAGCTGAATATTTTGCATATAATATGAGGGTTAGTATTTCATATTTTATGTAAAGTTTTGTTCTATGTTAGATTTTTATGTTGTGTAGTATGTAAACCCATTAATTTTATACTATAACCATAGTATAAATATAAAACAGTACGGAAACTACCTACAAACGTTTGAAACGGCATCGGCAGCACCTCTAAGGCCGTGTTGGTCCGAGCTCCTTTGCAGAAAAGACCATTTGCTTTCCTGCCAGGCAGCTCGTAAAAGCGAGCAAAGGCTTACCGTCACTAACGCCATGACAACTGACTAGGTGGTAGAGTTTGGCAGCGACTCACCCGGATTGGTACCACCGCCTTACCTATTCCTGCCGCCATAACGTCATGACGTGTTCCTCTTTGGAAGGTAAGGTAGCCTGTAAACTTACTTTTGGTTAAGGCCTAACATCCCGGCCTCAGGTTGGCAACGCGCCATTTCCAGCTTTGGTGGCTCTAGTTAGCGTGAATTTCTTACCATCAGGAAATCCGTCTGCTTATCCGTCTGCTTAGTCGTGTTGCAGTAGTGAGTGCTGCGCAGTGTTGCTTCAGGACGAGTGATCCCATTGATCATGCTGCGATCTTTTTAAAATGCCAGGAGCGTAGATGTTCGTCTTTTGATGGGGTTAGGTTACAAGTATGAACAATAATTTCTTGACGTCATTTCCGAAATATTTTCCTAAAAATATTTTTCTAAAATATTAAAAATACTTTTCTATGGTCAAAGAAATAAAATCCATGCTAGTATAATAAATACGAAAACCTGTCTATCTATTACATTTTCAAGGTTTTACCACTGGACTGATTTTGATGAAATGAATGGCTACATTTTTTTAAGAAAAACTTAGGCGCCAAAGGTGGTGATGTTTTTTTTTATGATATTGGTAGGCAAACAAGCAGACGGATTTCCTGATGGAAAGAAATTCACGCCGCCTAGAGACAAAAATTCTGGATATGGTGCGTTGCCAACCTGAGGTCCGGATGTTAGGCCTCGAGCAAAAGTAAGTTTACTGGCTACCTTACCCTCCAAACCGGAACATATCAACACCAAGCGCTGTCGTTATGGTGGCAGGAATAGTTAAAGCGGTGGTACCAATCCGAGCGAGTCGCTGCGAAACTCTACCACCTAGTAGGATCTCACGGTGTTAGTTACAGTAAGTCCATACTTGCATTTTACGAGCTGCTTAACAAGAAGGCAGGTGATCTATTCATTAAAAGAGCCCGGACCAAAACGGTGAAAAATATAGATACTGTTTCTAGCATAGTCTATTTTTATTTATTACAAATTCCCATTTTTAAGTTTAATGTGTTACATCTGTTGTGTATAAATAAGATTCAATACCTTTATCATTATTATGTCGCATGTGAAATTCATTTTCTCACCTAGTCAAGATTATTTTAAACTGCCCATTAAACACAAATGGGAAAAGAGAAGATTTAAAAGTAAAAAACGAACTTCCTCATCACTAATTAATATTTCTAGTGGTTCGCAATCAAGCGGTGACCTACTGGCCTCTCAATGCTTTTCACTGCTAACAACTATTCTAATTGCAATATCTACTAAATTAAAATTATTACTTAAAAAATAGAGTTTATAGTCTTCACTATCGGTACTTAAGAAGCCCTTTCATTAACTTGGTTGGTATTGACGTATCTATGGAATGGATACTATGCATTAAAATATACTAGTGCTCGAAATTCGTTAATTCGAAATATTAAAATGGTCGAATCAAAAATTACAATAATTATTAAAAACATATTTTTTATAAGAACGCCATCTTCATTTCTTAAGACCAACTACTTCGTTTCCTGAATAGTTAGTGCACAATGTGTGATCTTTTATCGTCAACATCAAAATATTTGATTGTGTGTGTCAAATGCTTGGTAGTGTAGGTAATGTTTTATTTATTGATTTAATGTACTTTATAAGCATTATTATTGATAAATATTAGCGTTCTGCACTTCCCCTACACATAAACTATAAGTGTGCAAAATTTTATGCTCTTGCGTCCCCGCAATTATCGTAAAAAGGGGTCCAAAGTTTTGGCATCACGTATTAATATATAGATTTTTTCTTATCGTCATATCAGAGCTGCCAAGAGCACCATAATATAATTTGATCAGAATTTGGAATTAAACATTACATATTCATTTATGAGCTATTTTGTCACGTAAGCATAACGTGATTTTTATTTTGTTCTTCTGGACAAATTAAAAAATTGAATGTAACCCCAAAGTAAGCAAATTAGATGCATAAATGATTGAAATCTATATATTAATAAGTGATGCCAAAATCTTGGACCCCTTTTTGCGAAAATTGCGTGGACGTAAGAGCATAAAATTTGGCAAATGTAGATAGCATTGTTATCAACAAGATATTAAAATTTATTATAGTCCACGGGCGACCGGGAGTACCGGGATGTACCGGGAGTAAATAGAAATACTTAAACTATATTTTTTATTTATCTAACTGTAAATTTAAAAAAAGTATGTTACGAAGTACAAATTCATTAAAAAGTAAAAAAAAGAGGTAGGTAGAGGTACCACCAAGGCACCCATGACTAGCCGAAGACACTAAGTCCCACAGTGTAATAGGTGGCAAGTCTATCGCCAACCGGGCACATTTCCAATCCCGACCAACAATTTTTTTTTTAAATTAGAAAATTGGAAAAATCCAATTTACTTTTTGTTGGCCGACCCGGGATTCGAACCCGGGACCTCGTGCAGTCAAGTCCAACACCCGGACCGCTAGACCACAGAGGCGATTAAAAAGTACGTAAATAAAAAAAGTCCCGTTGGTTGAATATGAAACAGACCGCCAGCGACCTCGAAGGTTGGACCTCAATTCTAGAAAAGGGTGGGTATTTCTAGAATCAGGTTGTTTTATAAAATCGGAAGACAAACAAGAATATTATTTATTGCAATGCTTGTAATAATGCGTTGCCAACCTAAAGCCCAGATGCTGTACCTACTAGTACCAACGAGCTAGGTCGTCAATAGGCTCTATGAATTTATTTAAAACCAATTTTGGGTGCCAATATTACCATTCTATTGTCTGCACGCCCGTAATCCCGCAGAGTAAGACAGAGGAACGGCCTCCGATTTTACTTTAGCCTCTTAATGTGATTTGCGCCACACTAATTGCCAACCGGGCACATCCATTTCCGGGAAACGTTGATTTTATTACAAAACTAGCTGTCCCAGCGAACTTCGTTCCACCCGTTCAGTTTGTATTGGGAAAAATATGGTATTGTTTTACCCATTTTCCCTGCAATTTTCCCGGTTTGTCTCTTCGCAAGAACCTTCCTCTGACAATAACTAACACAACAAAAAAAGAATTATCCAAATCAGTTGAGTCGTTCGAAAGTTATGCTCTTACCAACATATTTAGCAATTCGTTTTTATATTATAGATTAGGCTATATATTTTTTCCTAAGTCGGGTGTCAAATCCGAGACCTCAAACAGTAATCATCAACATCGGACTACAGACGATCATTATATCGAGTTAGAAGAGGTATTACTGTTCGTTGGTAATATAATTAAGTCATTAAGTATTCAATAAAATTTAATCATAGGGTTGTACAAATTAGTAACAACATAACTAAATTAGCTTGGTTAAATAACTGACACTAATTGGGGATCTGGGTAAACTTCTGATTTTGTTTAAGCTATTCACTGATTTTTCATACACTTTGGGTTAAACAAATTCTGCTACATTTTTAAAATATTGAACAAAAAATGTTTTGGCGACTGGCTTTGTAAGTCCGCTTCCAGCAGTGATTGGAGACACAATATTCAAGACGCTTCAAACAAGTCCTAACACCACACGATGATGTTGGGAATTTCAAAAGTTTCTGTGATAACCTATAACTTTCATTATTAATTCAGGTTTGTTATATCATTAGTTATTTCCTATAATTAAATTTAAGATACTAAAATCCAGCTCTATCAGTTGAGGATAGCTGCTTTAAAATTGCTATCTGTTGTTAAAGCAGAACAACTATATATCTCTAGGTGACTTAAAAGCAAATGCTAAAGACTTATGTAACTAGATAACCTGGCCCCTAGTGACAATTAAACGTACGGTCACTACGGTTACCTGGACGTGTCAGTAAATAAAAGCCTGTAAAAAAATATTTACAATTTTTGAGCCTGTCCAGAGATGATGAGACAAAGTAATTAAATATCTAAAAATACATGGTTAGTTAGATAGCCGTTAGCTAATGTAGCCGCTAGCTAATTAGCTTGGTTAGCTGCCGAATTGTACAGCCCTATTTATTTGCCTAAAATTATATTAACTTCAGTCACACCGAATTATGATAAATTTGAGAAAATAATTTGATTAACTTGGATTTCAATTTAGACTTCCCATTTTAATTACTCATAGCTGCGGGAGATTTCGTTAACAGTAATTGTTTTAAATGTTATTATTTACAATATTTGCTTTTAATATTGGCTTTTTAATAATATGTTGTTGAATATTGCTAGAAAGGCGTTTTTGAGTATTTTTATCTGAGAGGTTGGGAAACAAGTACACGGATCTGCTGATCGTAAGAGATAACCGTAGCCCAAAGACACCATAGATGTTGTAGGCGCGTCGCTATTTCATGGCCGAGGTGATAGATCAATTGTGCAAGTCTACCGTGTACTGATTGTTAGTCATTTAATTTAAACATACTTGTACTACATCTTAATTTAATATGTTAAATGTAGCGATCAATTTTTTTACTACTTCTCAAGAAGTAAACACTTAATGGTCCAAGGTCTAAGTTATTTCCCCCGTGGTGGTTTTGCGTCAGCTGAGTAGAATTGGTCATCTGTGTCTCTGCCAGGCAGCTCGTAAAACGCGAGTACTGGTTAAAACGTAAGTCATCACCAACAAGAACTAAGATAGAGTACAGTGTGGTAACTTGCCTGTGTAGGGATCCGCTGCCTTACCTATTTCTGTTGCTATAATGACTGTCATGTTCCGGTCCGTAGCTTGGAGTAGCCGGTAGACTTGTCAATTCTCTTAACATCCCTAATGACTCATTGTCCTTTAACATCGATGTTATCTATAGGCTACCGTTGTCTCTTACCATAATGATACCCATATGTTTGTTTTGCTGACATATCTCATAAAAAACTTTAATAAAGGGCAGATAAGAGCATTTATTATCCCTGTCTTCAAGATTATCAGGTATCTCCCATAACCATTACTTTATAAAGCTATGTTATATAAAATGCAAATTTAATATGTTCTCCTACTACCCAGCAGACAGGAACATAAATAAGGGTTTCTGTTAAAAAAATCGAAAGCTAATTACACGTTATTAGTTTTGATACAAAAATTAAGGCAGTGTAAAACTGCAAATAACTGTCATTTTTAATATTAAGTCAGCTATTTCAGTAGGTACCACATCGTGATAATTATTTTACAGAAAGAAAGTTAATGATTTCTAGAGTCCCACATAAGTTTCATTTACATCCTCCTAATAGTTTTGAGTCATTTTTGATTATGCATAGATATGTGCATAATTAAGTATAACATAAGAAAATACTGTTTTTTTAAATAGATAAAGTGATTGAAGAGGAGGGTTTATATGTATATTTCACGACTCTGCGAAGCCGGAGCGGGCCGCTAGTAATTAATGAGACTACTTCGGACTCAAAATCTATCTTCTTAAAAAATTAACCATCAAAATTGGTTTGTTATTGACCAAGTATTAGCGTAAGCAAACATATAAAGAGATTTCAATTAAATTACAAACCTCCGTCTGTTTTAGTCGGTTAAAAATCTAATTATAATTAGCGCAGTAACAACAACATATCCCAGAATTGAGAACCTCTTTTTTTCGTTTAAAAATTGTTCAACCTTCATTATGAATAACTGAAACTTCTACTGCTTGTAATATATAAAGCCATTTTATATCACGAGGTAAGTAAGCAGAAAATTCTCTGTGCAACGCTAAAAGTAGTTAAATTCAAAGAATTTGGGTTCTCTGTTCGCTAAACGTGCTATAAATTTAGGTGGTAAGGGATGTCGGCCCTTATCTAGTGGGCATCATAATGTATAAGGCAAGGGACACATGTACGGCGCTGTAATACATTATTAGATTCGAGCTAAATAAAAATTTTTAACGATATTTTATGTCTTTTGCATTGTATTTTATACAGTTGTATTGTTGTAGTTTTTAAACATGGTAGTATATATGAAATTAAGTAAATCTTCTGATAATTTTATAAATATTATTCTTTTTATATGTCTATAATGAAAATATACCTAAATATAAATTTCAGTAAAACAAACTATTAAGAATTTTTTTTGTAAAAGAAAAACCTATTACATGTAATTTTTTAGCTCTGTATTATTCGTTGTAAATATTATTAAATATTGTGGACATTGATTGACATGATTCTTAATTACATTTCAGATTTTGTCTAGGGTTATTGAAAATGCTTAATTTTGATGTTTTGTAACTTTTTTTTATTTGTGAATGTATTTTTTTTATTTAACTAAATTTTGAAGTAATTTATCTCTCCCGCAGGTTAGATATTGTGACAAAAAATAGCCTAGAGCCTCGAAAGTGTTTTCATATATAAAAAGTATATCTCATCAAAACTTTGCTGTGACGTGGCGTGAAATTAGGATAAACAAACTGAATAATGCTATTTTCATATTAATATGGATTTATTATTAATCATATTTTTATACACCAGTGATCTTGTTGGAATAGACACATTTAACCTTTTGCTTTCCCCTCACATGTTGCCAAACAGGAAGACGGATAATCGGTTCAACACAGAAAACTTGTTGAAAGTCAGAACTAACTTCTCTTTTCGAGGAATTCATATCGTGCTCAAGTTTTAGGAATATAGAAATCTGTTAAGTCTTCTCTAAGTTATTTTTATGGTTTGCCAACATACATTAGTTATATTAATAAAAAAATACCCAGTACGATTCCCTGTCGGGTCGTGTTATTGAAAAATATTTTTTTTCAATTTTGTAATAAAAGCGACCGTGCTTGGGATACTTAGTCACTAACTTTTTGTGTGTATTCTTTCACATAAGACAACCTATTATCAATGACATAGAAATATTAAATATTTACATATTGTTCCTTTCCAATCTCGGCACTTGTTGAAAATCCATTTGTAATGCATACTACATTATTATGAATGTGAAAGCATGTCTGTATATCGCATTTTTAATGCTAAATCACTAAACTGATTTTGCAGTCGACATGAATGTATACAAATGCTAATTTTTGTTCGAAAAGCAACTTCCAAAAGTAGCCCTTTGGAAGTTGCTTTAAAATGAGGAATGAACGTTCATATAAAAGTCATGTTGAAGTTAACGAAAGAAATGGAAGTAACTGTTCTACACTGAAAAAAATTCGGATGAATTGATATAAGAATACTGATCTTCTGATTACACTAGGAGTAATCGGCGCATGAGTACCGAAAACTATTCCGCCTCAATTTTTTTATGCGATCCTCTTCAAATTACCCTCCTAATGATATAAAGGCATGTTGCCATGGCGCAATCCGGTGCCATATTGTTTAAAACGAAATTGTTTAAATAATTTCAAGGAATTGTTATTTTTCAACCGGATTGTATTCTGTATTGAAATTCCAATAAAATGGTTCTATGACTTTTCACGATAAAGTTAATATTTTTAAAGATATGAATTTTTAAGGGTTCGAAAAATCTCAGATTTGGGTACTTTCGACCCATAATAAATATATTAAAAAAAACATAATGTTTAAGCATTTTTTTTTATTCTCTATACAATAGTTAATAATATTGTTAATAGAGATTTTAAAAAAATCTTTGTTTATATCTTTTTTTTATTTGTTAATTTCGCGCGCTCACAAGTATAAAAGTAATATTCCTTCCTAGTCTAGATTCACTTATTCTCTTATATTTATATTAAAATAGTATTATTTGTATGAAATAATAGTAGGTATTCATACAATATTATTAAAACGACTATTAATGCGGAAGCCTGTTCTCACCTGAAAAACCCATTATGGTACATACATTCTCCCTAATGAGTAAAAATATTAATAGCTACAGTATTAATTACTGTAGTAAGAGTAATTTATTGTATAACCAAGGCGAGCTTAATCGCTAGTAGATCGGACAAGCACCGTCGCTATACCCACATCATCGAGAATTTAGCACGAGACGGATATTGTCGTAAAAAGGACCCAAAGTTACGTTAAAAAAACTAGATCGGCTGTGGTGTTACCTTTCAAACTTTGTGTCGTCATTGAAAGGTAATGAACAAAACTTTCATGATAAAATAAAGCTAAAAGGCCACATAAAATAATAACGCCTCTGCCTTTATTCTAAATACGAAAATGATCTCTCACCTTAATGTTGCTGTGAAGCGATAAGACCACCTTTGAATACCATAAATAAAACATTATAAAATTATAAATGTAACAGTGTCTATTATTGTAACTGTGGGTGGATAATTAAGCAAAATTATTTGTTCATAAATAAAAAAAGACGTGTGGCACTAGGAGACTGCCGCGGTAAAGCTATTACATAAACAGGCATGAGTCATCATATTGCGGGGCGAAGAGGGGGATTATGCATGTGCATTAACGCCGACACAACCAATGCCACCTAGAGGCGAGTTGCTGAACTAAAGAAACAAGCGTGAACAAAAAGTCATTAAAAGTTCTGATATTTATCGATAGTTGGCAAAACTAAAAAGTATCACCGCTGTACCGGTCGAAGTGGGGGGTGATAGGTTATTTTCGTTACGGAATTTCTGGATTCAGTCTCCACGGACTAGGCCTGCAATAGAAGCTATGTAATAGCTTAAAACGCAATTTATACTATTTGATAAATTTATCTTGAAACTTTCATTAATCTTTTGAGCATTAGCACCTATCCACAAAGAGCGGTCTACGTGAGTAAGCACCTACTTGAGCTACATAGAAGCTGTCCATATGGTGCGTCGTGATTCCTGATTCGCGCATTAAACGCTTACTACTTAGGAGAGACTGACGATTTGCGTGGACTTTGCGATAGTTCAGATAGTCAGGTTCCATTGTTGCAACTAGAATGAGTATGCTTGCGGCGTGTGGACGCATTTAGGTAAAAATAGATCGTGGTGACTACAATACGGAACGTTTTACTAATGAAATTTCAATTTAGTAGTCCTATGACTGCTTATAGTAATTGAACAAAATATTTGTTTATTTCTCATACACCTTACTTTAGGTATGGGCGTAAGTATACATAAAAGAAAACAATTAAAGATTTTGCAAAAGGAGTTGAATCCTCAGAAGTTCAAATGGTTGAAGCATTTTTCAGCTTGAGATGAAAGGCGCAGGTCAATTCCAGTCGGGGGTGAAATTTTATTTTTAGGATTTATTATAAAAAGTAATTATAAAAGGGGTATGAATGTGAAAGAAGCAAGACAGGTTTGTCAGGATCGTGAGGTCTGGCACCCGATACTCTCTGCCTACTCCGTAAGGGACTTGGCGTGAAGATATGTATGTATGTATGCCTAAAAAGTACCGTAAAGGATATGGATTTTGAAAAATTATTGATACACATGAAATCGTCCACTCTTCTTCGTTTAAGGTTCCACGGTATACACAATACAATCGCTGTCAACTGTCAGGGATTTCAATTCCCTATACGTTACTTACTTGCAAACTATCTACTAATACGTACTAAACTCAGTTGAAAATTTGTATGGAAGAGTGTCATTTTTTAAGTTAGAAACATGAAACTTTATTTTTGGGCTACTAATTAAAAATTAGTTGACATGTATCCAACCTTTTCTGGAAATTCCACTCCTAAAGGGTTGAAATATGGGTCATAACTTTGTATGGAAGACCGTCATTTTTTAAGCTAGAAACACTAAACTTTAATATTGGGCTACTTATTAAATACAAATAGATACTTATTTAAGCGTTTCTAAAAATTCTACCCCTCAAGGGCTAATAAGGGTAATAGGTGTTGAAAGTTTGTATGAAAATCCTTATTAATGGACTATTTATTGATAAATGACTACGTTTAAAACTGGAATAAATTATTCATATAGTTTTCAATTTAACCTCAGTTCATTAAACATATTAACTACCACGCGAGCAAGGCGGGTAACAGCTAGTCATTTATATTTGAACATTTCTAGTTTTATCACTCTAGTAATTATAAGTATTACGACTTTCAGCCAAAACTGGAGTTTGATGATTTATATCATTTAAGTGTCTTCAAGAAAAAAGTGAGACACTACCAAGGTGACTTCTATTTTTGTTCCTTTCTCCGTTTCCATTACATAAGCTAGGGTTTATTGATGCAATAATGTATTTTTCATAGATTGCATTAAGAATCGTTCTCTATTAACTAAATTGTAAATATGTTAATTATTTGTATTTTTGTGAGCAAAACATTTTTTTTTCATAACTTAACTGCCAGATTCCGCCTCTACTAAAATAACTTTGAATGTTATGTCCATGAAACCATATTAATCTTGGCCGTTACACTCCTAACGAAGAACTGATTTCATTTCTAAGTATTGCTAACTCACTCTAATGTAATGACCTCTCTTTTTTAAAGTCAATTCAAATCAAATCATTTATTGCTTCATACGTCACAAAACAGATATTATATACTATTCCCACTAAATATTTGAAGGACATTGGACCGGATCGGCCATTCTAGATTCAAATTTCAAATAATCCCATAAGTAATCGTTTAAATATTTTTTTTATCAATAAATATTAAATAAATTCTTTATTTAAAAAAAAAACCTCAGTCATTCATCTCTGATTTAATTTCTTGTGATGGCAATTAACAAAGTAAAAACGTAACAGAGGTCAGTACATTAGAGTGAGTTAGCTTCATGTTTAGGTCCTTTAACCCAACGATAACAATACGATACTCGACGAAATAGGTTTATCAACAGTGTATGCCCACTTTATGATACTTACTGCAACCAACTGTACCTATATTTGCCATTTCCATTTTTGAAGTAAAATGCACTGAATACAAATTACCGCACATTTGTTTACCATTCACGGATAAAACTGTGTTTAAAGAATGAAAAAAACCGGGAGCTATTATATAACGCCTGGCAATGGACACTATTTACGTAAAAGCTGAATTGGTTAAGAAAACTCTTTTGTAACAATTTAGACGCAGAACTGCAAAAACAAACAACGATTTATTTTTACTATAATCTAATCGGACAACAAAAAAGAAAATTGGATTTTTCAAATTTTTTAATAAAAAAAAACGTTGCTCGGGATTGGAAATGTGCCCGGTTGGCGATTGGCTTGCCACCTATCATATTGTGGGACTTAGTGTCTTTGGCTAGTCGTGGGTGCCCTGGTTGTGCCTCTGCCTACCTCTTCGGGGATATGGGCGTGAAGATACTTTTTATAATCTAATCTAGAACGTATGAGATATTAAAAGTAGTAAAACTGCAAAAAAATCAGTCTGTATATTTCAACTATGTAATGATTACATTATCTAAATAAACAAAAATAAGCAGTATTAGATATAAAAAAAATGTTATGTTGAGGATGTTAAATCAGTAACGTTATTTTGTTTTACTCTGTTATTAATATATCATATGTACATCCACAAATATCATCAGACCAAGTCTCTTACGTGGTATCGGAGAGTGTAGAGTTCCAAAAATAACGATCCACATCAATTTCACTTTTTTGTACATAAACGCCTGTTTCAGATACAGCAGTTATCTCTTACCATATCCTTCATCTATTATTCAGAAAGCTTTAGTTTTGCTATATTTGCTAAAACTTAACGCCCAAGCGTTCCAGTTCTCGAATATTCTCTCATTCTTTTTTTTATCCTATTTTTCTATTTTTCGAAAAGCTTTATTTGCTACCTTACCAGGTAAAACTTATACGTTCAAGCGTTCCAGTTCTCGAATGTTCTCTCATTCTTTCACCGAATGTATACGTATAATTTTATTAGTTGACATTTTTGCTTCCACCCGTATATCGATACGTCTAATTAATCTTATTGACGCCTCTATATTCAATCCATCCCAGCGTTAATCGATATACCCAAAGGTCAATGACTTACAATAACCCACAAACTAAAATCTCTTCTAATATGTTTTTTGTAGCTAAAGGTCAGAACCTTACCATCCTAGTCATATTCGGTACTTTTACTTACATCACAAGGTATAGAAGTAAGGTACAGAAGATTCGCTCTTCAAAAAAAGTCAAGTTTAGGTTTAAGCATAAAAATATATCTACGAAGCTAACGACCATGGTCAGACTTGTAGATAATTACTTGAACAATAGTGCAAGTAAAATTGAAAAAATAAATATTGTATTCTACCACATAAATGATACTACTTTCATACTGATAATTAAAGCAATTCGTAATGCACAACGGTAATATTCAAGTTTTCAATTCTACCGGCACTACCGAAGTGCAACCCGTGTTTTTTTTTTTTTGAAACCTGACGTGATCGATATTGGTTTAAGGTACTTGATATACATGATTTAGTAGGGGTTATTAATTTTTTAGAAATGTTATAAAGAAGTGTAGAATAATATCAATGTGACACAGGTCGGAACAGTTAATCTTACATCGCCTATTATAGCCTGTCAACCCAATATATGTTGTAACATCCGACGACATGTCAGTTGAGAGGTGTTGAGGTGTCGACAAGTTCTCTCTCTCTCTCTCTCTCTCTCTCTCTCTCTCAGAGACAGACAGAGAAACAAGCGCACGCCGCACAGCTTACAAAAAGTGTCGTGGACAACTTTTCGTGAGATTTCTTTCCGCCCCCCAAGGCACCCACGACTAGCCGAAGACACTAAGTCCCACAATGTGATAGGTGGCAAGCCTATCGCCAACCGGGCACATTTCCCATCCCGACCAACATTTTTTAATTAGAAAATTGGAAAAATCAAATTTTCTTTTTTTTGGCCGACCCGGTATTCGCACCCGGGACCTCATGCAGTCAAGTCCAACACCCGGATCACTAGACCACAGAGGCGACATATAGATATTTTTTTTTAATTAGTTTAATCGCAGCTCTTTTATATAATCGGGAAGTTTATTGTAAAAGCGTATACATTGGCCCATTAAAAATGTCTTACTATGTGGAGAAATGTTGAATTTAAAAGAAAACAGTCGAATACCGAGCATCCTCATTTTTGGAAGTAAATTCAAAATACTCTCGTTTACATTCAACAAAAAAGAAAAACAATATTGAAATTTAACTACGCAATACGAGATTAAGTGCAGAACACATTTTCGTATAAAGCAACAAAATATAAAAACATTTGACGCATTAAATTTTTAGAGCCTCATAAAAAAATATTGGGTGGTTTTTATTTAACGGCAACTTAACTGTTTGAATATTCATTCGCGGTCTGAAGCGCTCCATTCAGTATTTCCTGAAATAATATTTGTCAGGAGTTAATATTATTATCCCATTGTCATGGATTGGGTATGTGGCTTTTTTATTTGGGAATTTTGAATGATTGAATTGATTACTAGCTTCTGATCTTTTTTTTTCCGTTCAATTTTATTATTTAAAATTTAAAAATATATTTAATAATAATGAAACAGTAAGAGTTAATAAAAACAAAATTAAGTTCATTTCTAGAAAGACAATTCACAGTTAGTATGTAACATTTGATGTGATAATTGATTTCTGCAAATTAAAGCTTCGTGGATTAAAATATGTGTTGGTCCGGGTCGTTTGTGTAGTATTATAGACCATGTGACTTCCTACTCGAAAGCTCGTAAGGGGCGAGAATAATGACTACAAAGAGTATATAAATACTACATAATAAGAGGTGGGACTCGCATAGATACATAGCAAACCCGAATTTGGATAAAGTTTACTTGATAAACTATAACCCGTATAATTTGAAAGTAAGTCTAAAGGCATTCAGATATAAGGCAACTAGTGTTATATGATTTGGGCGAATAAAAACATAGCAAACTTATTTTTTTAATTTTTTGATATGAAAGTTGCGACAAACTGAATGACTATGTGATGTTCTGGTCCAGAGGGTTTTTTTTGCCGCCGGCAGAATTGCACAATTACGCCGGCTACATGACAGCGACGCACCTATGATATGTATGATGTCTATAGGGTGCAGTTTTCTTTTGCCATCAGGGGAGCCGCGTTCTTGTTAGCTGCTTTCACATACTGTAAAAATATTACAATTTGCACTAACACTAATTGAGAACCTATTAACATGAAATGATACATTTTTATATTTTAATAATTTTTTGCAAGTATCTCACTTTGGTCGTTGGACTCCTTCATATGTTACCATATTTCTTTGTTTTGAGAAAGCAGTATCCAATTTCACCAAGAAGCTCTATCTATGTTGTGTTGCCATCTTATATGACGTCTTCCTACGTGTCTTCAATTTGCCCTTTCGACATTGTTACCCTTTTCTCCATTTATCATCTTGTATACATTGTGGGACCTAGTGTCTTCGATTAGTTATGGGTGCCCTGCACAACCTTCTGCCTACCTTTTCCGGCATTTGGGCGTGAAGATACTTTTTTCAAACACCATCTTAGCTTCAGCTTAGTATCAGCAGTCTTTGTGAAATTTTTTTTAGTGTGTCGAATTTTTGCTTTTTTAATACCCATCTCATCGGTGGTCTAACGTTCCGGTGTCGAAGTAAAACTCGTGAGATTTCGAGTTCGATTCTTGGATCGGAAAACAAAACGAAAATGTGTTTATGAAATTATCTAATAATAATAACGCTGTGCGGTATTTGATATGTCCCCAGTTGCCGATAGGCTTGCCACCTATCACAATGTGGAACTTAGTGCCTTCGTCTAGTCGTAATATACTACATATACTAATTTTACACAGTTTTAATATACAGATCTACTTAAGGCCATTCACTTAAAACATAGACTCTTTATATTAATGCGAAAATAGTACAACCCAAATTAATATATCTGGTAACAAAAGCGAATGGATATGGAAAAGGAGATGAGCAATGATAGAGGAGGAGGAAAAAACTTGACACAAATACTGAAGTATGAAATATTTAACACAAATGTCAATTAAAATAAAAACAAAAGTCCTGTTTTCTTGTTTTCTGTCTTGCTTAACGTGTGTGTATTAGATTTAGAGATACTCACAAAAAATTAAAAACAAAATGTTTCATGTCAGTACAGAATATAATAGAACATAGTTTACTTAGTATTTAAAAAAATTGTTCAGACATGTATCCCCGAAAAGGTAGGCAGAGGTACAACCAGGGCTCACTACGTAGTCCCATAATGCGATAGATGGCAAATTTATCGCCAATCGGGTGCTAAAATCCGGAGCAACGTTGTTTACCAAAAAATAATTGAAGTTTTGTTTTTCCCGTTTTCTCTGCTATTTCCCTAGTTTTTTTGTCCATAAGAACCTTCTCCTAAAAATAACTTACACAACAAAAAAAGGATTAGCAAAATCGGACTTTCCATTCAGGAGGGGTGCAATCACGACGCGAAATGGGGATTCATTTTTAGATATAGATTAAAAAAATATATAGCCGAAGCTGGGATCAAACTTGGGACCTCCAGAACTCCTTATCGCTGGCTCAACCAAAATTAAACACCAAGTGTTGATGTATTGAGTTGGTTTTTAATAATAATACAGAAGTATCTTCACACCCATATCCAGAGGCACTACCAGGGCACCCACGACTAGCTGAAGACACAGTCCCACAATATGATAGGTGGCAAGCTTATCACTAAGCAGGCACATATGCAATCATGAACAACATTATTTTTATTAGAAAATTGGAAAAATAACATTTTCTTTTGTCGATCCAGGAATCGAACCCGGTTCATCATGAAGTCAAATCCAACACCTGGACCGCAAGACCACAAAGGCGATTTCGGTTTTTAATAATCTATGTTATGAACCTAAAACTAGAGTATTTGTACCTAATCCTATACATTAAGGAAACTATTAGAGCCTGTTGATTTAGGTTTCACCTAAACCATCTGCTAGTACATCATCGTGATTGAATGCTGTGGGAAGTTTGCCAAACATGAACATGAAATCCATAATTTTCTCTCCATTCTTCGAAGAGGAAAGATTTTAATCACGGAAGTCAAAATAAAGGAAGTTTCAAATGTGCTGAAAATAACGCATTGAATGATACATTATTCAAATGCAAAAAGTTTAGTCCATGCACAAAACTTGGCGGGGCGTCATTATGATTGAGTGTAATAATCTTCAGCTAGAAGGCAAATTTAGAGATCTTGGCTTTGAGTTGTGACGCCCCATTGCGCGCTGGTGGTAATCTAGTCCTTTAGATATTTTTATGATATTGGAAGGCAAACGAGCAGACGGATTTCCTGACGGAAAAAAAATTAAGCCACCTATAGATATTAAAGATGGTAATGTGCATGACCAATATGAGGAGAGGATGTTCGGCCCAAGCAAAAGTAAGTCAAGTGACTAGAAAACTCTACCACCTAGTCGTCGGATGTCAAGGTGTTAGTAACAGTAAGTCTTTTCTCGCCTTTAACGAGCTGCCTAGCAGGAAGGCAGATGGTTTATTCTGGAAATGAGCCCAGACAAACACGGGGTACGGTGTTACTGTATCTCACACTAAATCCAATCTGATTGGTTACAAGAAAAGCTTCTAATTAGTTGACCAATCAAATTACTGAAGCTCAGGAGTAGGTTTAGTAGAAATATGGTTTTTTAGTAAATTAAACACATTCGAAATTCACTTTTAACAAAAGTATGTTTTTGGGACAAGTTTATATTTATTATCTAAGAAGTACTATTTAATAACTAGTACGCCTACACACGACAAAATATTGTCAGGAATATCAGAGTTCTTATGATTACCATTTGTCCTCACCATCATATCAGCTCCAATATATTATCATTAAACTTAAATGTAAAAAAAAAGAAGAAAAAATTATCTTCAGGGCCATATCCCCGAAGAGGTAGGCAGAGGTACAACCAAGGCACCCACGACTAGCCGAAGACACTAAGTCCCACAATGTGATAGGTGGCAAGCCTATCGCCATCGGACCACATTTCCAATCCCAACCAACATTTTTTTAAATTAGAAAATTGGAAAAATCCAATTTTCTTTATGTTGGCCGACCCGGGATTCGAACCCAGGACCTCATGCAGTCAAGTCCAACACCCGGACCGCTAGACCATAGAGGCGAAGCGAACTTAAATGTGTATCACAAAAATGATATCCCAAAAATATTTATTTATTTATTTATTTAAAATTCATGCACTATATTGTACGAAGGTGGACTTAATGCTACATGGCATTCTCTACCAGTCAACCTAACTTTATAAGAAAAAATAATTAAATGGGGTGGAAAGAGAAAAAAAAACAATAACTTTACATTTGCAAACATATTTCAACATAATTTTAGGTAGCATAATCAAATACATAAACAATATATATATACCAAGAAAAATACTTAGCAAAGTATAACAAAATGTTACACGAAAAATACTTATTCTATAAATATAGTCATTCTACATACATAAATACAAATATTACAGTATTTACTTAAATATACATAATACATATAAAGGCAAACGAGCATACAGACTTCCTGATGGTAAGAAATTCACGCCGCCTATAGACGCCGAAGGTGGTAATGTGCGTTGCCTACCTGAGGCCGAAGTATCAGGTCCCGTGCATAAGTAAGTTTACCGGCTGGTCGGACGTGTTCCGGTTCCTCCGAACTGGAACACTTCAACAGCAAGCGTTGAAGCTATGACGGCAGGAATAGGTAGTGGATTATTCCACTTCCTCTTATCTAGCGCAGAAGAACGCCTGTGTTCCTCCACTTTCCCAGTATGGGAATACCTTAAGGGTCACGTCGACTGTGATTCCGGCTATAATACAGTGACGCACCACTAATATTGCCCCTTATTACCCACTAGAAGAACTGCCAGTTTATTCGTTACTTATAATATAAAAAAACATTGGTCTATATTTATTATTCAACTTGATGGAAAAGACCCGAAAGAATTCGAAAATAATAATTTATCTTCATAAGATCTTTTTCAAAGTCACTTTTACCCTCTCGTTCTCTCTTACATGCTTCATACCGTCAAAATCAAGGCTCAAGTTTGATTCTCGACAGGCATTTGTGTGATTGACATCTAGTTTATTTCCTGGTCTGAGTCCTTATTTATTTTATTCCAATATCTGTGTTCCTATGTATTATTATTGTTGACTATCACAAACATATATATACGTAGCTTACTGTGGGTTTAGACTCAATATCTGTAACGTGTCCATCGATATTAATTATTTATTAAAAAAAATATTTATCGCCTGTGTAGTCTAGCGTACCGGCATCAGCCTTGACTTCTTAAGGTCCCGGGTTCGATTCCCGAGTCGGGCAACAAAAAGTTAGAAAACGTATATTTTTAATTTTCTAATTAAATTAATTATGCCGGGGATTGGACATGTGCCCTGTTTTGTATAATTTAATATTTTTGTATAAATAATAAAAAAAAAACTCTTACAATTGCCAGATCCTTAAATCGAACCCGAGACCTCGTGTAATCAACTTTAATACGATAAAAAAAGATTTGTCACTTAAAATCACTTTTTCAAATATAACCTGTTTCAAAGTAATTATAACCTCAGTTACAAAATGGTTAGTCTAAAAACTATTATAACATGTTTATACAAGCACCAGCTGACCCAGCAAACTTCATATCGCTTGACATTAATGCTTCGACAGTAGCGCAGTCTGTCGGATCCGATGTGAAACATTCCAAAATCAACAACTACTTATTAAAACATTTATTAAAAAAACATTTTCCAGGCAACCAGATTGTGAATCTAAGCCATTCTCGAATTCCCTTGAATACACACAATTTTTTTTATCGAAATCGGTCCAGTCGTCTAGAAGGAGTTCAGTGAAAAACACACAAACACGAGAATTATATATATAAAGATAGATCGTCCCACGATAATTAACTAATATTTAGTACTGACCCAAATGTATTGCTTAATTACCTTAAAATTAATTTCAAAGGCTTACCGTTCTTAATTTTAAATATTCATTATTCTTGGCGCCATTTTTGCAAGTCTCATTAATATTAATAACGAAGATAACATCGGTACATAACAAATGCGATCCAGCGTTCGATTCCCGGGGGAAATGTTTAATGGAAATACCCTGGAATGAGTTTCATTGTTATTAATTTTAAAATATGTGTTTGGTGATATTTTTGTTCGTGAATGTGACATACATCAAATATTGTAATCTAGATAATTTTGTGTCCTAGTAAAAGACCCACATGTATCATCATCATTATTCCAGCTTCGATTCCATTTGTTTCTCACGCTTAAGCGTAAACAAATCTATGAATCAGAATCAGAATCATACAAAAACTTCATTCACATCGACCACACAAGTAGTACTTGTGCACGTCTATTTTTTTATAAACTACCACTGGATCGGAATCTTTTTTCAATACTGATAGTATCATTATCAACTAGCAGTTAATTATGTACTACCTATTATTTATATGCGCCATTTACTAAAAGTCGGTGCCAAGCTAATTTAATACTTGTTTATAGTATAAGTATTACTCTAAGGCTCGGCACCGCCTTTAAATCTATTAGTAAATGGCACATATAAATAATAGGTACTTATTAGTACATATATAATTAATAGATATAAAATCTTTATTATATTTTTTGCTTTTTAGTTTTGAAGTCAGTATTTTTAACGTAGTTATTTTTATTTAATACTTTTCAGTCTATTGCTGCTATGATTTAATTTAATAAAAAAACGACACTGGGATATGTGAAAATATATAAAAAAGACGTGTGGCACTCGGAAACTGCCGCGGTAGTGATAGCATAAGCAGGCATGAGTAACCAGATTACGGGGCGAAGTTGGGGATTACGCATGCGCAGGAACGCCGATACAACCAATGCCACCTAGTGGCAAGTTGCTAAACTAAAGAGACAGGCGTGATCAAAAAGTTCTGCTATTCAACGATAGATGGCAAAACTAAAAAGTATCACCGCTGTGTATGGGAGGTGTTAGGTTATTTCGTTACGGAACTTCTCGATTCGCCCTCCACGCGCAAGGCCTGCGATAGAACGATAGAAGCTATGCAAAAGCTTTAAATGTTCATAAAATAAAAACGAATGGGCCAAACTTAATCAAACTTTATGGTACAATTCGAAACTATTCCGCACTAAACAAAAAAATAATTAGTAAATCGGTTCAGAAATCGCAAAGAAATCAGTGTACATACATAAAAAAACAAAACATACCTACCGGCTGAATTGAGAAGCTCCTCGTTTTTTTACTTGTTTTTAAGAACTCGGTTAAATTTTAGCAAAGTACAAATTCACATTACAAATTGCAGTGCGAGATTAATACCTTTATCTCCAAGCATGTTCTTCTTCCAAATACTCTGAGACTTTAAACCCTTTCTTACATGATTTTGCTTTAATACATCTTTTGAGCTTACTTAAAGGTAAATTACACTGGAGTGTTATTAGAGATCTATCTACTCCAGCTTACTGTAGAAACGTATACATTGACCCAAAAAGGGTTTACTAATCTTATGGAAACTACCACGTCAGGGACTTGGCGTGAAGATATGTCTATATTATAATAATATAGGTTAATCGATTTATATTGCAGATTCCTTACTTATCGGCCTTAACATTCTTCTTCAACGTCATCATGGCCATACGTCTACACAAGCTATTTCAGTTCTTAGATGGCTTCAAATCCGAACATGACCTCGTAGGACATCTCCACATAGGTAACGATTACGCTGTATTTCTTCGAAAACCAAACTCTCACGATAAATTCTTAACATATGAACTTTATGAGGCAAAAAACGTCCCAGATGCTAATAGCTATAAACCAAGATTACTAGCTATAACACAAGTTCCTGTGGAATATATTAAAGATCAGTTGAAAACATACAGAAAAGAACTATATGACGCCAAATATGTGGATAACAATGTGGTACCTGGAACAAGAGTAAAAACTATGAGAGAATGGCAAATTGATAAAGCTTTAAACTATAGTAACAAAAAGGTTTTGCTTGTACAACCTAATTTGTTACGGACAATAAAGTTAACTTGATAATTATAAAATTTATTTCAAATCACTGAAATATACTATTGACTATTTTTTTAAACTCTTTATTCTGATGCGAGGTTATAGGTACCGTTAATTTCATGTTTCATGTTTCGTGTGTGTTTTATTTCTTAATTTTTATCTTAAATTAATTTTTATCTTAATTTTATCTTTTTCGGAACTCCAAACTTAGTTTTAGTGTTTTCTCTCTTTTAAATTTTAGTCAAAACTTTAATTCCTTCCTTTATTTGAAGACTCTCAATTCAAACAGACAATTAAATTCATTAGTGATATAAGTGTATCATGTTAAAAGCACTTGTGTGTTGTTTAGACACGAAGTTAACGGTATACACTAAAATCGCTATCTTCGCGTGATAATAAAAAAATACACCTATATCGTTTTAGTACATAGTGGTTGTATGCTATGCGAAATCAATAAACATTTTCTACACAACATTCTCATAAAACTAATGAATGTAATTATTAAGTGCTTCAAAGATAAAAAAAACTTAAAAAAAGTATCTTCACGCCCATATCCCTGAAGAGGTAGGCAGAGGTACAACCAAGGCACCCACGACTAGCCGAAGATACTAAGTCCCACAATGTGATAGGTGCCAATTTTCTTTTTGTTGGCCGACCCGGGATTCGAACCCGAGACCTCATGCAGTCAAGTCCAACACCCGGACCGCTAGACCACAGAGGCGATAAAAAAACTTGAAATAGAAAAACAACGATAAAACTAATTAAATTACAATACTTACCTAAACCATATTAAGTGTGATAAATAAGAATATTATATTTGTATATATGATCATAAATAGTTAATTTTTAGTGTCCTATGATAGAGCCATTTGGTTGAATAAACATTGTCTGCTTTGTGTCCCTATGTCCCTTTGTATGCTTAAATCTTAGTAATTACCAATTTGGTGGAGCCGCTGCGAGACTCTACCACCTAATCAGATGTCACGGTGTTAGTGACGGTAAGCCTAAGCTCGCCTCTTACGAGCTGCCTGGCATAGGAAGGCAGAAGGTCTATTTTGAAAAGGAGCCCGGACCAACACGGGGAAAAAGCTATGATAAAATGGAGATCTTAAATTACACCGTATGTTTCAAAACACCGGAATCCTAAACGAAATGAAACTAGTTTCAGAGATTGCACATGTCAAATAGAATGGACAAAAATATTCTCGGTAAATATTTTCAAGTTAGATGTTTTAGAAAGTTTTGTAAAAAGTTACCATTCAAGCGTAGTTAAATCCTTTGTTGACATATTACGGTAGCTGGATTGGTAAAGAATATAATTCTGAGCCCCTACCATAAGTTTACGGCTTGTCAAATTTACTATACTCGCCAAAAATTTGTATCCCTTTTTACGAAAATTGCCCTGACGCAGGAGCACACCTATAGTTTATGGGTAGGAGAAGTACAGAACGCTAATATTTTTCAAAAATAATGCTTATAAACTACAATAAACCAATAAATAAAACATTACCCACACTACCATGCATTTGATACACACAAACAAATATATTTGATGATAACGATAAGAGATCACAGATGGCGCACCATACAGTTTGGAAACAAAGTAGTTGGTTTTGAGAAATGAAGATGGCGTTCTTATCAACAAGATATTAAAATTTATTATGGTCGAATTTCGACCAGTGGGCGACCACTAGTTTGTATGGAAAGTTTGAACAGCTACCAATAGGGGTCTATTGGTAGCTGAGAGAAATACGTTTTAAGACCAAAATTGTCATAGATATCGACACGTAAATTATCGAACGTAATCTATACAACTCATGGTAAAGGCTCTGAGCCCTCACCGTAAGTCTACTTACCTAACCCTCACCATAAGGCTTGCTGATTTTACTATACTCGTTAGCGTCTACGTCAATTATGTGTATGAAAACTTTGAATAGCGCCTCTATTGGTAGCTGAGAGAAACACATTCTTAGACAAAAGGTCAAACAGTAATTTAGAACAGTAACATGTTTTAAACAAATAAAAAATATGTTTAATCATATTTATTGTTCCACACACACATTGACACAAAAATATAATAGGTACTGAACCAAGTATATGCACGTCGCGGTTTTTGCAAGTTCATACTGCCCCACCGCCCGCGTCGTTTAAATGTACTTTAAGATATAAAATAAATGTGTATAATATTACTGATAAAATATATCTCACTAGCTTCCATAGTTATAGGTTTAAAATTTCATCTCAATACAAAAGTATCAAACAAACTGTTTACGTCTGAAAAGTTTTCATACAAATGGTTAAGGAAAATCTCTGAGGGGCTTCTTTAACACGAAACTTTTAAGGGAACTCACTGAGATGTTCTAAAATGTCTTATTCAATGGTTGTTTTTGCGGCTCTCCCATGAATTGGCCATTTGTAAGACAAATAGCGTCTACATTATTTTTCCTCTTTCTTTGTTTTCAGTTCCCTTTTCATACGATTACAGTTGAAAATATGGATGAAAGGAAGCTGACTAATGATATTTTTAGTTTAAAGGTAGATAAAATGTTATCGCTGACCATAAAAAGAGTACTTACCTATAACAGCGCCAAAAGAGAATAAATCTATTTTAAAGTAGCAATTTCCTAAACAACAAAACTTGAGAGACTTCAAGAATGAATAAACTCCTTACTTTGTATGTTATTATCTTGAACCCTTCTTAGCTTTACCTTTTATTATAATACTGGGATGCAAAGAAATCGTCAGATTTTCTGACGTTAAGAAATACTCAACGCCTTCAGTCGAAAAAAATACCACATTTGCAGGTTGTTTAGCCTCTTGAGTAAGCTTGAGGACCCCGCTACTTCTCACATCGAACATGACAATAGCTAGTATTGATTGAAAGAGGAAATATCTTTAAGAACGTACTATGTGCAGGGAGATGGACAGATGTACAATCATTACTGCCGCCATAACGTCATTACATGTTCTGGTTCGGAGGGTAAGGTAGCCGGTAAACTTACTTTTGGTCGATGTCTAACATCCCGAACTCAGGTTGGCAACGCACCATTATCACCTTTGGTCTCTAGGCGGCGTAAATTTCTTGCCATCAGAAAATCGGTCTGCTTGTTTGCCTTCTAATATCATAAAAAAATATTTTATAAACAATAAATAGTGGTTTCTGAGGGAATGTAACCCGAAGTGTCAAGATTAAAAATTGATTAATTTAGGCAGATTAAAAATGATGCATTTTTAAGTAGCTATAGCTACTTAAATTTTATATTTTTTTTCTAAGAAAATTTTAGTTTTATTAAGTTAGTTGTGGGAACTGAATAAGATTCACATGAGACCACCTCGCAATTATAAACTTAATTTAGAGTTTTGGCGCCATCGAGAGAAAAGATGGTCGAAGTTTTTTCATAATTATTAAATTTCGTGTTAATATTGAGTAAAATTAGTCAATTTTATTGGCATTTTGTACAATTTTGTTCAGTGAAAGTGCACAAATGAAATAATCATGAAATTACTGTATCGTGTATTTCCTCGTTGCCGCCAAATCTCATAACATGAGCTTGAGTAATAAGGCCACCGCCTTACCCAAGAGCTTGACATTACTTTCTGACTACTAATAACTGATGACTAATTATAATTGATATAAAATTTGATGCAAATTTCTACTTGACTAATGGCAAAATACTAACGTTTAGGCCAAAACCTAAAGTAAGAAGTGACCTTACTTTAAAATCTGTCAAAATGTGTTAGTGATTGACTATGGTCCGTATAAACGGGTAACAAATATTCAGAATTTCAATCAGCAACATCGTTTTTTTGGAGTCAATTAAAGAAAATATTTTTTTATTGATTAACACACACATTTATCACTATCAAATACGGTTTTTACAACTTTACTGAAATTCATGGGCGAGCAGAGCTCGCAGCCCGAGACATCATTCCTGATGGTAGTAGACAACTGTAGCACATAGACATAATAGATGTTATAGGTGCGTCGCTGTCCAGTGACCAGGATGTTAGGCTAATTGTGCAACTAACCGTACTCTCCGAACTGGAAAATGACAGAATCATTATTGTGGTAGAAATCATTATGGTGGTAGAAATAGATATGGCGGTGGATTCCTACCCGGGCGAGTTGCCGCACAGCTCTCATCCACCAGCCCCTCCCTACATTAGTATAAAGGCTGTCTCCTGGGGGAAAAACCATGATTTGGTGCTGTGTTTTTTTTTGGTTACTGGGTGGGTTGATTAGAGGGTTTGCAGGGTTTCGTTCGGCGTTAGACGGAAAGAAATCTTCGTTGACGGTGTAGAGTTGGCCACCGGAATCGGATCAGTGGGGAAAAAAAGAAATATGTCAAATCATTTACTTAAGATAGAAAACTGAAGCATCTAGTTGTCGAAATTAGAAATAAATAAAACAAAACAACCCGAACAGTCTTCACCATAAAATAACCCAATAACCGGACGCCTCTTCTCTAGCAAAAATTGGATGTAAATATTTAGATTTTGTTTATTAATACTTAGGGGAGATGTAAAACTTAAAACACAACGTAAAATATCTTTTATCTTTACGTAAGAACTCGTCTAGACATCTTCATACATATTTTCAATCTAAGAACTGCATTCCAATTTATGATTTCTGAATATCATTTAGAATTTGCAGATTTTATTCAGTTTACTAGCTAAGTCCCGCGACTGCTTTTATTTAACCGTCCATATATTTTCACGCAGTATAACGGCAATGTTGTACTTCTTTTTTTGTGTGGAGATTAATATTTTTATGTAATTGATGATAGCAGAAGTACACACATTAAGCTGTAATTCATATTGAGGAAATTTTAGAAAATTTAATCTTTTTGTTAATTGGAAAATTAAACCTACAGATTAGATACAGATAAAAAGAAATAGAAATGATATCGTATTCTTTATTTGAGAAGTTATCGAACAAGTAGACGGCTTTCCTGACGGTAAGAAACACCCGTTATCTATGTAAGTAATGTAGAATAGATGCTATAAATGCATAGCTGTCCTATGAATGGGTCTGGAACCTATTGTGCACATCTACCAGCTAGCTTATCCTTCCTACCGGAACACAGCGCTGTCATTACTGACAAGGACAAGTAAGGCGGTTGAACCCTACCCGGGCTAAGTTATTGTACAACATTATACAATGCTCTTGGTAATGTCCTTAACCTATTCCTGGCAGAAAGGCAGATGTTCTTCAGAAGATACGAAGTAAGTAAGTTTACCTTCTAACCGGAATAAGTTGGTAAGCACTGACATTGCTATGGTAGGAAAATGCAAAACCAGGGGTTAGTTGTCACTGGACTTCAATACATAATCTCACTGACTGCACTACTGGAATAACCTAGTGATCTTACACAGTGCCGGTTTTAGCACTACTAGCGCCCTGGGCGAGATTTTTTCGGCGCCCTCAAACTGCAATTCAATTAGATACGAGAAAAGAGAGGTGCAATGAAATAACCATCTATTCAAAAAACATTCATTGCACTGCTAAAATTTCACTTTTCTTGCCTTTCTATTGGCGAACTCTTGTATTAGATTTTCAAAGTCTATGTTTTCTGCAATTTAATTTTCGATTTACGAAGTTGCCAAGTTTGTTATTCCAGATTGAAAGAGTGTCGATCGCAGATATGTTTTAATTAGCTTCAGCTTGGAAAAACTCCTTTCCCCGCTAGCAACCGTTACAGATATAGTATATGTTAGCAATGTTATCCATACGTTTAAAAACAGTTCCTGTAAGTTGCGATCTTTGATAAAATTTAAAACATAAGCAGGGGCAGCCACATTCTTATCAGGCAAAAAAGATTTTAGACTTATAAGTTCATCACACACCATACAACCATCTATATTTGATTTAAAATCCAGAGTTAATTTCAATTGGAGATCACTAAAGTATATTCACGCCCATATCCCCAAAGAGGTAGGCAGAGGTACAACCAAGGCACCCACGACTAGCCGAAGACACTAAGTCCCACAATGTGATAGGTGGCAAGCCTATCGCCAACCGGGCACATTTCCAATCCAATTGGAGATCACTAGAGTTTGAATTTCAGAAATCTGTTTTATATTGTACAAAAAAGACCACGCATCCGAGTAATCATATAACTGTTCAAATAGTTCATTAACTGAAATAAATGCAGCGTCTAAGAGAGAGTTACAAAATCTACCTCAAATTTCTTTTTAGGAGAATTCATGAGCTTGATGCTAAACAAATTGAGTTCTTTTTGTGGCTCTAAACACAGGTTTAACTTCCATTTCTTTAGCTAATTCTTTAGCAATTTTAAAGCCTGTATTTCTATATTCTTCCAAGAAAGTTCGGCATTTTTTCAGCATTTCTGTGCATTTACTGAGATCTACATCTGGAGATTGTAGAGATTTACCTGATTACCTGATGATCCCCAACCATAGAAAAATACATTGTTTATGATCGGGAAGTCGGAGATTCCCGAGAAATTAACACTTGGTTCCATTCTAGTGCAGTCAACGTAACAATTTTTACATGAATTTAGAGAAAATTACAATTAGACCGAGTCGGTGAAAACTGACAAGTAACGAGATAGTATTTTTTTGAAGCGTGAATGACTAGGTATTACAAAAATAATAAATTGAACTCTAATAGTAAATTTCTGCTTTAATGTGGGAAATTCTCGATAGGTGTAGTAAATACGGAAAACTTCGGATTATTGTTATCTAGTATAGAAATAAAATCTAATAATTTAAGTTATTTTCATATTTTTTTAATATAAAATCAAAAAACCTTGTGAGTTGATTTTGGGATAGGATAGATTGGAATAACATAGAAAGGGACTTATGCTGCTATGTAATAGTTTACATTGTTTATTTACAAATTAAAAGAGCTAATATCACTGAACACTAGCATTATTTTGATGTTTAATTTCACTTACATTTACATTTACATGCTTCACTTTAATTTTATTTCACTGAATTATAAAAATTATGCGCCCCTTTTGGTCCGGCGCCCCAGGGCGGTCGCCCAACCGCGCCCTACCCTAACGCCGCTACTGATCTTACATATTAGACTATTTCACTGGGCAAGCAATTGGGTAAAATAATATAGGGCTATGTTTAATAACGAAGCGCAGTAAAACTGCAAAAACCGACTTTAACTATATCGCATTTAGAGTCGGTTTTTGCACCTTCTCGCGATTTGATGATATTTCACCCAAAAGATAGCAAATGATTCCAGAATGGTCCTACACAAATTTCATTGGAGTCCTACTGGTAGTTTTTGAGATATACCTACTTACTACGTACTAGTACTACATACATTTTCAATTCCGAGTATGCTGCCGTAAGTAAAAGTGGCAAAAGTAAAAATGTTAATGCACTATTAAGTATAATTCAAAATCAACCTGTCAGATCATAATAATTATCAAAATCGGTTTGGTTATTGGCCGAGTAATGGAGTAACAAACAAACAAATAAACAAAACAATATATAAAACATATTTAATAACTTAATTCTAAATAAAATTATTTAATTTGCAATTTTCCGCTAAAAAAATGTATACGTATTATTGCGTAACAAAACAGACAAAATAGTGCGCTAAGAATTAATTGGACTTACCGGATTCATTCTTAGCGCACTATTTTTTCTGTTTTGTTACGCAATAATACGTATACATTTTTTAGCGGAAAATTGCAAATTAAATAATTTTATTTAGAATTAAGTATGGATTTCCGCAAAGTAACGCCTTCTTCTATTAATATTTAATAACATTGAAATCGGTTTAAAACATTGTTAAAAAGGGCATGAAGGATTTGTGAATACCCAGTCATAATGAAGTTCGTACTATAGCAACAGGCGTCAAGAGAAAGGGGATTTACGCTTATGTCTGCTTGTTTCGCTGTAACTCAAATTGTAAATAGCGCCATCTATACAAAATATTAGAAACTATTTGATTAATGTATAGTTAACCACAGTAACTGATGTAATTTGCATCAATTGATTTTTGTTGATGTACACAATAGACATATTATGGCCGATATATTAGAATAAACTATGCAAGTCTACTAGGTACCTTACTTTCTGGACCGGAACATGATACTGCCAATATAGCGCCAGGAATTGGTAAGATGGTAGAGCCCTTTTCGGAGGAGTATAAATCCGGCACTCTACCCCAATGTTCTACAAGCTACCTACCTGCCAGGAAGGCAGGTGCTATTCCACGCAGGACACCCGAACAAACACAGGATAAAAGCAACTATTATAAAAAGTCAAAGACAACTCTTTACTAAAAAAAGTGTTTTCTTATATTGCTCCCATTTCACGCGGGACGTATATCACGGAATAAGGACCTGCGTTCCAATGGAGTTTTTAATAAATCCCTACTATTTTATAGTTAGCCTCCCTAATATTTTTTTGAATTCAAGAAACCGAAAACAATAGAAACTGCTTTTTTAGAATTAGGAGGACAAAACAAGAATTGATGCTAAATTCGGTACCAAAGTATAGTGTTACCAAATGGAACATACATTGGCCATATCCAAGATATATAAATTATACTGCTGTCTACGAGGCCATAAAACAAGAGGATAGTGACATACCTAAATCGTTTGAAGCTGAATAGCGTTACTATTTCAACCTGCCTTTGAAAGAGAAAAATGCTGTGTGAAATTTAATAAAATACTTTTTAACACCTGTGGTTTTTTTCGCGTGGTAATCGACAGTTACCATGACATTAACTGTGTAATATAAATGTATTTGTAATTGTATAAATATTATAATATCAAAAAAAATAGTTCAGTAAGCAGAATTGTTAGTAGAGGGTAGACAGAAAAGGTCTGCTACCGCAGGAGTAGCTGTATGTACGGCAGTCTGAGTAGAGCTCGAGATAACGTGACATGAAGTTTTATTTAATTACCGAAATAACAGTGGCGATGACGAACCTTACGTGTGAAAGTTCAGCAATAAACGGTAAAAATGCTGTCCGTGGGGGAATTTAACTTTTTTAACCACGAAACTCAAGATTGGTTGCTGTATAAAGGCAGTTTTTAATAATGGTTTGTGGCAAACGACATCGACAATGAAACGGACAAAGCTAGCGTCTAACGGCGAGCTATTAAGTAAGTTAAGTAGTGTTGCAGAAAATACATACAGACTTATCCGCGATTTATCGCATCCGGAAAATATTGCATATTTGTCGTTTGAGGAGCTAACGACCATACTGGACGGTCATTTTGTAATAAAAGTATGCGGGTTCGCTGAACGGCAGAATTTTTTTAGTGCCTGTCCGAGGTAGATCGTAGTCATGTGCGGATTGGTCTGCATGAGTACGGGGGCTGGCTGCGGAGTGCGACTTCAGCTCGGCCCATGTGGATTAAATGTTGGGAGACAGGTTCCTTTTGGGTATGGTAACGGGATATGAACGTGACGGCCTATTTTCCGAGCCGCTTAAAAACCTAACATTAGCCAAGGTGATGCAACTGGCAGAGAGCATACGGTGTGCAAAAGAAGGGGCACGCCAGGTAGCTTATTAGGTGAAGGCGACGGTCCTATTCCTGGACGTGCATAAGATGCATACACCGGCAGTGAAACAAGAAGTGGAGAACCTACCATCAGCGAGAGTTACTTCAAATAAATAGGAAAAATCCTAGGGAAGTTTAAAGTATGTGGACGCAAGAGTCATTACAGTGAGGTGTGCAAATTTGATATAGGAATTGTGGTGCTAAAGGTCACTGAAAAAGTGTGTGCCGGAAAATAAACCAGCAGTTTGTTCAATGCTGTGTGGTGGACAATGTTAATGGCGGTAAGGATTTGGTTTTAAATATTCGTAGTTCCCGGTGGAGACGCAGGAGACGATTATTGTTAATAAAATTGCAATAACCTTTAAAACTCATACAGGGTCAGCAGTAACGGTTATTTCCGATATTTTACACCGTAATTTTTTTGACTGTACCTTTGTAATGTGATTTGTTGTACCTTTTATTTAAGTTAAAGTCTGATTGTAATTTGTATTTTTAATCTAGTAAATACCTATTATTTAATCTAGTATATTGTAAATATTATTAAAATTAAAGGAAATTCAGTACCAATTTTTCTAAAGGCTAGTTCAGTTCCCTTTGCGCTACGAAGTAAAATTGAAGAGGAGATTGATAGGTTGGTACGGTTAGGCATAATAGAATAAGTACGCGGAGCACGCCAGTCCGGCAGTTCCCGTGCTGCACCATTTAATACTAACCAATATCCGGTCACAGAATCACACCCATCCGAGAGTGAGTCACCTGAGCCAACTCCATCCGGAACTTGGCAAGAAGATCGACAATCATCTCAGCCCGTAGACCAGTGGGAGGATTGCTAAGGTGACTAAGAGGTAGTAACTCCCGTACCTTCTCCTGCGGAACTGGATAGTGTATCTGCGAACAATTCTCCCTAAGGACCTAAAAGGATACCTAAGCGGACGCGAAGGCCGCGGACTAGTAAAGTGGACTATAGAGAATATTTTAAGTGTTGAATCCCTAAATAAAGGTGGAGGGATGTTAGTAGAGGGTAGACAGAAAAGATCTGCTACAGCGGGAGTAGCTGTTTGTACGGCAGTCTGAGTATAGCTAGAGTTAACGTGACACGAAGTTTTATTTAATTACCGAAATAACAAGAACGTACTTCCTCATTGTCCAGAGGTGAGTGTAAATGGCTTGCCAAAGTTTTTAACTGAAGTAGTCGTTTACAAACAATTTGTATTTGTACATTAATGTGTGTTATGTTCAGTAAATCTTTATAAATGAGCTTATATCTTTATAAATCTTTATAAAGTCATTGCTTATACTTTAGGTTATACTTTTCTAACGACTTGCCTGGATTGGTACCACCGTCGTATCTATTCCTGCGGCCATAACACCATGACGTGTTCCGGTTCAGAGGGTAAAGTAGCCGGTAAACTTATATGTGCTCGAGGCCTAACATTCAATAATACAGAATAACACAGAATCCAAAATAGAATAGCAACGCACCAATACCGTCTTTGGTGTCTCTAGGCGGCGTGAATTTCTTACTATCAAAAAAATCATTCTGATTGTTTGCCTCCCAATATCATAAAAAAGGTAATCTTTATACCTAGTTTATTTATTGAAATTCGTTTATAATTGACAGTTTTTCTGTAATGTGAGAGTAATCGGAAGCGTCACAGAATTACTTTCTCTGAAACATCTTCAATGTGCGGAATCGTCTACAATTTCGTTAGGTATTTAAATAAATGTTTTTTTTGAATATATGATAAAAGACGTATTGATTTAAAATGCCATCAAAATATTAAATGTCTGTTGCTTTGAAAAATAACATATGTTTTAAAAAGTTACACCAGTTGAGAATATGTTAGTACATATATATATATAGCTATATAGCTATGCTTTACCAAACGACATTTAAAATAATAAAATTACGAGTGTAAATTGACTGGGCGGGCGCTGTTGATAAAATTTCCAAATCAAGTACCTGACAGAAATGAGACATTTGCCGTCAAAAAAAAGTAGTAGTGACATTAATAATTTTACGCAGATTTTATATAAGTTTTACTAACATAACAAAATAATAAATATTCTAAAAGAAAATATATTTTACAAGCCTTGATAATATAGTCTAATTGTTGATTTGACTCAAGTAGGTAGTTAACTCGGTCTGGCTAGTTTAAAATATTTTATAATTAATTTCATGGGTAGCCATGTTTAAATTTCGAGAAGCAACCAGGAACAACGCTGAGATAATGAAAATAATATATAACAATTAACCTTACATTAAAAAATCAGATCAAGAGTTTCTCTTAGTCTGATAGTTATCTATTTGTATTGTTTATATTATGTTATGTTATAGTCGTACGCAGACACGTTAATTATCATTTAAACAGTCTTTAAATTGTGGTTTAATAGAAGATTAAATGGTATTTGACGGTTCGGCTATACGCCAGTTTTATTAAATTTATAGTGATCAATCACAATTTTAGGAAAAGTTGCATGGTTTACTCTGAAAACTTTTTAAGGTTAAACTTTTATTATTCTTACAGCAGCTCTTTCTTGATATTCGGAAATTATTTTTATGTTTATATTTCCACAGACACACGTGTTTACATATACAAACCAAAATGATAGTGTGGCAAAAGGTGTAACCGTACTGTATAAGTATTATAAAAACACAAAAAAATCACAAATATTCCACAAATTTTCGTGAACACCTAGTTTCATACAAGGTAACATTTTTGAATGACCTCTGGTGGTAACATAATAGGTCAAACCTCTCTGCGACGTTACACGTTTGTAAACAGCGCTCGCGTGAGATGTCTTTGGGCATAAGGCTATAATATAGTTAATAAATCATCAAATCAAATTAGTAAATAATATATAAGTACTCGAAGAGGATTGATTAGTGACGGTACTCTCCCGTTCTAAATATTAATTATCTTTGTTCGTTTCGCAATTTTAAAACACCATGCAAATCAAAGCTTTATTGCATCGTTGATTAAAACAAATTCACTGTATTCATGTGGCCTCTATTTTAACAGATTTTATTATCCGAAACACGAACGATATGACTTTATCGAGAATACAAACGAAGTGTTTGTATTTAATTAAATCGTAACATTATTTAATTATCTGCCTTGTCGCTTCAATTATTAGTAATTATTCAATTATAGACGAACACGTCTTATAACTTTTGAATCTAATGAGGCTTGATTTCGATTTCCGTCAGCGGCCATTTTTTTGGGAGGTAAAGAAATTTGACTTTAATTACATCATCTCAAATTTTTCGGTCTGTGTGTCGCATGTCTCGTGACGGTGACGTCAGGGCAGCCGAGGCCAATATGGCGGCGTCTATTGTCAGTTATATATCAAGTTTCACTTTTACCGTGGTTTCATTAACCAACACTATCCTTTATTATTTTGACACTATGTGTAATTTTAAAAAACGTCTTTACGCCCTATCCCAAATAAGGTTAGGAGAGGTACAAGCAGGGCCCACATAATTAGCTAAAGATATCAGGTCCCACAATGTGGTAGACCAATTGTTATTTTTAGGTTTTGGCATGGATCTCAACATCTTCTATTAGTCAAGTTTAAGTTTGCAACAACTTGGGCAAAGCGGTGGCTTCCTTACTCCTGCTTAACTATTAAGATTGGGTGGGAATGAAAAAATTTATGATTTTAATATCCATACTAATAGTCAGTGCTTGCCGTTGACATGTTCCGGCTCCGATAAGGTGACTACCGGTAGTTACCGAATATAAGCTAACATCTCTAACATCCCGGCCTCGGGTTGGCAGCGCGCTATTACCAATTTTGGTGTCTCTAGGCGGCGTGAATACATTAACAACAGGAAATCCGTGTGCTTGTTTACCTTCCAATATCATAAAAAAACATCGAACACCGTTTTTTTTAAAATCAATTCTTAAAAGATTTTAATAGGGTACAATTGAGTCAAAGTTTATAAGATCATGTTGAAATTGATCTAAACTGCTGTTCAAAGTTACTATTTTGTAAATGCTGACAAAGTAATGAGTAAACAGCTAGTATTTTCGTAAACTAAACTAAAATAATAAATACATAGTAATAAAATATGTCAACAACAATTTACATAAATTGAATCTAACCCCAAAGTAAGCATATTATATGCTTGTGTTATGGATATAAATTGAATAAAGACCCAGACTCGAAAATGCAAACATCTAAATGTTTATCATTCTAAGACATGCTCCGTCGGGAATTAAACCCTAACCTAGCATTTGGTACGTGGAGTTAGGCGTATACGCTATAGCCAAAAATAATAAATATCTACAAAAGTGTTTAATTATTTAAACAACTCAGACAAATGTATATTAGTTAAACTAACATCCATAAATCAAACTAAATTACATGTAATTTAACTAAATAAAGGTCCAATTTGAATAAATTTGAAATATTTCAAAACCAAAGTGGCAAACTTTGTAATTTTCCCGTAAGGGATTAAGTAGTTTGTTATATTGTCAAAAATTTCCTAACCAGTGTGTACTTTATCGTGAAGAGAAAGTTACTTTAGTAATGGGTAAACTGGTCGGTTTTTATGCGTCCCTAGTGAAAAACGTCATCATGTAGTTACATGTGATGTTATAGTAAGGAAGTACAGTCAGTTTCATATCTAAGCCATTATTTCTTAGTTACATAAAATGATGTAGATTGAGGAAGTACAGTCACTTTTATAACTTATCCATTATTTGTTAGCTACCTTAAGCCCCTGTTACACTATGAGATATTAGGCACAGTCTAACTAGACTAGTCTGAATATCGCATGTCTAATAATTGTAACTAGTGGTCGTCCGTTGGTCGAATTTCGACCATTATAAATTTTAATATATTGTTGATAAAAAAGACATCTTCATTTTTCAAGACCAACTACTTCGTTTGCAAACTTTTTAGTGCGCCATCTGTGATCTTTTATCGTTATCATCGATATATTTGTTTGTGTTTGTCAAATGCATGGTAGTGTGGGTAATGTTTTATTTAATGATTTAATGTAATTTATAAGTATAATTATTGAAAAATATTAGCGTTCTGCACTTCTCCTACGCATAAACTCTAAGTGTGACAAATTTTAAGCTCCTGCGTCCGCGCAATATTTGTAACAAGGGGTCCAAAGTTTTGGCATCACGTATTAATATATAGATAAGATGTATATCAAACTTATCAAACCCAGATTATCAATGTTCCGTTTACATTTTTGTTCCCTATGGAGGATGTAAATTTTTATGCTTACTTCACTTAGATACTTTTCCATGACTTGTTTTATTCTTACTCTTACTTAAGGCGTACAGGATATGCCAGTTAAAGCATCTTTTTGTCCATTATTCTTTACAATTAACAAATATTCTTAAGCAAAATCATTTGCAGCCAAAAAAGGAAAATAAAATTACAAAATAAAATACGAAAGTTGTAAGTTCAGTGGTCGAGGTAGTGGACTGTATAATTTAGAAATAACCAACTGCAGAGTATGGGAACAAAACGTATAATTACAGTCGCGTCTACAGATATAAAAGTAAAAAGAAAGTAGGTAAAAAAAGGTTAGCCGCGAAAACGCAACGTAGGTTGTAGGCTCACTCCTGGTCTGCTACTGACGATCGCGCGTCGGTCACCCCACTCCTTTGTTCACGCCGTTGCCGTTAGTAGGTAAAATGTTGAGAGTATGACTCAACAAAAGTGTTTAAATAACTTTAATCATATTATTGAAATGTTACCATTTGCCAAGCGAGGAAAATATAAAACATAGCACTAGTATATACACTAGTAGTCAAAGATCCCCGTGTTGGTCCGGGCTCCGTCACAAAATAGACCATCTGCCTTCCTGCAAGGCAGCTCGTAAAAGGCGAGTATGGGCTTAACGTCACTAGCTCCGTAATCTGTCTAGGTGGTAGACTTTCGCAGCGACTCACCCGTACCGATACCACCGCCTTACCTATTCCTGCCGCCATATTGTCATGACGTGTTCCGGTTTGGAGGGTAAGGTAGCCAGTAAACTTATTTTTGCTCGAGGCCTAACATCCCGGCCACAGGTTGGCAACACACCATTATCACCTTTGGTGTCTCTAGGCGACGTGAATTTCTTACCATCAGGAAATCCATCTGCTTGTTTGCCTTCCAATATTATAAAAAAATATGTATGTAATTAGTTTTGACTGATACCTTTAATGTTAACCAGTAAGGTTAAGTAGCTCTTTTAAATAAAATACTAATTCTCCTCCTCTACATGTGAATCTCCTATATACATAATGAAATATTATTTTTAGTCCCACACTTTATAAACAGACTTTCTAATATTAAAGCAAGTCTGGCCTTATGAGATTTGAAATATTCAATTCCCTACACCTGTATGACTTCATTGGCTCTTGTTGTGTCAATAAAATGTAATTTAGTTTGAGTTAGCCCAGGAAATTGATTCTATTTACATACTATTGATATTTCGGATATTCAGATGAAACAATTTCTAATGCTACTGTTTTTTGCCTACCTAGTGTAGGAAAATGTGTATTTTCTAATGAAAATAACGTTTCCCGGAATTGGATATGTGCTTGGTTGGCGATAGGCTTGCCTCCTATCATATTCGGCTAGTTGTGGATGCCCTAGTTGTGCCTCTGCTTACCTTTTTTCCGACGGAAAGCGATAGGTGATATAAGTTTGATGTGTCTGTGTATGTGTGTTTGTGTGTGTCGGTTTACGTTGCGGTGTCATAGACGTTTCTCTGACTTGGATCATCGTAAGAAATTTATTGCTTATTTGTTAATAAAATATGTTACTCGGTTTTAAATAAATAAATAGTGCCACGCCGCTACAACGGCAGTGACAATACTGGCAATTCTAGCGGCGCGACGTCGCAACGCGGTTAAGTGTTTCGGCCCTTAACTGTGTTATGCGTAGGTTTTTTCAAAGGTAATTGTTTTTTTTTTATTTTAGTGTTCTATATTTTCTGATATTAGCTTGACATTCACACTATTGTAAAATTTCAATACGGCCGTCATAGTGTGCCACTAGTATAGATGTTGCCCGTTGGACGCCTGTATATTAAAGTTTCTCAGCCCTCTTCCGGGGACTTGTTCAGGTTTCAGGATGAAAAATAGGTTAAGTCATTTTTCATTCTTCAGTCCACACGCCAAAATCATTCTTAAGCCGATCCGCTCCGGTAAGACATAAAATGGGAACAACCAAACACGTAAAACTTTTCAGTTTTACCGTTAACCATAATAATTCTGAAATTCTGTTTTAATTATTTTGGTTGAATCGGTATGTTTTAAATCTGTTAAAAAAAAGTATCTTCACACCCACAGCCCCGAAGAGGTAGGCAGAGGCACAACCAGAGCACTCACGACTACCCGAAGACACTAAGTCCCACAGTGAAATAGGTGGCAAGCCTATCGCCAACCGGTCACATATCCAATCCCGAGCAACGTTTTTTTTTTAATTAGGAAATTGGGAAAACCAAATTTCCTTTTTTTTCCTGACCTGGAAATCAAACCCGGGACCTCATGTAGTTAAGTCCAACACCTGGACCGCTAGACCACAGAGGGGAATTAGTTTTGGTCAACAAAGCTATAAACTTGCATTTTTTGTGTATATATAGAAAAAAACAACCAAACCCTTAAGCTACGCTACACACCCTAACTAATGAAGCGAACAATAATTCAGACTAATAAAACCGAACACTCATACAATATTTTATTGGCTCAACGCGTGAAACAGGACCATTTATCTTTTGTTTAATGTTCCACCGCTGCTTTCTCAATCTAATTAAATTAGCAAGGAAACTAATAAAATTGATCCAGAAAGTTCCAGGAAATAGGTTTCGAAAGAGGCGTGTCAATTGATTCGGAATAAGCAATATTTTCATTTAACGAAAAAGCAATTTTATTAATTCGACTTATATTCGTATCTCTCGCAAAATATTATTATTGGTATTTAATTGTTTTCGACGTTTTCGTATTTTTAATTTTGTACAAATTTATCGCTTTTGAAATGCCAAAAAATTATCCTTAGAAATATTAAAATAAAGTAGAATTTAGACAATAAACTAAATTAGTTTTATCGTTACATATTATTTGTGATATTATTGATAGATTTTGTCTATTTTATATTTTGTTTTTCTATGGTCTAGCGGTCCAGCGTCGGACTTGACTTCTTGAGTTTCCGCGTTCTATCAGGGCCAGATTTCATACAAGAGTATCGTTGCCCGGGATTGAATATTTACGTTGTAAAGTTGGCAGCACTAGTTGTCATTCATGGCAGCAAAGAGTATAATAATACACCTATACAAGACCTATAATACCTATAATAATATACCTATATAAGATATGGCTGGCAGTAAAATACAAGGTGCAGTTTAGAAAAGCAAATGCGACGATAGAGTCCTGATCCTAAAATTGCATACAGCCGGTGCGATACCCAATCGAAAATGAAATTTTTAGTCTTGTTTAAATATACTTATCAGCCCATTCTCAGAACAAGACGGGAATACTAATTCGATGACATCAACACATATAAGCCTTCGCCAAACTGTTTCTCGTTACCATTGTGTAAGTGCTAGATAAAATAGCACACCGTATTAACGGTGTTATGCATGCTGACTGTTTGTTTGTTTTAAGAAACCAATAGAGCAGTGTACTACTCCTTTCTGCCTAGCAGCTCATAAAAGGCTCCATTGTCATGTTTCATTAGGCATTAACGTTTTTTTCATTACCGTCTATAGTGTGCGTGTATTTCTTTAAAATCTTTCTGCTGGCTCGCAAAGTGACTCGAGTCTCTAAAGAGTTTGGTAGGAAAGCTTAAGTCATATATTAAATGAACCCCGAAACTCTCGAAAAGAAACTTTCTGTGCACCCCATCTAAATAAGCTCTCTTAATGAGCGTGTATGGTAGAGAATACCATACTGCAATAAGTCCACCTTTTTACATTATTATATTTTACATAAATTTGAAATAAGTAAAAAAATACTTTCTTGTAATTATACATGCGATAATGGTTTTGTATGTCCATCTTCCTCGTCGCAACGAAGCGATATTTTGGAATCACTTTCAGGGTACAGTGAAAAAGCTAGAGACAATGAAACTTCTGAATATGTTAACTTATTTTTTTTAACAAACAGAATGTTGTCCGGGATTGAATAAGTGCCCAGCTGGCTATAGTGTTTGTCTATCATATTTCTCGATTAAGTTTCTCTGTTTCTTCGGCTATTGGCTATTGCCAGATTATGCCTCTGGCTGCCTTTTCAACAGGGTAAACCTAGGTTGATATTCCACATTCAAATCGTTCGGGTACTATCCGAAGGAAGTGTTGGTGTTAAAATGAGAAAGGGCAGGCTCCGCTTGTTCGGACATGTAGAAAGAATGATAGAGAAAAAATTGACAGAGCAGATATATAATGCGAACATAGATGGAGGTATGTACCAAGGTTGACATTCCACTATCAAATCGCTTGAATGTTATCCAAAGTTGGTCTCAAGAGTCTTCGGACTTGTGTTTATATAGAAAGAATAATATTGTGAAGGAAGCCAGGCAGGTTTGCAAGTATTGTAACATTTGACACTCGATATACTCTGGCTACCTTAATGGCGTAAATGAGTTAGTATGAGGATGTTTCCCGCTGAGTTTCTTTCGCCGGATCTTCTCAGTATGTGGCTGCTATTCCGATCCGGTGGTAGTTTAAAAAAATGTTGATGGGCACAAGTACCACTTGTATAGTTCAAATGAATGAAGTTTTTTATGATTTTGATATCGCCTCTGTGGTCTAGCGGTCCAGGTGTTGGACTTGACTGCATGAGGTCCTGGGTTCGAATCCCGGGTCGGCCAACATAAAGAAAATTGGATTTTTCCAATTTTTCTAATTAAAAAAAATGTTTGGTCGGGATTGGAAATGTGCCCGGTTGGCGATAGGCTTGCCAACTATCACATTGTGGGACTTAGTGTCTTCGGCTAGTCGTGGGTGCCTTGGTTGTACCTCTGCCTACCGCTTCGGGGATATGGGCGTGAAGATACTTTATGATTTTGATTCTGATTCTGGATGTGTACGTATCTACCAGGGGTACGAGAGTGAAGAAACTTTTCAAAAAACGTAAATACGCGGCCATAGCCACGAGCTACGTCTAGTACCCAATACATAAATAAGGAAGTCACAAGACGCTTTTATTATTATATCATTGGATTGTCTTGTGGTAAACAACTATTGACGCGAAACAAGGTCAAAGTCAAAATCTGACACCCTTTCGATCCCCTCGCTGTCATCCCAACTCGAGCCCTTTTCTTAAGAGCTCTCGTAATACTTTCGGATAATAAACATGTTTTTATTTACATTTCTATCGGCTCTGTTTGTATTGTTTTGTATATTTTTATACAAAAGGGATCAAAATTATGGTGACAGCATAAAAATAAAATTTAATCATATGATTTTACCGTGATGCGCAGATAAAGTGCAGACAAAAGTTTTAAAAAATTGTAGTAGTAGTAGTAATAGTCCGTAGTAGTAGTCAATAGGCCTGTTATCCCATGATGCAACAGAGAAAGCCGAGCTACTGAGCTCTCTTATTACTTTCAACTCTACTTTGGATGAGCGAGGAGATAGAGGACATTGGCTTCCTTACTCAAGGTCTATTAGTGAGATTTGGCGGGACAGAAAGGATACACAATTTCTTCATGATTATTTCATTTGTGCTCGTTAACTTAAATGTAGAAGTGACACCAAAATTGACTAAGTTCACTCCATATAAATTTCAAATTGTGAAAAAGCTAAATTTTAATACACATAGATAACATAAATAAATAAATTAATAAATTCACTTTATTATGCACCAAAATTTACAAGATAATACACACTCTTTCACTTATAATATTTAACTCAGGTGCACAAAGGCGGTCTTATCGCTTCAAGGTCGCTGCCAAACAACCTTAGAACCATACCATGATGAATAAGAATATCAAGGTCAAATTAAAAATTGGCGCCTAATGCCAAATTCAATAAATTTATATTAAAAATAATTTACTTTTTTACTTTATTAACATTTCGTTCTAAAAATGCAACTAATACGATATGAAATTCTATTGTTCGGTATTAATTTAAAAATCAGAAATAAAAAAGTGCTTTTCGCCAGGATACGTAAAAGTTAGGCAGAGGAACTTAATATTTAACCCCTGGCAACGTTGTTTTTATTAAAAAATTGATAAAAAATATATTTTATTTTTATTGCTGACCCAAGGATCGGGCCCGGGACCATATGAATTCAAATCCAACCACCGGAACGACAGAGATGATTTTTACTAACTATAACTCGCTAATATTGTGTTCAAGAGTATAAAATGACTCAAGTCCGATTTTAATTTACAATTTGTGTTAAATCGAGATTTAAGAGCAATTATCTTGTTAGTTTTTTAGTAAGTGATAAATCTATGGACCGAGTTTTGAACCATTTCGCATTGATCGATTAGACTAAGTTTGAGAAAAAATAAGGTTATGAAAAAAAATGAGAAACTTTAGTAGCATTAATTTTGTTGTTAATCCAAAATGGCCGCCACTACAAAATGGCCGCTAAATATTATACAAGTCATATTAAGTAAAAGATTGTAAAAGAGTACCAACATAACCGCACAAATCATTTTGACAAGCACGCCACGACTGTGTTTGCGACAGAGTGAGATATTTACCGCGAAACTTGCTATTTACATTCTCGTATCTTCGAAAATAGCTGCATTAGGAGCGTTTACATTTGCCACTCATGTTTCCTGAATGCAAATTGTTTGTGATTTCAAAATTTGATTAACAATGTTGATATTTGAAGTATTTTGTGGATACATAAGGATGGCTAAATATCTTACTAACGACTAGAAAGTAAGTAAGTAATTTTAAAAAAAGTATTTTTTCCCGTGTTGGTCTGGGCTCCTTTGCAGAATAGATGCCTTCCTGCCAGGCAGCTCGTAAAAGGCGAACATAAGCTTACCGTCAGTAGCACCGTGACACCTGACTTGGTGGTAGAGTTTCTCAGCGACTCACCCGGATTAGTACCACCGCCTTAACTATTCCTGCTACCATAAAGTCATGACGTGTTCCGGTTAGGAGGGTAATATAGCCGGTAAACTTACTTACGACCATAACATCATCGCTTGCTGTTAACGTGTTCTGGTTGGAAGGATAAAATTATGGCAAATTCTTCAAGAAAAGAGCGTACTCATTCCTTAAAGGTCGGCAACGCATCTGTGATACTCCTGGTGTTGCGGATGTCCGTGGGTGGAGGTGATCACTTTCCATCAGGTGACCCGCTTGCTCGTTTGCCTCCTATCCTATAAAAAAAAATTACTCCTGGTCAGGACCTTACATCCCTTCGTCAGGTTGGCAACGCACCATTATCACCTTTGGTGTCTCTAGGCGGTGTGAATTTCTCACCATCAGAAAATCCATCTGCTTGTTTGCCTTCCAATGTCAACCGTATGAGCCATGCGAAAACAGGTGGTGAACATCAAATGTTGAAAAAAGGGTGAAAAATTGAGGGCAAATTTGGTTTGCTCTTACATATATTGATAAATACTAACGTTTTAATATGAAAATAGATTTATAGGGGATTAGAACCAGGAGACGGACATAGCATACTTTTTTAGAAAATTCGAAAAAAAAAGTCTCTTCACGCCCATATCCCCGAAGAGGTAGGCAGAGGTACAACCAAGGCACCCACGACTAGCCAAAGACACTAAGTCCCACAATGTGATAGGTGGCAAGCCTATCGCCAACCGGGCACATTTCCAATCCCGACCAACATTTTTTTTTAATTAGAAAATCGGAAAAATCCAATTTTCTTTTTGTTGGCCGACCCGGGATTCGAACCCGGGACCTCATGCAGTCAAGTCCAACACCCGGACCGCTAGACTACAGAGGCGATAAAATTCGACTCTATGGAAACAAGGGACAGCAACATTTAAATTTTCCCATACAAATTTAAACGGCTGGAAAGAAGTATACCGGAACAGCGAGCATATTGATAAAGGGGAGTGATCACAAGATCGAAAAATATCTTATCAATCAGACAAATATAGAATCAATAAAATACTTTAGTTTTATAATTGCTATATAAGCGCCTATGACAAATACATTATGTAAAGTTACTCAATCGGTTTTGCTAAACAAAATATATTTAAGGCCATTGCATTTTAAATTTAATGGTCAATGCATCTCTAACTTCTTAGGTAGGATAACGATGACTATATGACTAAGTTTTGAATAAGAAAAAGAGAACAGAAAAAGTGTAGAAGCGAAAAGGACGTGGTTCTGTTCATGGTATTGGCCGTGTCCTCTAGAGACAATTGATGTTGCAGTTGCGTTACTGTCCTGTAGCTAGCTTTTTTAGGAACAATATGAAAATCTACTACCTATCGTGTTTGCCTTCCATTAACATAAAAAATACCAAGTCTTCACTGGTGGTAGACTATTGTGTAGCAACGTATTTTTATTTTAGCACTTACCCTATGCTTGGGATAGATTTCTATAAATTTTAAAGATAAATGTTATTGTGTAGCAAGCTGCTCGCGTAGGAATCTATGTCATATTTCAGTCACAATTTGACATATCCAGACTAATCTGACAGGTCTAAATTGTTAAATCTCTTTTGTTTCATCTGAAAAAGATAGCATGAATCTAAACGAAGTTTAGTTTGTGTATGACAGAATCACCACCAATATGTTCAAAAGAACTTAAGTGTTTCTAAAAACAAATTGTGATTCTCTGAAAATACAGGTAACAAAAATAATTTTGTTTTGCATGTGGCTCGTCTCCCCAGAATAAGCTAATATTTTGTGAACCAGTGTATACGTTTTGAAAATTTAAAAACATACCTATATATAAACTTAGAAATGTACAATTTAAATTAAGTAAAAAAGTTTAAGTTCCATACCCTTTTTTTTATTAATTATAGGTCTTATTGGCTCGCAGAATATCTAGCTCATAGAGTGCTTGGATTGATTGCTCCTCATAATATTCTGTATAATTTTTTTTAGGTATATTTAAGTAAGTAAGTAAAAGTAAGTATCTTCACGCCCATATCCCCGAAGAGGTAGGCAGAGGCACCCACGACTAGCCGAAGACACTAAGTCCTCCACAATGTGATAGGTGGCAAGCCTATCGCCAATCGGGCACATATCTAATCCCGAGCAACATTTTTTTTTATTAGAAAATTGGAAAAACCAAATTTTCTTTTTGTTGCCCGACCCGGGATTCGAACCCGGGACCTCATGCAGTCAAGTCCATCCCCTGAACCGCTAGACCACAGAAGCGATCCACCACAGAGAGTAATATTTATGAACCAAAATTTAAAAAAGACAACTTGGTTGAAATCCTTTCCCCAAGTCCTATTTGTGACACGTCGTGTTCAGTCCCGTGTTAGATTGTAGAATGATATAGACATCTCACAATTAGGTTGTATACATTATATATTAATTTCTTGTTTTGTCTATGTCATATTGTTGCCTATATCATAATAATTAATTTAGATTTACTGTATGTTTATGTTTAGTTTAGTTTTGTTTACTTGTTCTTTATTTTTTTTATATTAAGTTAGTAAGTTTATGAAGTAGTATATATTTAGTAATTTATTTATATATACACCAGGTCTTAGCGTCGTTGCGCACAAAATTTTTCGTAAGACAAAAATTCGTAAGACGGCGCAGGGCGCTTGCACGAATATCCGTGTTGTCATGTTTGTGTATTTATAGCGCAATAAAAGAATATGGTATTCTACTCCATAAATGTATATAAAAGTACTTACATACTGAAAATTAAAGCAATTCGTGCAAAATTATTCCCTAACCACTCCAAAATATTCACGTTTTCATTTCTACTGGCACTTCCGGAGTACAACTCGTTTTTTTTTTACTTTTATTTTCTAATATCAGTTGTGTATATTGAAGAGTTAATAATAATAACAAGTTGATTAAAGTTAGCACTGAACTATCTCCTCATGAATTCAAATGATCATCCCTCATATCATTGCTTACAATTTCGGCTCATCTCGTCAAAGCAATCAAAGTTACGTGCGTTTTGGTGAAATACAATTTCTTTAGATGAAAGATTGAGTCGAGTTGCCCCAATAAAGTAAATAGGACACAGCTAGTTTAGCTTCTGCGTCCGTTTTTGTATTTAGGATTCTGTTGAAATACCTATATTCTGGAAATTGTTTCTGTCGTCCAGAGTGGAACTGTCATTATTTTAATTAGTGAATATTATACATAGAAGTACGTACTATAGTAGTACTATTTAAATTATGCGCTTCGGTTGTATTCATCAAGCTTCGGAAATCCGAATGAATTTTAAAGATATCTATGCGTAGAGTTGTTATTATGTATTTAATCATTTCGCTTAAATTTAGATTAGGTCAGCCAATTTAAAAATGCAATTATGAAGTGTGAAAAGAGCAAAAAGTGTACAGCCAAAGCGCATAATTTAAATTGTTATTATTTGATATGAGAGGTTTTAAAGTTTTAGTTTAGTTTAATGTTAAATGTTGACCGTTTTTCGCAAATTTTTCGTTTCGTAAAAATGTTTTTAAACATGCCTAAATTAAGTTATTTACTTCTCTAACTTTTGCTTCTTTGTACTATTTTAGGCGCAGTTAACAGCTACCACCGACTTTGATTTCAATACTACATAGTCAAAATATACACAAAAAAGTAAGAATCCTAAAAACGAGCTGTTTCAAAACATGTTTAAGTTTAAAATATCATACTTCTAAAAAAATATAACCTACATCCTTACACGTCAAAACTCATTAGAACCTTTTTCGACTATGTCAGTCTATTTAGAGAAAAACAAAAGTATATTCACGCCCATATCCCAGAAGAGGTAGGCAGAGGCACAACCAGGGTACCCACGACTAGCCGAAGACACTAAGTCCCACAATGTGATAGGTGGCTAGCCTATCGACAACCGGGCACGTATCCCATCCCGAGCAACATTTTTTTTTGTTGCCCGACCAAAAAACCACAGAGGCGACCTTACCTTTACCTGTTACCTTTATCTGTAGTAAAAAATACGCCTTGCGGATAAAACATCGACCCAAATGCTAGATTTCATTCAAAAACATCGCCTTCAATACCCATATTGCATTAGAAAATTTACTCCCCGTACTAGAATCGCATGCAAAATAAATAACAAAGACGAATGTCTTAGACACGCCTCTTGCAACGCCCGATTCTTATAGTAGGGGAGCCTAACAGGGGATTTTTGGAATTACTCAGGAGCGTCAGATCAAGATATAGGAGACACCTTTTTCATTTATGGTAATGGAAGACAAACAAGCAGACGGATTTCCTGATGGTCAGAAATTCACGCCACCTAGAGACACCAAAGTTGGGAATAGTGCGTTGCCAACCTGAGGTCGGGATGTTAGGCCTCTAGCAAAAGTAAGTTTACCGGCTACCTTACCCTCCGAACCGGAACACGTCAACGACAAGCATTGGACGTTATGGTGGCAGGAATAGGTAAGGCGGCGGTACTAATCTGGGCGAGTCGCTGCGAAACTCTACCACCTGGTGAATTTTTTAATATTGAGCAAAAAAATACGAAAAAGTCGTTTTTTTGTATGGCGATCCTTAATACTTTATTTTATTTTTTAGTATTTTTTGTTATAGTGGCAACGAAAATATATTTTTTGTGAAAATTTTATCTTTCTAGCTATCGCGGTTTTTAAGATATTTTTAGATTTTAAGATACAGCTTGAAGTGAAAGTGTTGGTCCTCCATTACCACATTACATTGTTAAACACCTCCGTTATGTATCAAATCTTTATATAGAAGTGCGGATGTAGGGTCGTCTGTCTAATTTTTTGGCTTGAAAATATAGTCGAGCGTGTCAGATCAAAGTACGGCGGGCTGATTGCATTATAAATCCATCTTTGAATTTTCTGAGAATTTAAACAATACGTTCGGGAGTAGTATGTTTAGTTAGAAACTTTCAAAAACCAAGTCATATGTGTTAATTGTCCATTGCCACTGTGTTCTAGCGGTTCGATGTTGGACTTAACTGCTTGAGGTCCAGGTTTCGAATCCCGGGTCGGGCAACAAAAAGAAAATTTGGGTTTTCCAATTTTCTAATAAAAAAAAATGTTGCTCGGGATTGGATATGTGCCCGGTTGGCGATAGGCTTGCCACCTATCACATTGTGGGACTTAGTGTTTTCGGCTAGTCGTGCGTGCCCTGGTTGTGCCTCTGCCTAGCTCTTCGGGGATATGGGCTTGAAGATACAGCAATCTGTATGATTGACATACTTCTGTCATCGGAGACGCATTAGGCATATATATTATGAATATCTGTTGAGTTCGGCTATGATCAAGTGACTGGAATTGATATTTTAGCTTCTAGACACTGAACGCCCCGCTAAAAAGAAAAAACTCACATGACCCTTTTTAGTCTCCACTATTTAATCGACACAGTGCAATGGGTCCCCACGAAGCTGGAGTTACTACACATTTAGCATCGTGGGCTCCCCTACTACTAGCTTCAATATAAATTTTGCCGAGATACAGAAGCAATCAATATTAGTCAGTCTAACGTTATAAGGCTTCTATTAATTTTATTAGCGCCATAACATAATAATAATTCACGATAGCATGACCGGAAATAATGTCCGTCGGTATAACGACCCGTATTTCTTAAGCAATGTTGAAGTTTTCACGAGGTGTGCCTTTGTAATAATGGTGACCTGAATTTTATGAACGCCGGATTAGTCCGCCATTTTATATTTAATCAAAACCGCGAAGTTTATAGAATATTTGATTATTTGTATACGAACAGCCTCGGACGAAATGCTGTGGGGAAATCAGTGGGGTAAATTACGAAATAGTTATTAACCTATTTGAATTTGTTTTAAATATTATATACAATTTTATAAATAAATTGTTTAATTTTGTTTTTTTTTTATTGAAACTGTGAATAAATAGCAGAGATAGTTACGACCTAGATAGATATTTGCCAATTTGAATTTGTTTTAAATTTAAATATAATTTTACTATTTTTTAAGTAAAATGCTTTTCCTAGTTTTGTAAATGCCAGTTCTACAGATTTCATTAGGCTTTTAAAGTTACTAAGGAGTTCTAATTGCGTATTATGATACACTTATAATAAATTGTGAAATATATCGTTAGAAAAATAATATTAAGAATATTGTACATGATAATTCGTCCCTTTTTTATTTAATGTAGTACATAATATTTTTTATCCTCAAACCTTATTATTACTTTCCGAGTAAGGCAGATAAAAATCCGGTACGACTTCGAAGTTCAATCTTTGTCGTTTACGAAATGTTTTCAGTTTTCTATCTAATTCTTACTGACTGACTATCGCGTCACACGTACAGCAACTAACTGTAGCAACATACGTACAGAAAAATATTATTAAAGAAAATAAACAAGAAAAGGAGACCAAAAACTAGGTAGATGTTGGGAAAGTGAAAAGGAGATCATAATGGAGACGACTTCAACAAGAGCAAGGAAGAAGAAGAAGGTACGTAAGAAATATTTACGTCAGCTATAAGAGCAGCAAAACTGAAGACAAACAACTGTAATTTATTACTTCATTGTCAGGGTAAACAAAAAATATGCATTAATAAGAGTAACATAACATAAGTGCTGTAAAAATGCAAAAACCGACTTTGATTTCGAATAGGAAGTCATCATATGTACAAAACTAGGTATTTTCCTCTAATTCACTTGGAATTCATTTTCAGATCTAGACTTGATGGCAATACATTCTTTCTTATGGAATGATGTAAATACATTCTTTCAAATATTAAAAAAAAGAAGTGTGTGTACTCATGTACGCATGTAAGAAGTTATACTTCTTTGGCGTTACAATCTAAAAATACCAAATAAAAGGGTTCGCAACTAACTTCAGGGTGTTGCTTTTTTCTGTCGGTAGCGACTAACTTCAGAGTGTCATATTTATCTATAGGTGTGCGCGCGCATCATAAAAATTCACTGTCATCATTTTACCCATTCGCGCCAAAAGAAGTATAACTTCAAAAAAACAATTTCAAAATCAGTTTAGAAATTACGAAGAAATCGATTAACATACTTAAAAAAATAGATCGGACATAAAATTTTCTCCTTTATTTAAAGCCTCAAAATGATTATGTGATTACCTCTGAATCCTGATCTATTATTTAAATAACGAGTTCTTCAAATGCTAGAGCATGATTGTATAGAAATAAGCATCAAACTAAAAACGACGGGTTGCGCTCAGGGAGTGCTGGCAGAACCGAAAACTTGAATACTGTCGTTGTGCATTTTTGATGTTTTGGAATGGTTAGGGAATAATTTTGCATGAATTGCGTTAATCATCAGTATGGTACACAAACATGACAACATCAGGCGCAGGTATAAATTTTCGCGGCGCCGTAGAAAGAGAGGAGGATACTTCCTCTCCTACGCCACGCCGTCTGTTTACTCTCCATCCCTCTTATGAATTTTCAATCGGGTCACGTGTCCTGACGCGAGTTTAGAAGTTTGTACCCATCCCAAAAAAGTGCACAACGTCGCTAAAGAAGTTTTCACTTCAAAACTTACCAATGGATGGAAATTCTCCCTCTTATAAAGATGGTTAAAATACATAATATTTCATCTAACAATAAACCATTACACTCCCCACAAACTCGCAGAAGCTGAACTTTGAATGTAATGTAATTTGATCAGAGCCAACATCGCTTACCGCGCATTCACGGCAATAAGCCTCAAACAATATTTTATATTGCAACGTGCTTCGACTACATCGACGATGGCTATATCGCTGTTGCCAAGTTGTGACCCATACATAGATTGTTCATATTATTTTCACATGAATAAAGAACTTTGTTATCCGTACAAAAAGGTCTGTCTAATTTGCATATAGATATTTTCTCGTTTGTATCGACGGTTTTCTGTTTTATGTTTGATTAGGTAGCTACAACGACTTCTATCGTCAGATAAATAAATAAGTAAATATCCCTGTACAAGTCACTCTAATTGAATCTAACCCCGAAGTACACACACACACACACACACACA
>NJDC01000151.1:51366-73510 GCA_002245475.1 Calephelis virginiensis
ACACACACACGCGCGCGATTACACTGAAACATAGCACATGTCTAGTTTTCTTAATTAAATTTGTTTTACTTTTATTATTATTATATAGCGTCAATATTTGGCTGTCTGGCTTGGTGGGGGCCTGTTGAACTGTAATTCAAGTACTTGTACTTAACATAGGCGCCAGATATATACTATATATATATATATAGATATATACATAATTTTAAAATATTAGCAAAATTGTACTTAATAAGAAACAATTTTTGTGAAGAGTAATAAATAAATATTATTATAACATTATTTAAATGTTCATCACACAAATGTGTGTGCCTGCCCCCGTCGGGAATCGAACCCAAGTCTCGCAGTTGGTCGATGTAGTTAGGCGTGTACGCTAGCCACTCGACCAATAAGGCGTTCAGATCATTAGTGCACGCTATCTTTGTTTTCCGTTTCAAAGAGTACTTGTGATATACGGGTCGACCAACAAAAAGAAAATTGGAGTTTCCGAATTTTCTAATAAAAAAAATGTTGGTCGGGATTGAAAATGTGCCCGGTTGGCGATAGGCTTGCCACCTATCACATCGTGGGACTTAGTGTCTTCGGCTAGTCGTGGGTGCCTTGGTTGTACCTCTGCCTACGTCTTCGGGCATATGGGCGTGAAGATACTTTACTTTAATAAATATAGATATTATGATAAATTAGACAAAGCAGATATACAATACGAATGTGGATATATGTTGGTACCCGGGGAGAACAAGGCCGACATTCCGCGATCAGATCACTCGATGTGTCAGGGTCTTGAGGGTTTTTTCTTATTTGGTACAATTTGGCGGCATCGAAGCAATGCACGATGCACTTCATGAATGCTTTACTTGTACACTTTGACTAAACCAGATTGTGTATTATTCCATTTTGTTTTTAAGCAATACGTTCGACCAGCACCGAGCGGCAAGCGTGAAGTGTCTAAAGCCGATGGCATGAACTTGCAAAGAAACTTGTCATAAAAAAGTAATTGAGCCATCCAACCACCAATCAAAAGTAACTTATCAGACTAATATTATAAATGTGAAAGTCTGTATGTTTGTTTATTACTCCTTCACTGTAAAACTGCTAAACTTATTTTCATGAAATTTGGCACACACATAGAGAGTAACCTGAAGTAACACATATGATAGTTTTTATCCTGAAAATGTTCCTGTGGGACCATTAGCAACGCGGGCAAAGCCGCGGGCAGCAGCTACTAATTTACTACAAATTAATTATCAATGTTTAAATCGTCGCGTGTCCTGTGCTGGGTGGGAATTATTCGAAATAATGATATCCAATTTAATTTGGAGCAGGGCGGCCTGCGTGCGGCATGTCTGTCAAAACAGGGGCAACGGGAGACATTAAAATCAAATCTATTTTGGAATAACGAACGCAATCAATAAATATTTTAATCAAAAGTTTAGAAACATTTATATTTTTATTACTACTTATTATATGACATTTACGATTAAAAAGTTTGAATTAAAGTTTTTTGTTTCATGCTGTTTTACGGGTTTAAATATTACGATATTATTTATTCTTTAGTTTTAAGTTTAGTTTGAAGGCGGATAACCTGAAAGACGTATGGCACAGTTTTCTGCCTGAAAACGGCTTGACGACAAATTTCAGGTAAATTGTCGATGATATATATTTCAAATCATCGACAATTTACCTCAGTAATTAAAATATGCAGATACATTTTTGATGTAATACCGCTGTAAAAACAACAATTCCCTACAGACACGATAGATATGAGTTTTGGAGCCATTGAAAGAAAGACGGTCGAATTTTTTTCATAATTATTGAATTTCGTGAATGAATTGAATTTTGTACAATTTTGTTCATCGTTGCCGCCAAATCTCATTATATGAGCTTGTGTAATGAGGCCACCGCTTTACCCAAGAGTAAGACTTGACTTACTGACGGCTTATTGCTGATGACTAATTATAATCGATTAAAATTTATATAAATTTGATGCAAATTTCTACTTGACCACTGGCAAAATTCTAACGTGAAGGCCAAAACCTAAAGAAAGAAGAAGACACAATAGATGCAATAGTTGTAGTACGTGCAAAACTAGATAGTCAACTTCGACAGTGCTCGCCGCACTGACGCTACGGCAGAAGGAATAGGATGTACCAATCCACACATGCTTTTGCTAAACATTCTATCAAGCTATGAATGATTGTTCTGGTAGAAGAACCAAATAGGTACAACATATTACTAGATCATCGTGCAAATGAGTATTGGTATAGGCGACGCCAAGTAAATAGCTTCTCTAATGGTTAGATATAACTGTTACCTATAGACATCATAGATACCTACTACTGCTGATGTGAACCAGTGACCCAGCTTACTCTATAAAGCTTGACATTAACAGCTAGGTACAATAAAATACAATTCAATAACTCTTTATTGTGCATTAAAAACAAAGAAATTACAAATACATTAAAATTACTTAAAATAAGAAGATACACAAAGGCGGCCTTATTGCTAAGGCGATAAGCGACCTCTTCCAGGCAACCTTAAGGGGTCATGTATGCTAAAATACGTCAGCAATATACTGTTTTTTTTTCATAGAAAGCAATTATGGATCTTGGCGACAAAAATACACAAGATTAACATTAATATGCTTTATAAGACTAGTGTTTCCAAAACACGATTCATTTCACTTTGCTCGATAGAAAAAAATCAAAAAGTTAACCCTTTTTTGAAAGCAAAACCCATCTGTCTACTTCAATTATGAAAGTACCGACACCAGATTTAACATAAACATAGATAAGTATTATACCTAAAAGATAACTGTTTCAGTTTTTATATTTTTTTCAAATTACTTTTATAGTGTCAAAAATAGTGATTTGGCGCTTAATACATTTACTTTAGAGCGCAATATTTCATGGAACGGGGGAGTGCGCTGATTGGCTCTTCTAGCTGACTAAGTATGGGGCCTTAAAGCATGGAACAAGATTTAGCGAGATATTGTACAATGGTGCTCTTAAAAATATAAAAATGCATTTAATACTAGACGTCACAAATCATTTTAAAAACAGAAGCTTGTTTTAATTATAAGTGGGTAGGTACTAATGTACCTACCCAACCAACCCAAAAACAAAAATGTAAAACAAAAAACAATGTAAAACAACAAAAAAAAGGACCTACTCTTTTTACCTTTTTCCCTGCAATTTTGCCGGTTTTTCTCTTCATAAGAATTTTCTCCTGACAGTAACTAAAATATAATTAGTAAACATAAAAATTAGCTTACCATTTACATTCGTTTATCATTCGATGATCGTGGAAAATGATAGTTCAAGTATACAAGCCGAACCGGCGAACTTCACGTTGTTTGGTACCGCTACTAACAGTTTGTATAGACAAAATTAAAGTGTGATTTTTCTACTTCTTTATAATATGATCCCTCTCTCGACAATAATCAATTCAACAAAAATTTAACAAAATCGGTCCATCCGTTTAAGCGTGATATGGGGATTATTTTTTATATATAGCTTAGTTCTCCCTTAAACCTAGTTTAACGGATCGCTCCAAATTATTCGTTTGCTCTATGATCATAAAATAAAAAATACACCGTCAAACTGCGCACATAAAACCTTATTTTGTCATCCCAAAGTTATTACAACTATTTCTCTTTGGCCTAGGTATAATATATTACCTACTGATTAAGGGAATAAATCATAAAAGCTGAAAGATTAATACCACCTGGGTTTGGTAATAACAAGCGTTAGGCGGCTGACCACACGTCCGGTGGAGGCTCGGTAAATTATGGGGCACAGGATCAGATAACACAGGGGCAAAAAATATATTCCAAGATAAAGGTAGAACGATCTATTTACTCATTTACCCTCGTTATAATATTGAATAAGACTGAGGTTTTTTATTATTTGGTATGTATGGCATGGTACAGGCTGAGGATGCTTCAGCTTTTGGTATTTTGAATCTTTGCAATGCTATGCAAAGTAAAGAGCTCAGGGAACAAACATTCCACTCTCTTGAAGAGAAGAGATAACCGTGGCCTATAGATACCATCTCTGTGGTCTAGCGGTTCAGTTGTTGGACTTGACTGCATGAGGTCCCGGGTTCGAATCCCGGGTCGGGCAACAAAAAAAAAATTGGATTTTTCCAATTTTCTAATAAAAAAAATGTTGCTCGGGATTGGATATTTCCTCAGTTGGATAGGCTTGCCACCTATCACATTGTGGGACTTAGTATCTTCGGCTAGTCGTGGGTGCCCTGGTTGCACATCTGCCTACCTGTTCGGGGATATGGGAGTGAAGATACTTATTTATAGATACCATAAATGTCACAGATGCGTCACTGTCCTGTGGCCGGCATGTTAGCCCTATACTGCAAGTCTACCAGCTGCCCCACCCTCAGGTCCAAAACATGGCAGTCATTATGTCGACAGGTATAGGTAGAGCGGTGGATCCCTACCTGAGTAAATTGCTGCACAGCACTATACCCCCAGTTTTCTTGTTAGTGATGACCAATATTTCAACAAGTCCTCGCTTCTTATGAGCTGCCTGGCAGAGAGGCAGATAGACTGTTCTAATCAACGGACCCGGTTCAACAAAAGGTAAATCTCAAATCACACACATATACACACGCACATACACACGCACACACACGCACATACACACACATACACACGCACGCAAGCACATACATACACGCACGCAAGCACATACATACACGCACGCAAGCACATATACACACACACTTTTGTATTATAATTTCTATAACTTTGACTCCCGTTCTATTGCCGCCAAGTCTGATTCATTTTAAGTATTACTTTCACCAATTTCTTCCACATCTTTATATTCATTATCTATATCTTGAAGCCATCCCTCCACTTCTGGATCAGTCTTGAGTTCTTCTACAAAAACCGATATAATCAAACAAAATCCCATTTATTAGCTTGTAGCCATTTGTAATAGTAATTCAATAAATATACATAAACGAGCTACATGTTCCGGCTTCGCTGATATGGTAATTTAAATTAACCTTCCTTAAATTTGGATCTAACTTTTTTTATACAAGAGGAGGCAAACGAGCAAGTGGGTCACCTGATGGAAAGTGATCACCGCCGCCTACGGACATCCCCAACACCAGGAGTATCACAGATGCGTTGCTGACCTTTAAGGAATGAGTACACTCTTTTCTTAAAGGTCCCTAAGTTATTTTTTTTGGAATACCGCCCTCGTTAAATTTCTTCGGAATCGCACAGTTGTAGATCACCACGCATCAAGATGATGGGCATGATATATTAAACTCTGTCGCGACGTCCGAAGGTGGTAATCAGAGGCTGAAATTAAATGAAACAACTCCTCAGAAATAATTAAAATCGGTTAAGTAGTTTAGGAGTCCATCGCGGACAAACAACGTGATATGTAATTTAAATATTAAGATGCATAGTTTAGTTAAAAACTAATATCATATAAGTATCAAATGATGGCAAGCTAAAAGTTACTTGATTTTAGAACACAAATATACCTACGGACTATTAAAGTTGGTCTGCGAAAAAGTCCAAAAAAATCTGACTGCTAAGCGCCAAATTGGTCATTTTACCGTACTTACAATCTGCAAAGATTAATAGTAACCTAGAAGATACCTATTCACCCTTATTTTTAGGCCCCCGACGCAAAAAGTTTGACGTGTGTCTGTCTGTGAGTCTGTCTGTGGCATCATAACTCCCGAACGGATGCAGTAATTTCAATTTAGTTTTTTTTATTAAAGTAAACTTATGTGCAAGTGTTCTTAGACAAGTTTGATGAAAATCGGTTGAGCCATTTCAAAGTTATGAGGGTGAAAGTGAAGAGGTTAACCGATTTTTTTACTTTTTAAAGGGAAATTAAGTTCTTGTATCGGGTGCTTTTTACATTTTTAATTAATTAGTAATAAATGCAAATTGAAACACAAAAAACAGGTTTAGGCATACAGTTACATTCATTAGCAGAATGAATAATGAAAGAAGTGGCAAATCCCACAAATATGCGGAATGTCTATCAAGTTTTAGTATAAACAGTAAGATTTATTGTCTGCTCCAAAATGTGTTAATTAAAAATAAATGTAAATTTTACCACCACGGATTATCCTAGTCTAAACATCCTTTCACTAATAAACAAGGATTTCATACTTTTATGTAGGATTAAGTGAGACTACGAACGCATTTTCGGAGACACATTTTTGTCTGGTTTTACCGAGAATTATATTGCAAGCCAGGGTTTTGTATATTTTGACACAAAAAGATAAAAGCAAAACTTATGTTAATCTCTGTATATACATTACAAGATGCTATCCGCGGCTTTACCCGAACAGTCTATTTATTAATAAATATTTTGCTCTCCAACGCTACCCGTTGAATTATTTTTAAGAAAGTAGCCTTCGTCCTTCTCTTAAGTTTAATCTATTTTTATTTAAATGTCATCTAATAAGTATTACTAGTGGTCGCCCATTGGTCGAAATTCGACCATAATAAATTTTAATATCTTGTTGATAAGAACGCCAACTTAATTTATCAAGACCAACTACTTTATTTCCAATCTTTATAGTGGCGATGGCGGTGTGTGATCTTTTATCGTTATCATCATTATATTTGATTGGGTTTGTCAAATGCATGGTAGTGTGGGTTATGTTTTATTTATCTATTTAATGTATTTTATAAGCATTATTATTGAAAAATATTAGAGTTCTGCACTTCTCCTACATAAAAACTGTAAGTGTGCCAAATTTTGTGCTCCTGCGTCCGCGCAATTTTCATAAAAAGGGGTCCAAAGTTTTGTCATCACGTATTAATATATAGATAAGATGATATTCTGGAAACAATAGGTTTAAAAAGTAGTGTGCTGAACACAATAATTGTTCCGTAAGGAGTCGACCACACGCATACCACGCGTCTGGGCCGCGTGGTCAGTAGACTAGTGTTATTTTAAGATATTCATTTAAATCGAGTAATGTAAAGGGCATTTTTTTAAAATTAAATACTTGTGATGAATAACGTATTAATTTGGATGAGTATTTATATCATATTTATAAAAACGCGTTCGCAAATAATGCCTTATTTTAAAACAAATTTGGTTAGCATAAAAATGTTATACTGAGCTAACCTTTAAAGATAGAAAATTGCTGCTGCGGACTTTTTTTTAGAACTTTTAAAGGGGAACATTTCTAATACACATAATTTTTATTAAACTTTAGCCGTCAATGCAGCGAACGCAGCAGAAATCTCCCCTGATTATGAAACATTCTTCATTGGTGCTCCGCTCTTATTGGTCATTACATATAACCTATAGCCTTCTTTGGTAAATGGGCTTTCTAACACCAATAGATGTTTTTTAAATCGGACCAGTAGTTCCTGAAATTAGCGCGTTCAAGCAAACCAGCAAACTAACTCTTCAGATTTTAAATGTTAGTATAGAAGTATATATTTTTACTTGTATGTGTATTTATACTAGTATTTTCCAAATGCAAGAACCAGACGAGTCTTGATATTGCGCTCCGAATCTTGGTCTTGATGTCAGAGTATCGCAATCTATACTAGTATTATAAAGAGGAAATGTTTGATTTTTTGTTTGTTTGAAGCGACTAGGCTCGGAAATTATTGGACCGATTTCAAATTTTTTTCACATTTAAAATGATTATTGCCAATTGACATAGAGTATATTTTATTATGAAACATATAGGTTTCCGTATGGTGTTTGAGTTTTTTGGACACAAGGTGTAAAAATCAACCAGAAAAGTTACTTATTTTGCGTACGCTGCCTAAACTATAAAAAATAGAACCATCAAATGTTCTTACTAATTGTAAATCTTATAATTGTCTATAAAAAAATCCGCTACACACTATACCTATACATGTCGAGTGAAGCACAACAACAATTTTTTTATTTAAAAAATCTTGAATTTTAAGGACTACAATTAAACGCGTCTATTTTACTCATGCCATTAATCATTATCAAACTAAATTAGTTTATCACTAACTACATTTTATGCGTTGCGCGTGCGGGACGGCAGTTTTGATCTATGAGTAACGTCCCGCGCAGTTCAGAGGCGAAATTTTATACGGGTATTTCGATGGTATCCATGCAGGATATTTCGTAAAACATGCGTTTTAAAACACGTTTGTGTGCGTGTGTGTGCTTGTGTGTGTGTGTGTGTGTGTGCGTGTGTGTGTGTGCTTGTGTGTGTGTGTGTGTGTGTGTGTGTGTTTGTTTTGAGCTTATTGCTCCGAAAAAAATACTGGACCAATTCGAAAAAAAATATATTACCATTACAAAATTATCTGACATTATCGCTGATCAACGCAGGCTACGATATTTCTATGAAACATTATAAATTTATTATCTATCTTATTACGATCTCCCGGGAGACAGTCCTTGTTGCTGACGTTGTAGGGAACAGTCCAGTCCATTTAAATAATGATATCTCGGGCTGAACACTCTGCTCGGCCTACAAAGCCCTGTGAAGGTGTAAAAACCGCGAGGCAAGCAACACATTAGTAATTTAAAAAAAAAGTCTATAGCTATTTATGTACCTAACTCATTTTTTTTATCTTAGTTTAACGTTACGGGGGTATACAGGCTGTTTAGTAGCTGATAACCTAGGTTTCAAGAATAGCACCAGCAGGCGATGCGTCATCTCATCTTGATATTGCCTAAATGCTGACAAAACGCTGACGTAGCTTCTTAATCAAGTTTTATGTATGAAGCAAGTGTGATAATTAATGATTGGAAGAATTAAAAGTATTCTTCTTTTCATTTTGTCTTTAATACTGAGTTTATAATTCTGTTATATTATAAATAAAGCAAGTTTAAAAAAATATTATTTAGCTTAAATGTTTTTTCTTCGTCCGATTTTTAGACTACAACTGTGCAATTCCTAAAGCATTTCTTACATAGAACAATACCTTTGTGGGACCACTATTACCATGGGTAGTATTTCTAAAAATATACGACTTGGAAATTTTTAAGAAAAGAGCATACCAAGGTCAGTATAGGTCGGCAACGCATTAGTGGTACTCCTGTTGTTTATGTCCATTGGCGGTGGTCACTTTTCATCAGGTAGAACACTTGCTCCTTTGCCTCTTCTTAAACATCAGAAAAAGTATCTAAAACTGCAAAAACCGACTTTAATTTCGGTATTACGAAAATTCTTTTCAAAAGGTAGTTTATGAATGCTGGTTACTTTTCTTTTGAAAAAAAATATCTCTTTGTTATTGGTTGTGACTCTGCTCAACCTTTGGGGCGTGAAGATGCTTCATTATTGGAGTAACCACATGACAGAAATACAAACTTAAAGACGTTATAAATTCTACTTTATGTTTTTTTTGGAATCGGTAAAAAATGTTCCCCATGTCCTTTGGTTACATTACAACTGCAATCGACTTTAGTTTATATTTTTTAGGTTTCTTAAACTTAGTTAAATATTCCTACGCAATAAAATGTAATTACAAATATTCGAAAAAAAATGGCACAGTTTCATAAATATTATTTCACGATAAAATATCTTTTAACAACTGCACAGGGTTAGTATTTATCGATCCAAAAATTTGTATATATTGTACATAGATATTATTTTTTTCGTGTTTATGCCACGTATCAAAATTACTGAGCTTTAAATGTAGGATTAAAAAAGTTTGGAGACTGCCAAACTGTCGGTATGCTATAGCATCAGACCAATTAAATACTTAATATAGGTCTGACACCATAGCATATTTACTACATAGTACAAAACAATGTCGCTTCCTCTGTCCCTTTGTATGCTTAAATATTTAAACTATGCAACGGATTTTGAACCTGTTCTTTATTGGATAAAGTGATTGAAGAGAAAGGTTTATATATATACTTTATACCCGAGCGAAGCCGGGGCGGGCCGCTAGTATCATATAATACAAATGCGGATGGCAAATTCGTATATTATATTTTTGTAATTGTAAGGGATCAAAGTCGCAAGTAATATTTAGTTTGCAAAACTTTTAAAGTTCTCTCATTCATACCGGTTTGTAAATTCAGATTTTTCACTCGAAAATCCCTTTTCATCCAAAAAAAGAACGTTAATTATAGACTGGATGCGGGTAAAAAAACACGAGGGGACGTTAAATTTATCACAAAATCTGATGCCCTGAAGCATTGAACTTTTTACTCAACAAAATGGAAAGAAATAATTAACAGACGAGACGAAGCAAAGCTTTTTGACTGTAATAAAACACTCCGTATTGACAGACGACACTCGCTAACATCGTTAGTACAAGGACGCGAATATAAACTGAGGTAGACATGTCATATCTAACAAACAAATATCATCGATATAGTTACGCACGTTAGATGTGAGTCTAAGGCTGAACACATACTGCAGTCACGACAGTTTCTTAAACAAAAGTATCTTATACCCACGAAAACTGCATATATAAAACCATAATTCTAACTTACGATAGTCACTTATTTTGAAAAATCTTGTAACTCTTACAAACGGAGGACTTCAAAACGAGGAGGTTATCTTTTCGACTGTATGTATTTTTAGTTTTTTTCTTGTGATTCGTGTAATTGATATGGATAGTTTTCTTGGGACTTCAAATTATTAAACACCTCAGTTGTGATTTCGATAAAATTTACAAGGAGTAACCCCTTATCAATTTTAAAATGATCCACCTATTAGTTTTGAGTAACACTTAGTAATACATAATGTTCTATGTTGTCGAAATAATTTTATATTGATTTCATCAGCATAATAAGAAAAAATATACTATATTATTAATAACACAAAACTTTTACTGAATTCAAATAAAATTGATGTAATACCATCTAGGAAACACAGTAGCTATCTCTCTTCAACATAAGAAAAATTAAATGGCGATAAAAATAATTTGAAGTCCAGTTTTTACAATCACTGTTACTTTGACAGCAGTAAGTCATAATATTATGGAAGCAATAACAACTTAATAGAGAGCTTTGGCGACATCGTAAATGATGGTGGTCGTACATTTTTCATTATTATTGGATTTCGTGTTTATATTGAGTGAAATTGGTTAATTTATGTGCGAATTAGATCAATTTTGTTCAGTGAAAGTGCACAAATGAAATAATCATGAAGAAATTAGTATATTGTCTATTTCCTCGCTGTCGTAAAATATCCTAGATGAGCTTGAGTAACGTAGCCACCGCTTTACTCAAGACCCTGACCTTGATCGGACGTAACTTTGTACATAGTGACATTAGTGACTTATGACAAGTAAATAATTAACTAATTAACTAACTTGACATTGACAAAGTAGTCATGAAAAACGATCGAAATCCATATTTATAAAAGAAGAAGAACAACAACAACTTATCAGTGATTTCTATTAGGTATTTAAAGGTGTGTACAAAAAAAATATCTGAGTAAAGACATGCTATGACTACTCCCAATTATAGAATGCAATACATCTTTAAACCATCTAATAAACTGAAACACCTGTGTGAATTATATTCATTTCAACTTCGTTTATATTATGTTCCTTTTGAGATGGCCATTATAACTTTATTACGTTGCTAATTAGTTATGGTGTTGAAGCGATGATGGAGAAATTTATATGATGAGATTTCATAATGGCCTGCTGACAAATATGTAAATTCATAGCTTAATTTTAACTTATAGATGGTTTTAATTTTAGCTTTATTTAAGATTATTTTATGTCATAAACAAAAACCAAGCACATATCACTTCAGGTGAGAGCTATTTAATATATGTGACCTGCAGACACCATAGATGTTATAGGTACGTCATTGGCCTTTGGCCATGATGGCATTGTACCAGCCTGCCAGCTATTCTGATTCCGGACCGGAAGATGATGCTGTAGTTAAGGGGCTGTAGAATAGGTAAGGCAGTGGAACCCTACCCTGACAAATTGCTGCAAAGCGTTCTACCGTTAGTCGTCTAATTGGTAATACCAATTTTAGCTATACTCGCCTTATATAAGCTGCCACAAAGAAGGGCAGATGGTCTATTCTTGAAATGGAATGGGTTAGGGACGGGGGCATGGGTCAGTACGAATTAAGTATGTCTTTACAATTATGACACTAAAAAGGCCGGTTGCACTCCGGGAGTGCCGGAAGAAGTGAAAACTTGAATGCTAATGTTGTGCATTTTTGATATTTTGGAATGGTTAGGGAATAATTTTGTACGAATTACTTAAATTATCAGTATGAAAGTTCTATCATTTATGCTCATATATTACTTTCATATCAATAACCTGCGTTTGGTAACTTGCTAAAGTAAGACCACGTGACGGCTAGAAGCGTCATCATATTATCTGTACAACGAACATTGCTCGTTTACACATAAAGCTTATTTTTAGGATGGAACAAATAGAGAAATGTCTGTTGATATAATACGTATCTGCTATCATGTCTTGTGAGAATGTAATGGTAGGTATATTGGTGTTTATTATTCATTGCGCATCCTATACTCTTCGGAAATATCTAAGCAATACAAAAACAGTAATGAATCTACGTTTTATTTTAGATTTCGCGCCATCTTATTCCTGCATGCGCAATGCGACGTCTTACGTTCTGAAGAACTGACGCGAGTTTAAAAGTTTATTCCAATTCCAAAAAAAGTGCGCAACACCGCGAAAGAAGTTTTCACTTCAAAAATCTAATACAGCTAAAGACACATACCGTATAAATAAACACAGAGTAAAGTACTTCAAGGTACAACTTTGTATTATATTGTTTATTGCAATGTGATACAGGCTATAATATCAACCTAATTTTACTTCTTCTTAAGTCCATGCTTATGAATAAGACGTAATATGTATATCTGAATAAAAAAGACATGCGTTTATAAAAATAAATATTTGTAGTTACCGCGGTAAATATTTGTAGGGATAGCGGTTCAAGTGTCGAATTTGACTTTATGAAATTCCGGGTTTGATTCCCGAGCCGTGCACCAAAACAAATGTAGTTTTTCCAATTTTTTAATAAAAAAAAAATGCTGCTCTGGGTTGAATCTTACACATGTGTGACTTACTGTCTTCGGATAGTCGTGGGTCTGGGTGCCTTGGTTGTGCCTCTGCCTACCTCTTCGGGGGTATAGGCGTGAAGATACTTAATATTGGAGGACATTGTGCTGAAATACCCTTTTTGTGTTTTGACTGACTCAAAAAAGGAGATCGTTTCCAGTTCAACTGCATGATTTTTTTGATGTCACGCGGTTGCTTTCAAGAGGTCTAAGGTCACCGGATTGGGCAAACAAAATAATGTGTATTTTTTTTTCTATTTCATAAAAAAACAGGTGTGTGTGCGATTCACACACGATAGAAGTGAAACTTCAGTAAATCGACAAAAGATTGAGATGAATATATATTTGTGTCTCTTACCTACAAAAGAATGAGATGAATATATATTTGTATCTCTTACCTGTCGTTTTTCCGTTGCACCCGTTTTTAAAAATCACCACGATTCTAAAGAAGTTTCACTTCAAAACAACATTTACCGGGAACGAATATGGGCCCGTTTAGCGATCTTGTCACCTGTCACATTTTTGGACTTGGTGTCTTCAGCTAGTCGTGGGTACCCTCGATGTACCTCTGAATACTTCTTTGAAAATACAAGCGTTCAATACATTACCATTTCGAAGTGACCTTATTAATCGAATAGTGGTGAAGGCATACTTAATCATTTATGTTTAAATTATATTTTAAAAAAAGCATCTTCATGCCCATATTCGTTCCCGGTCCATATTCTTCCCTTAAGGTGTAGGCAGAGGCACAAGCAGGGCACCCACGACTAGCCGAAAACACTAAGTACCACAATGTGATAAGTGAGAAGCCTATCGCCAACCGGGCACATATCCATTCCCGAAAATTGGAAAAAACCCAATTTCCTTTTTGTTTCCTGACCCTGATACGAAGCCGGGACCTCGTGCAGTGAAGTCTAACAACTGAACCGCTAGACCACAGAGGCGTTTATAAGTTATATTTAATAATGTGTACCTTTTTATGTTGACAACGTCGTCGTATTTGAGACAAGTATACATATATCAAGTATAACTCACAAACTACTAGTCGGATCATGATAAAATTAATAAGTAACTACCTCAAAATTATTAGTTAGTTAGTTAGTAATAATGGTAGTAATGGTGCGTCGCCAACCTGAGCCTGGGATATTAGGCCCTAAGCAAAAGTAAGTTTACCGGCCACCTTACCCTCCGAACTGGAACACGTCAACGGCAAGCATTGGACGTTATGGCGGCAGGAATAGGTGAGGCGGTGGTACCAATCCGGGCGAGTCGATGCGAAACTCTGCCACGTAGTAGGATATCACGGTGTTAGTGACGGTAAGCCTATGCTCGCCTTTTACGAGCTGCCTGGCAAGAAGGCAGATGGTCTATTCTGCAGAGGAGCCCGGACTAACAAGGGGAACGGGTTGATCTGTGCCTAGCATTTTATTGTCACTTAAAAACAACTATCGTAAATTCTCTTTGATCTCAATTACGAGGACGATCAGAGTAAGTCAACCACGTCTAAATCTCGGCCAGCTCATAGCCCCGAAAACACCTTATAGTGGTCACCCGTTATCAGTACGAGTATTATTATCAGCCATAGAAAGTCTGCAATCTAATCGCAACTCGTCCGGATTGGTACCACCGCCTTACCTATTCCTGCCACCATAACGTCAATGCTTGCCGTTGACGTGGTCCGGTTCGGAGCGTAAGGTAGCCGGTGAACTTAATTTTGCTCGAGGCCTAACATCCCGGCCTCAGGTTGGCAACGCACCACTACCACCTTTGGTGTCTCTAGGGGTATCAGGGAACCCGTCTGCTTGTTTGCCTTCCATTATCATAAAAAAAAATATATAATATCAAATTTGAAGTGTGGAAACCTTGAAAGGCGCCAAAGAACACAAGCAGTACATAACATCTAGCCTGTCGGCAGGTCTTCTGAAGGCCAGCGCAAATCGAGGAGCAGGTAACCCGCTTTCCTTCACACCTTTAACCACGCTAAACATAGCATATTTTTTTATTGGAAAAAGCGTTTAGGTACTTCCATAATGGTTGCATTACCACAGAGTCTGGATCTGAAGATGGAATCCCAGGAGAATCTATGATATAATTCAGTTTTTGTATTCTTAGAATAAGTAATATTAAAATCAAAAGTCAGTTTTTTGCAGTTTCCTTTAAGTAGCACATTTTTGGTTACATTAAAATATTTGCAAACCACAACGAGGTTGATTATGTTAGTGCCTATGTTTAAATATTTTGTAAAAAGTTCTAAACACACACACACATACACACGCAAACTTTGCAAATAAATACTTGTATTTTTTTTTTACTTTTCATTTCGATAAAAAAAATATGTGTGAGTATTACAATACGGAAATCAAACCTCGTTATGTCATCATTTCGTCGAGTGTAGCAGAAAAAAAATTTACTTCTAAAAAACTTTGTATATCAAGCTTCAAAATAACTAATGACGCAGAAAGAAACTGGGCGATAACATACAGTAGTTTTTATGGAGTGGATACGAAAATCCGAGCGCCTCCACATGCGCGTGGTATGTGCATAGTCTGACGTCTGTAGTATATAAAAGTGAAAGAAATACTCATATTGTCTTATATCCATTCCGATAACAATTTTATTGCGTTGGAAACGCGCTAATGACCTTGAACGTCTAGACAAATCGCCTTAAAGTGAAGCTAAAAACCATATAAATATTAAAAAACCGCATCAGAATCCGTTGATCTGCTGATGAGATGCGATGCCACATACACACATACACAGACACGACGATGCCCACATTTTTTCCTCGAAAGTTAAAAAATAAAATCTCGTTGAAATATCAAATTTATTTCATGAAAAATCTAAAGTTCTTAAAACATAGTATGTGGAGACTTTATATTTCCCTTTTGTAGTTTTACGCCGCGCTAAATTCCATTTCCGGCATCCTCATTAGAGTTTCCCGTAAATCCAATTTACCCAGCAATGGATATCAAATATTCTCTTTGAACTCTCATCAGTTAATACCACCATGCCAGAACAAGTTTATGCCTTTTGACTCCAATCCTGCGCTAATCATGTATTAATAATTTGTTGTGCTATAATTAATCAACTCTAAATAGGAGGAAGTTAATAATTAATCTGTATGTTTTTTTGCCTCGCCTTGGTGGTCTAGCGGTTCAGGTGTTAGACTTGACTTCATGAGGGTTCGATTCCCGGGTCAGGCAACAAAAAGAAAATATGTAGTTTTCAATTTTCTAACAAAAATATGGGGTTGGATGTATGCTGAGTTTGGCGATAGGCTTCCCACCTATCCCACTGTGGGCCTTATTGTTTTCGGCTAGTCGTGAGTGTCCTGGTTGCGCCTCTGACTAACTTTTACGGGGATATGAGCGTGATGATACTTACTTTTATGTTTCTTTAAATAAAATTAAATGAAATATAATTATTTGCGGAAAATGTGTGTTAAGTGTTATAAAACATAGTCTAACACAGTGTGATACGCAAATATTAAATATTTATGCAAATGAAACATTTATATCGAATATCAATATTATAATGTATAAATTAATGTTGCTACATATTTATATGTATTACAAGCTTCATTACTTATTTATAACAAACTACTTTACAGATAGATTAATTTTAATCCTATCTATATATCGCCTCTGTGGTCTAGCGGTCCGGGTGTTGGACTTGACTGCATGAGGTCCCGGGTTCGACTCCCGGGTCGGCCAACACAAAGAAAATTGAATTGTTCTAATTTTATAATAAAAAAATGTTGGTCGGGATTGGAAATGTGCCCGGTTGGCGATAGGCTTGCCACCTATCACATTGTGGGACTTAGTGTCTTCTGGGCTAGTCGTGGGTGACTTGGTTGTACCTCTGCCTACCTCTTCGGGGATATGGGCGTGAAGATACTTTTTTAATTTTAATCCTATCCTACTTGAAGAATATTTATATACATAGACATTCTTTTATACTATGAATCCGGACAAATTGAAGATGTGAATTCAAATTATATGAAAGGACTTTTATATTATGATTGAAGCAACAAAACCCGTCATGGGCTATTCCGTCTCGCACTTGGCAGCTTTTTTGAGATTGGAAAGCAAAAAAAAGCAAAGACACCTAAACTAAACCAAATAAGTAATCAAACCAAATAACCTTTCATAATCCTGCCGCCATAATATTATTGCTTGCCATCGCCGAGTTTAGTGCAGGAGGGTAGCGTAGCCACTAGACGTGTACCTAGCTTTAGCCTAAGAACTCACGGAGCGGTTTTAAAACGCGCGCGCGGCGGTCGCGGAACTGCTCTTTGGTTTCAAAACTCACGAGACCGCTAGTTTATGCACGTCGCGTTTGAAATCGTCGCCCGCAAAATTGTACGACTTTACCGATGGGCGACCGTTGCCGCTGGAACCGCAAACAACCACAACCGCTGCGGGTGTCAAACGCGTCGTAAAATGTGCTCTTACTTTTTGCATATAAATCTATATTCTACAGAACCTACGGGTCCGCAACCGCCGCGGGCGCGGGCAAAAACCACTCCGTGAGTTCTTAGGCTAAGGTCCCAACGAGACGCAGCGACGGCTTAAAACCAGTAACTTTTATAATGTAAATAAGCGATGTTTTGTCTTACCACCAAGATAGCTTTCTTCTTGTTCTCTCTCATAACCACTTGAACGTTCGTGGGTAGTGTAGTACCAAAATATTTTGCATCGTCGTACGTCTGGGTATTACAATACCTAATAGATCAGCCTTTCCCAAAGTGGGCGATAACGCCCCCTTGTGGGCGCTGGAAGCCTAGAGGGGGGCGGTATAAATCTTGAAAAAAATGTTTTTTTTTAAACTAGGCGCAACAAATATGTTATTAAGGTTATTAACAAGAAAAAAAACGAGGGGGGGGGCGCTACAAAACAACTGATTTTCAAAGTGGGCGTTACATGAAATAAGTTTGGAAACCTCTGAAATAGATCAACGTTTGAAAAATGCGATGTCATTAAATTTCTGTGACCTTCTATACGTAGTCTGTATATCTGTGTATTTTTAATTATCTTAACAAAATTTAGACTGGGTTAAATATAAAATTTTCTAACTTTCACGAACGTTTTTCCCAAGGAACTTGACAGCTTACGAGGAACTTGACAGCTTGCAATGCTGTCGTTCAAGTGGATAAAACATTAAAAAGAAAAAAATCATAAAAAAGAACATTTCAAAAGAAGCTTTAACTAAATGTGTTTTTATGTTTCCGATATCTCGTGGTTATTTCCCTCATATTTTACCATAATATTATCCCTTTAAAAGGGTCCTGTCAACATCAGATTTTATGTTTACTAAGGTCGCCTCTTTCGGACACATAAGATTATTATGTTGTAAGTCGACCCTTACGAATGTATCTGAAAAGTATTATAAGTGTTAGAAACGAAGGAAAATGAAATCAAAACGAAATAAAAGTTATTGTGAATTTTATTTGGTGGTAGCATGGTATGCAATGGTCCGCTAAAATTGCTACCATCGCCTGACCTTCTTCTGTCGTTAATTTTTTTATAGAAGAGGAGGCAAACGAGTAACTGGCTTACCGGATGGAAAGTGATCACTTCCGCACACGGACATCCACAACACCAGGAGTATCACAGATGCGTTGCCGACCTTTAAAGAATGAGTATGCTCTTTTCTTGAAGGTTTCTAAGTCATAATCGTTTGGGAATACCGCCCTAGGTAATTGATTCTACAAAGGTGTTAAGCGGGGTAAGAAACATCTTCGGAATCAAACAGTTTTGTAAGGTAGAGCAGACGATAAAATTAATAGGGTTCGTGGTCTTAAATCAAGCTCAAAAAGTTTTCTTGTGCTGTACACCTATGATCTCAATAGGTTATAATTGTTTCTTTCTTTTTTTAAGTTTTGGCTTTCACGTTAGTATTTTGCCATTCGTCAATTAGAAATTTGCATCAAATTTTATATAAATTTTAAACAATTATAATTAGTCATCAGTCATAAGTCGTCAGTAAGTCATGTCAGGCTCTTGGGTAAAGCGGCGGCCTCAATACCCAAGGTCATATAAGGAGATTTGATGGCAACGAGGAAATACACGACACGCTAATTTCTTCATGATTATTTCATTTGTGCACTTTCACTGCCAACAAAACAAAATTGCCAAAAAAGGTACAAAATGCCACCAAAATTGACTAATTTCACTCAATATCAACACGAAATTCATTAATTATGAAAAAACTTCGACCATCTTTTCTCTCGATGGCGCCAAAACTCCTAATTGTTTCTTATCATCAATGAAGCGACTCACTGGTTCACGGCTCTTCTTCACGACTATGGATCCCCATTTCCCATGGACATAGCATCACGTGTTTCAGGCGTTAGGATAAGATTTTTTTTCATGATATTGAAAGGCAAACAAGCAGACAGATTTCCTGATGGTAAGAAATTCACGTCGCGTTGTGTGGTGCGTTTCCAACCTGAGGTCGGGATGTTAGGCCTCGAGCAAAAGTAAGTTTACCGGCTACCTTATCCACCAAATTGAAACACGTCGTGACGTTGTGGCGGCAGGAATAGGTGAGGCGGTTGTACCAATACGGGTGAGTCAGTGCAAAACTTTACCACCTAGTCAGATGTCACGGTATTAGTGACGGTAAGCTTATGCTCGCCTCTTAAGACCTGATCTATTCTGCAAAGGAGCCCGGACCAACAAGGGAAAAAAAGATAGACCAATTTTGCTAAATATTTTGTTACTGTGTTAGATATCATCAGATGGAACAGAATCATAGTCCATCTTCCAAAAGAAAATTTGTGAAATAGTGACGTGGAAATGTAATTTGAATATGTTTTACAATCCTGGGCTTAAATTAGGCAAGGTTTGACTACGTTAATAAGAATTAAACCAAAGCCTTATATTATAAAAATTATGTTACCAAAAATTAGTATCTTCACGCCCATATCCCCGAAGAGGTAGGCAGAGGTACAACCAAGGCACCCACGACTAGCCGAAGACACTAAGTCCCACAATGTGATAGGTGGCAAGCCTATCGCCAACCGGGCACATTTCCAATCCCGACCAACATTTTTTTATTAGAAAATTGGAAAAATCCAACTTTCTTTGTGTTGGCCGACCCGGGATTCGAACCTGGGACCTCATGCAGTCAAATCCAACACCCGGACTGCTAGACCACAGAGGCGACTAAAAATTATGTTACCAAAAATACCTTTCGCAAGCACTTAAATCGAAAAACTTTTGAAAACATTATTACACGATATAAGCCTTGAAAGCTAAATTTTAACTTCCACGATTCGTTTTAATCCTAGCATATGATTCCGTGTTACAATGAGAATATTATCTTTGTTGCGGACAGGATTTTAAAACTCTTAATTCTTATTTAAAATACAAATGCTAAAGAGTGTATGTCTATATATTTACCGTTTTCAAATCAAAAAGGTTGAAATTTTAATGTATTTTGACGTAGACATAAAATACAACCCCTGAAGAAGTACAGAGGTTTCTTTTTGTCCTTGTGTCTCAATGGGTCAACTAAATACATACATACCCGAATTGATGATTTCAACCACGGGTGAAGTGGCGGGCAATAGTTAGTTAAATTTTGGCCTATTTTGCAGGTTTACCGACTACTTTACCCTCTGGACCGGAACATGACGTATACCGTTCTGAAAATTAAGATAGCACTTGTTAAAAAATTGCCTCTGTGGTCTAGCGGTCCAGGTGTTGGACTTGACTGCATGAGGTCCCGGGTTCGAATTCCGGGTCAGCCAACAAAAAGTAAATTGGATTTTTCCAATTTTCTAGTTAAAAAAAAAATATGGTCGGGATTGGAAATGTGCCCGGTTGGCGATAGCCTTGCCACCTATCACATTGAGGGACTTAGTGTCTTCGGCTAGTCGTGAGTCCTTGGTTGTACCTCTGCCTACCTCTTCGGGGATATGGGCGTGAAGATACTAAGATACTTTTTTTTACTTGGTAAAAAAAATGCTTGGTATGTATTTTTGTCTTATCCGTGTAACGGTATCTTTAAACGTAGTTTTCATTCACTTGAAAAGTTCCGATTGAATTTAAAGTGCACACACTTGCCTATACTACAGATAATCATTATCAAAATCGTCAGTATCTAACGTCAAACTCAAATGTCTCCTTGTTTTGAACTTTTGTAGCGGGAGTCTGAAAAAACCTACGACCTCAATTAGTTATATTTTAAGATTCACTCACTGTAACCTCTTTGTGGTGATTAATAACATATTAAAATACATGTATTATTTACGAAGTTGCTTTTTATAATCATGATATTAGTCCATAAATAAATGAAGACGATATTTGACGTTTGATATGTATGTAACGTTATTCAACAAAATCAATTATCAATTTTAAATGAAATTGGCCTTGACCTCATTCCATTTTAACTGAAGTTTTAGTATCATAATTTTAAGAGAACTATAAAACAAAATTATGAACTATGCGCACATTTGTGAATGAAGTACGTAGTTATACTCGTACTTTGTAGTAAGAAAATTTGTCTGGTTTATTTCCACTCGACATCCTACTTATGAGAAGATTGATCAGAAATAAGAAAGTAATTACATAAACTGACAAAAGAAGGCGCTACTTTCCGGGCATCCATACTTAAATCGAAATAAAAAAAAATAGTGTCTTGGGCTAGTCGTGGGTGCCTCTGTGGTCTAGCGGTCCGGCTGTCGGACTTGACTGCGTGAGGTCCCGGGTTCGAATCCCGGGCCGGGCAACAAAAATAAAATTGGGTTTTTCCAACTTTCTAATAAAAAGAAACGTTGCTCGGGATTGGAAATGTGCCCGGTTGGCGATAGGCTTGCCACCTATCACATTGTGGGACTTAGTGTCTTCTGGGCTAGTCGTGGGTGACTTAGTTGTACCTCTGCCTGCCTCTTCGGGGATATGGGCGTGAAGATACTTTTAAAAAAATTCATCATTCAGTCATTTCCCGCCAAGAAACGTGTCGATACGTATTATAGCTCGACTAAACAGGAAAGACAGTGCGTAAAGAATGGATTCGGCTTACCAGAAGCCAAAACACCAAACACATCTAGCTATACACAACAAACATACACACAACATACACACACACACACACACACACACACACACACCCATACACA
>NJDC01000151.1:82566-96200 GCA_002245475.1 Calephelis virginiensis
AAAATTAATTGAAATTGATATAAAATTTGATGCAAATTTCTACTTGACGAATGGCTAAATACTATTATAAAGAAACCTGCCTGCGACTACCATTTGGTTACTAGTCAAATGGTAGTCGCTATTTCTATTGTCTGATCGTCAGTTTTCATCTCTTTTGTTTTGTTGGCACTTGACCGACCTACGTCTTTCTTTAATGTTACTCGACATTTCCGTAATTTAGAAGACTGTTTCAAGGCATGTAAAGACCGTCTAGGGTTTTAAGTACGTCTTCAAGCAAATGTGATCTTGAAGAAAACTTTTTTTTCATCTTCGGATTATTATCAAATTTTGATTAAGCTAACAGCCCAGGTGGTTCCAAAACAATGTTTAGAACTAGTGTTTATCACTGTCAAATAACCTATTAGAAAATTTTAACAGACTTCAAAAAACGAAGGTAAGATTTTTTTATTCATAGTTAATTTCCACTTCATTTTTAAAACGATTTTCAAATTTTTTTGTTATGTGCAAGCGTTTCTCCTAGATGATTAAAGTAATCGCAGGGAAACTGAATAAACCAAGTAATTTTATTGTACAGTTTTACAAAAAAAGTATCTTCACGCCTACACCCCGAATAGGTAGACAGAGGCACAACCAGGGCACCCACGACTAGCTGAAGACACTAAGTCCAACAATGTGATAGGTAGCTAGCCGCAGCAACCGGGCACATATTCTATCCCAAGCAACATTTTGTTTTGTTAGAAAATTGGAAAAAACCCAATTTTTCTTTTTATTGCCCGACCTGGGTTTCGAACCCGGGACCTCAAATAAATATTGAAATATTGAAAATATTGAAATTGTTGTCGGTTTGTTGAAGTTTTACTGCGCCTTAATTATAAAAAAATGTTTTTTTTTAACAAGTCTCGTGTTCACGTTGCCGTCCTTTTAAAAATGAGTAAGTTCTTTTTTGAAGATACCCAAGTCATAATGTTTTGGATATACTACCACCGGGTAATAGAGCTCACAATGGTATAGTGCGAGTCAAAAAATGTCTACGGAAACGCAAAGTAGATGAACGCCATGTCAAGATGGTAGTTTAGTTTTTTTTTTACGAATGACTTTTTTTATTTTTTTTTATAGAAGAGGAGGCAAACGAGCAAGTGGGTCACCTGATGGAAAGTGATCACCTCCGCCCACTGACATCCACAACACCAGGAGTATCACAGATGCGTTGCCGACCTTTAAGGAATGAGTACGCTCTTTTCTTGAAGGTTCCTAAGTCATAATCGTTTGGGAATACCGCCCTCGGTAACTGATTCCACAAAGGTGTTATACGGAGTAAAAAATGTCTTCGGAATCGCACAGTTGTAGATCGCCACGCATCGAGATGATGACAACGAACATTTATCTTATCTTTAACAAGAATGTATCTTAGTATTAAGGATGGTCAAATATAACCGCCTTGTTTGTCGAATGGCTTGCGTATACGCCTAAGCTACACTGACCAAACACGAGGCTCGGGTTCGATTCCCTACTGGGAATCACATAAATTCCCCACTGGCATTTGTTTGATGAATCATGTATCTATTTATGTATTTCTATGTATTAATATCATTGACTAACACCCATAACACAAGAACATAATTTGCTTACGTTGGGGTTAGATTCAATTTATGTAAGTTGTTAAGAAATATTTATTTATTTTAATATGTAACTAATATGACATAAAAACATGATAATTATATTATCAAAGAAAGTAACTGGCTGACCGGTAAAGAATAATTTCCCCATGTTGGTCCGGGCTTCTTTGCAGATAGACCATCCGCCTTCCCGCCAGGTAGCTCGTAAAAGGCGAGCATAGGTTTACCGTCACTAACACTGTGACATCTGGCTAGGTGGCAGAGTTTCGCAGCGACTCAACCGGATTGGTACCGGATACCTGTTCCTGCCACCATAACATCATGACGTGTTCCGGTTTGGAGAGTGAGCTAGCCGGTAATTTTACTTTTGCTCGAGGCCTAACATCCCGGCCTCAGGTTGAAAACGCACCATTACCGCCTTTGGTGTCTCTAGGCGGCGTAAATTTCTTACCATCAGGAAATCCGTCTGCTTGTTTGCCTTCCAATATGATAAAAAAAAGCAATTTTACATTATTTGAATGTGCATAAAAATAACATATTTTTCCAAGGGAACACAACAAAAAAAATATAAGATTCATTTTTTACTTCAATAGTTCGAAAAAAAAGTGTCTGAGATACAGAATTCGAAACAAAATATTAACTGATTAGAGTATTTTGTTACATTTATATCTTGTTACTAGCTTTCCCTGTGAACTTCGTTTCACCCGTTCACTTTATATTGGAAAAAAATAAATTTTGTTTTCCTAGGAGGAAAACTGCAAGGAAACAGTTTTCCCTTTTTTATTTTTAAACGTTCTTAGACTTGAACAAATAATTCAAAACCAAAATTAGTCAAAACGGTTCAGCCGTTCTCGAGTTTTAGCGAGACTAACGAACAGTAAATGATTTTTATATAAATAAAAGATATACATACTTTTAAGAGTAGTACACAGTGTTTGGTGATATCAGGACAAACGTTGTAGTGAAAGTGGTCCGCATCCTTTTTTTTTGTGTAGTTATTAGGTATGAGAATAGGTTATAGGTAACAGTACAGATACTAATGTATAGTGTAACGTTTAGTAATTCAAAATATGTCAAAACGTTGGCCGAATAGCTAGTTGTGTATATGTTAGCCTTAGATTTAGTACTCGTATATAATAAAACATTATAAACACCTAACACAAATGATGCTGTACTTGCAAATAAAATATGCATCGATATACAAAAGTGAAATTCACTGGAAAACATGCGTAGCGTTAAATCCATTTTTCGTCAAATCCTTTACCAATATTCAAGCAAGATATTCGGAGTACTCTAACAACTTTATTCTAATATTTTGCACATTGTTTAGAAACAGGAACACGTGAGATAGAGTAATGTGCTTCAATTTGGCCGGTTGGAGATCCACCCCCTTACCTAATCCAGCCGCCAAATTGAAGATATGTACAGAAGTACTATTTAAATTGTGCGCTTCGGCTATATTCGTCAAGCTTCGGAAATCCTAATGTATTTTAAATATATCTACATAGAGTTGTTATTACAAATAATTAATCTAAAGTATAAAGTGTAAAAAGTGTGAAGCCGAAGCGCATAATTTAAATAGTAGTACAGTAAGTGTATGTAAGATGGCCTATACTTTTTTCATGTGATAGGCCAGTGAAGAAGCACACGGCTCTCCTGACAATAAGATACAACCGTGCTTATACACCATAAATGTTACAGGTGTGTCGCCATCCTGCAGCCGGGATGTCAGGCCTATTAAGCAAGTCTACGGGCTAACTAACTCTCTCTATCACTCTCTACCTTTACACTCTAGATACAGATATACAGATAGATAAAACTCTTTGAATTTAGGCGCAGTAAAACTGCAAAGGACCGACTTTGATCCAAATTTGTAAATTTTCTACGTTACAAAGACTATCTACTACTAGTTTTTTAGACTAGTTTTTAGACTAGTTTTTTTCGATTTTCATGGATTCCCATCATCAGACTTCTTGGGGTCCCGAAATTTTATCACGGGGTTGGCAAAAAAAAAAAATTAAAGTGAGTATAGAAGTAACGTAGTCGGGGATTGGATATGTGCCCGGTTTGGCGATAGGCTTGTCGCCTATCACATCGTAGAACTTAGTGTATTCAGGTAGTCGTTGGTGCCTTGGTTATGCCTCCGCCTACCTCTTTGATAATATAGGCGTGAATATACTATAATAAATCCTGGTCAGTAAATAAGTCATGTTGCTAGACTCCTCTTGCATAATTCTGTGCTTATTTTAGGTTTGGTTGAGAGTTTGGTCGGTATGTCTTACGTATCAGTTTAGAGTTTAAGTCAGTTCTTAAGCTCGGTTCCTATAATCGACAAACCGTAATCCGTTAGAATAACAACTGATAGTTTGCCTATAAGTGACGAAGCGTTGCTTATAGTTACTCAAATGTTTCGATTTAACCCCGGTTCTTAAAATCAACCCACCGTAATCAGTATAACCATTGGTTGTTTATCTAAAAGTAAACGTTGCTCATAGTTACACAAAATGCTCATAGTTATACAAAATAGACAACGAACGAGCGTAATTATTTTTTTACTATTCGTACGAAAGACTACCATTCGTTAGGAAAAACGACTAGTTTTTTGAATATAGGAACTCGGGTATTAACAGGCTATAACGAACGACGAAAACTACAAGTTATAAGCAAAACGACTCGTTCCTCAATATAGAAACCAGGCATTAAGCATGGTATCGGCAACACACAACAACGGCCAAAAGCTTTCTAGATTAGTTGTTCCGATACCTTTCCTTAACCTTTGGAAAATCCCCACGGATACCCGATGTTATCAAGTGTGAAGCTGGGAGGAGGATGTACCATATATGGTAAAAACCAACCAACGATTACCGAATGACGATAGGAGTGAGATGGAGTCGTTTTCGCATTCACCATCCCACCGATGACTATTATCTAGAAAGATCTGTGTAAATATTACAGACATAGCTTTTTCAAATATTTTTTTTTATTTTGAATATGTGCCAACAAAAACGTCAAGGACAGAGAAAGCGTTTGTACTATTTTGACGTTAAATATTTCATTAAGACAACTGCAAGGAGAGTTCTTCATTCCAGAAATACTTTCTATAAATATATCACTTAAGCTAGGGTTACTACTTTCAAAACTTAAAAATTCACGCCCAAAGTTTTTGTTGTTTTCTATTTCAATCGTATAACTAAGACGAGATTGTTAAATAAGAATACAGAAGTGGTAATAGACAGTATAAAACACTCAAATTTAAACAACAAGATTATTATTTTACTAACAAGACTGCAGCTTTTATAAAAATATGTCAGGCACCATTCAAAAACTTAAGTCACATTTTTGTTTGTGTTTGACTGCGGACATTAGTGTTTAATAATTACAATAAAAACCTACTTAATAAATGAAGCTAAAATTCTAAAATAGAGATTCTGTGTAAGAAACTCTTTCACGATCTAAGTGCGGCTAGCATCTACAATCGTGTAATTAAAGGAGCAGTATATTATTTTTACTTAATTTAATATCACTCTTAACTCTGAGGCATGCAATTTTTTCTCCATGACGATCTATAATTTAAAGAATTGTTGTATGTATAACTATTCTATAAATTGTTTGGACCGTTTAAAGAATATTTCTATTTCATACAAAAATAATTTAATAAAACTACATTTTTTTATGAAAAAAAATTTGGCTAACAATTATAGCCTTGCAGATCAATTATCACAAATTAAAAAAAACTATAGAGTATGGCTTTTAGTCGAGAAACCAAATTTATATTTTCACAAATAGCTTGATAAGAGTAAGACAATGTTAACACCCGAATGAAATGCGGTCACCCGACGCGTATTCATTTCAGTAATTAGATAGGTGGCAACCCTATTTCTGGCTAACAATAGAAAAGTCGTGTGTTACAGCCCCTCGGAACTGGGAACAAGATTAATTAGCGTCCTGAATAGCATCCATCAAGTATTTAGATGTGAACAACGAGCTCGCGCTACTTGCCATTAGCGAGTTAAAAACTAACGCTAGCATCTGCTAATGACGAACCGTTTGTTAATAATGAGGGTAAAAAAAATGTGGTTTGACTGTAGAATCTCTTATACAATAGCAGTTTAAGCTCGGTTTCTATAATCAACGACTCATAGTCCATAAGTATAACCATTGGTAGTTTGAATATAACTAACAAAGCGTTGCACATAGTTACATAACATAGAGTTAACAATCAATAACGAGCTACCGTAGTTAAGTTCTTACTATTCGTAAAAAAGCAGATGTCGTATTAGCAAATCTTGCACAGCAGTCTACCATCAATAATATTATTAATAATAACACAATCAACCTATTCTTAAATTGGGCACCACGAAACTCTGCCATTTAGCTATGGTCACGGTGTTAGTAACAAAAGCCGATTTGACGAAAAGGCATTTGGTACTTTTTTAAAAAATCTTGTCATAATTTTAAAGTAACCTTCTCTAGTTTAAGTAACCTTCACGCCAATATCCTGGAAAATGTAGGCAGAGGCACAACCAGGGCACTCACGCTTAGCCGAAGAAACTAAGCCCCACAACGTAATAGGTGGCAAGACTATCGCCTTCCGGGCACATATCCAATTCCGGGCAACGTTATTTTGATGAGGAAATTATGATGAGGAAAAAAAAAATACACATTTTCTACTTTTTTGTCGCTTAATCATTTTTATCAAATAACATATTTGACCAGGAAGACAGTCCCTTTTCGATGAGGTCTCTTCAATCACAATAGAGCTAATAGGTTATTATTTCATATCCTCAAAATCTCACCCTTACGCATACTAACTTCTGCGAAATACAACTTTGTGACATAATATAATGACGCATTACAGACACACTCATAGAGGCTAATTCGCACACATTCACACATATATGTGTAGAAACACACGCATTTTCTACGGAGTAGTCGAATTTTAATCTTTCTTTTTTTTGAATAGAGAATTCAGCAATTGATTCTCATGTAAATTTGATAATAATTGTTAGCATTTTATGAGTTACGTACTCGTATATTAAGTTCTAATAAAATATAGAACAGGAATTATTAATTGTAATTGAATCGATATAACATAGGCTAAAAATGTAATACATTTTATTTTATTTCTTAAATGAGTTAGTTGCAGTTTTGCAATTAATGAATGCAGTCTTTAATATTCGTTTTATTATTTGTAAATGCTGGTTATGATTGTAAACACTTTATTTTATTTCATAAAATTGAATGTTAATAACACTTATCAAATGTATTAAATAAGTAGGTTTTTCTTTTTTATTTATATTATTATTTAGGAATTGTTTTTGGACGACTTAAGATTGAAATTGAAGTTAGTTTTGTACGTTTAAAATTATTACGTACTGGCCGACCTAGCGAATTACGCACCTTCTGATATTGGCAGGTAAAAACACTATATAGGCGACAAATTAAAGTAATGTTTCCACATTTTCTTATAAAATTGCTCAGTTTTTCTTTCTATTAGAACCTTACCTTAACTTTAAGAAAACAGTTATGAAAAACAACCTATATCTGTGGAGTTGTTTTCGAATTGCCCTTAGCAAGATAATTTGCGATTCATTTTTAATCTACACATAAAATGAAAAGGTTCTTGATTCAAATTTATTTTGCCAGGCAGTTACTGGGTCAATAAACAAAATTGACCTCTAAGTATATGGACATGAAATATCTACGAAAAAAGCTTGACATTTGCTACAAAACATGGTTGCCATTCTGACATTACTAAGGCTGTCTAGAAAATGAAGAGTATCGATATCGATACATGATCTATTAGTGATGATCGATAGTTAAGTATAGGTAAATAGATAAGAATTATTATATACCTTCCGATTGAAATTGCTACTATCAACTTACTAACTTACTTAGTGTTACTCAATTGGCTTATGTTATAGGGAAATTTAATGAAACGAAAGAAAGAATATTTATTAACATTTCACCAACATATTTTTAAATATTGTGGTGTGCAAATATGTTTATATTTATATAATTTAACTCTTTATATTTATTTAAGGATTCATTATAATTACAAAAAAAGACGGATTGCACTCCGGGAGTGTTGGCAGAAGTGAAAATTAGAATATTAACGTTGTGCATTTTTGATGTTTTGGAATGGTTAAGGAATAATTTGGCACGAATTGCTTTAATTATCAGTATGAAAGTACTATCATTTATGTGGTAGAATACAATATTAATGTGTTGCGCTAACGCTGTCACACTAACGCTGTCGTACTAACGCTGTAAATATTCAATCAGGTAACTTGTCCGAGTTCTCTTCTAAACGCGAGTTTAGAAGTTTTTACCCATTCCAAAAAAAAAGTGCGCAACGCCGCTAAAGAAGTTTTCACTTTAAAAATATGATGAGATTACATTCAAACCACTTTCTTTAATTTAAAGTGAGCACTTCAAAGAATTCTAATTATGATAGACGGTGATTTATATTTTTAATGCCAATGGTATCCATTCATATATTGTCCAACTATTCTTTCCTGGGAACGTAAAATAAAATATCGACAATTGTAATAGTACATCACTATAAAATTGAACTTAAAATATGGCGTTCTTGGCAAGCATGACGACTATAATAACATCACTTTCGTCACGTCACATGGTATTTACACAACTAAATTTGCAATACAACATTGTTATACATCTTTATATATTTCTATTTGTTCTTTCTTTCTATTTGTATGATAAAAAACAGAAACACAATTAAGATAATTCTTTTCTTGAAAAGTAGGTTATAATTCCGATAACTACCTCCAGTCAGGCCCTGCCTTTCAAGAGAGAGTTAATTAATTGCAACGACGCGGCGTAGTGAAAAAATAGAATAGATTTTTCAAAGTTTTACTGCGCTTAAATCATAGTATTATAATAATAATGAATAGATAGACATACAAATACACACAAGTTTTGAATCATAAATAGAGATTACATATATTAACTTTCGCTAAGACATATAATTTCAACCGATTCCAGCACAAATACTCCGTAGCCGTTGAATATATTAGAATAATTTAGATACCGCTTTCAAGAATGCTAGTAGAAGTATGGTATGTCTGTAGAATTCTCTCAGTATCTGGCTTCATTCCGTCTTAGCTTTTCAAATGATATGGAGATAGAGTATTTTGTGCTAGCTTACCGCTGATATAGCGAAGCATTATGTTATAAAAGTAAACACAGTTTTATACAAATTACAACTTTAAAGAAATTCAATGATGTCAATACTGACATATATACACATTTATATGATCCAAATAGGTGCTGAACGTTAAAATTTATGTTCACTACATAGTATAAGACAAAGCCGCTTCCTTTGTCCCTATGTCCCTTTTTATGCTTAAACCTTTAAAACTATGCAACGTATTTTGATGCGGCTTTTTTAATAAATAAAGTGATTAAAGGGGAAGGTTTACATTATGTATATTCAATAACTGTGCGAAGCCGGGGTGGGCCGCTAGTTAGTTATAAAGTTATAACCTGATGATTCTGTGATTAGGGAAACCGGTTGACTATAGCCAAACATGAAGTGTTAAAGTGTATAGCGTATACTGAAAAATTACAAGCGTTTACTTAAAAAAATGTGTATACAATGGAATTCCACCAAGTGCCGACGATACCAAGCAAGATTCTAGCTTAAATTTTCTATAGCAATTTAAATGTCGAGAGCTCGCCAGATAAGTCGCCGTGTGGCAAAAATTAGAACTATTTTGACATTTGCCGAGTATAACCAGATACTTGATAAATTTCCTACAAATACGGTAGTTTTTGTTACCATGTTCAATAGTTTAATTCTGAAGCGCTTCAATGCACAGGAGTATGAATTAATATTTTTTCAAATGACCAAGCGCAGTTAAACTGCAAAAATGCCTTTGTCATTACGTCGTGATTTAATAATTATATTTCGAAAGATAGTAAATGGTTCCGAAGTGGTCTTATTTACATTTTTTCAACACCCTACTAGTAGCTTAAAAGTTACAGTTAATTATTTGTGAATTATCACTTAAGATAAGTAAAAATTTTATGCTTTATTAAGTATAACTCAAAAACCTCTAGTCAGATTCTTATGAAATTAGGGACCACATTGAAATCATAACCAATTTATCTTAAAAATAGTATTTTAAGTTAGTTGGCCATTGACAGAGTAATCGCGTAAGAAAAATATTAAAAAAAAACATTTAGTCGAATTGTGAACGTCCTCCTTTTTAAAGAGTAGATTAAAAATATAAAATAAGTATGAAAGATTGACAAAGCAGATATACAATGCGAATGTGGATAGATGTAGGTACCCGGGGAGATCAAGGCTGACATTTCACGATCAGATCAATCGGATATTATCCGAGGGTGGTGTCAAGAGTCTCCGAAACCGGCGTGTTTGTATGAAAAGGGTTATGAATGTGAAGGAAGCAAGACAGGTTTGTCAGGATCATGAGGTATGGCACTCGATACTCTCTGCTTACCCCGTAAGGGACTTGGCGTGAATATATGTATGTATGTATGTAAAATAAATATTAGTTTAATTGTAAAATATATATGAAACCTAACTTTATAATGAAATATATGCATGCATGAGGTCCCGGGTTCGAATCCCGGGTCGGTCAACAAAAAGAAAATTGGACTTTTCTAATTTTCTAATAAAAAAAAATGTTGGTCGGGATTGGAAATGTGCCCGGTTGGCGATAGGCTTGTCACCTATCAGATTGTGGGACTTAGTGTCTTCGGCTAATCGTGGGTGCCTTGGTTGTGCCTCTGCCTATCTTTTCGAGGATATGGGCGTGAAGATACTTTTATAATTAAAAAAGCAGAATGCTTCGGCAAAACCATCTTTTTGTCATAGATATCATTACGTAAAAAGAGTATCTTCATGCACATAACCTAGAAGAGATAGGCAGAGGCACAACAACCCACGACTATCCGAAGACAGTAACTCCCACAATGTGATAGGTGGCAAGACTATCGTCACCCGGTACAATATATCCAATCCCGGGCAACGATATTTTTATTATAAAATTGAAACAACACATTTTCTATTATTTGCTACAAGATCCTGTCATCAAACCCGCGACCTCTAGAATTCAAGACAGACTCCGGACTGCTAGATCAACCGCTAGACCACAGAGGCGATATGATATCTATATCTAACATAGAAATATGTAATAGGTACAACCAATTGAAGAATTTTTTTATGAGAGCCATTTCATCTGTCTTTAGTAGTAAATTTTAAGAACTTGAGGCCTTAAAACATATCTATGTTTTTGATTATAAATTACGCAGAACGTAACAATTTGCATGGCTTTTTATCGACTTGTAGATAAAAAGAATCAGCCTTTATTGCACAAGCAGGAGTTAATACAGCTATCAATAAAATTTGGATGTACTCACCAACTTATATCCAGATAACCAAGTAGTTGGCATGTAACATTACTGCATTGGCATTGCAGGTTACGATATAAGCTTAAATATTATAATACACTTGTGAAATTCTTTAAATTGCAATCCTATTATTCCTATTAATAACAAAAATGCAAAAGTTTTTTTGTTTGTTGGTTTGTTACTTCTTTACGCAAAAACTGCTGAACCGATTTTCACAAAATTTGGCACACACATAGAGGGTAACTTAGATTAACATATACAATTTTTTTTATCCCGAAAACTGTTCCTAGGAGACCATTAACCATACGGGAAATGCCGCGGGTAGCAGAAAGTAGATACATGAAACTCTTTGCACTTACATTAACAAAATATTAGTATCTAATAATTGTGTATCTCAAATCTTATGATTGTTTTACAATTATTAGATTAACAGAGTAGATTAACGGCCAATGTTAATAATGTATCTCAATCTAATGGATTTCAAGCAATCTAGATCGCTGCCATTTATCCTGTCCACAGATATGTTATTGGCAAGCGATAACATAAAAATGGATCAAAATATCAATCTTAGACAGCAAGTTTTGGATTAGGATTGATTAATTATTAATATTGGTCATAAAAGAGTTGCAGATTATAGATAAAGTCGATATAGATATATCGCACAAAAACTAATCTGACCTTGATCCTTGATCGAGATTTATCTCGTTCTAATACTTGCGTTGAAAGAATATAGCGATAACTTAAAAAAGTTTAGTTAGTGCACAGAAAAATTATCACTAATATTAGTTTCCAGCCAGTATTCATATGAACAACGATTCATTTAAATTTTAACACTAACTTAATAGTTTGGCACTACTTAAGCATCTACATGAATATTGTACTATATACTAGTATTTTCTATGGGAAAGTGTGTTTGTTCCTCTTTATGATGATATTGTATAATTTGTTGTAAGTAACGTCTAGATATTACTATCTAGACGAGTTCCTCCAGGTAAAAAAAAAATTGGATACACTTGTAATAAATAAGTAATCTTTTTATTTAATTTATTACTAAGCTAAAACCGATGTCAAGGCTTTTTTTTTAAATTCTACGACACTAAACAGGTTTAGAATTTTTTGAGACGAAATGTTACAGGTTCAAATCCTGTCTGGGGCGAAATTTTTTCTTTCTTTAAAATTTATAGAAATTTAACCCAAGCAGAGGACAGGTGCTAAAATAAAAATACGTTAAGAAAAACGGAAGTTATGGCCATTATGAATGTGAATTTCATCTGTAATGATAAACTCATTTAGTGGGTACACGGAACTGTGTATCTACATGACATAACTACCCGCGTTAACGGGTAAGAAAGGAATTAAAAATTTCGCCACGGGACTTGAATCCTCAGTAGCTCAATTGGTTAAAGCATTCGTCGGCTTGAGACGAAAGGTTACAGGTTCAAATCCTGTCTGTGGTGAAATTTTTTCTTTCTTTAAAATTTATAGAAATTTTAAATAAATTATTTTCGTAATTATAAATTTTCAGGACATAACGGCTCCACTCAAAGTCATTAATAATGTTTTAATCAGTAATTAAGTAACATATTCTAACCAAAATTATGACTTAATTACATGTTATATTATGTACTGTTAATTGACGTCTCTGAATGCGATCGTAAGATCACGTTTTTTATGATATGGAAAGACAGTAGACGGATTTCCTGACGGTAAGAAATTCACGCCGCCTAGAAACAACAAATGTGGTAATGGTGCGTTGCTAACCTGAGGCCGAGATGTTAGGCCTTGAGCAAAATTAAGTTTATCGGCTACCGTGTCCTCCGAACCGGAACACATTAATGGCAAGCACTGACCTTTTGGTGCTAGGAATAGGTAAGGCGGTGGTACTGTTCCGGGCGAGTCGCTGTGATACTCTACCACCTAGTCAGCCTATGTTCGCCTTTTACGAGCTGTCTGGCAGGAAAGCAGGTGGTCTTTTCTGCAAATGAATATCTATTACGGGTCAACACAGGGGATGTTAAGTATAATGGGTACTATAATATATGTGTTTGTGTTAATGTGCAAAATATAATCATGTTTTTTCTACGTTACTTATAGAAGGTTGATTTATACCATTATTTAAAAATTATACACCAGGATGGTTAAGAGGCATCACTATATTTGTGTAAATTGTGGATATTTTGCCTTTACTGTTAAAATGTACCATCCAGAGTTGATATACGCTTTTTCGCCTGAATTCCACAAATGTTTCCCACGGTTGAATATACATTTGTATTCCACGTAAATACTTGAATGTGGCATGCAATTGTAGCCTCAATTACTCTCAACAAAATAATCTGTCTTCCAGGGTCATTAAAAGTCTAACTCTCATTAAAATCGCTCTCACTGTTATGAAAATACCTCAAATAAATAGTGAGATAAACATTTAAATTTTTTTGCCATAATTTACTTCTCAGAACATATTATTATTGTCAATATCAAATAGTCCTTTTTTAACATTTACACTTTTATTAAAAATATTGTCAGTGCGCTTGCTTAATTGAGCAATTAAGTTTATTTCTTTTATCACATTTGGCATGTAATTTAATATAGAATACTTTTCATAATATTTCAATATAT
>NJDC01000151.1:103921-148835 GCA_002245475.1 Calephelis virginiensis
CCGCACACTGAGAAGATCCGGCAAGAAACTCAGCGGGCTTGTCTTTTTTTCTTAGTTTACAATATATTTACAATAATTTATATAATGATACATTATATATGATAAGAGATTGGTATGAGGAGCATTTAATCCCAAGCAGTCTTATCTGCTAAATATTCAGCAATGTTATAGTAACCCTTTTGATTTAATATACATTTAACACATTTCTTAAATTTATTAATTGGAAGTTCTTTCATATAATTGGGAAGTTTATTGTAGAACTGTACATATAGGCCCATGAAAGGGCCATAGGCCATTACTCGGGTCGGACAGCAAAAAAAAATAAAAAAAATGTATATTTTCAATGTTCTGATAAATTTTACGTTGCCCTGGATTCGTTATATGTGCCCGGTTGGCGATGGGCTTGCCACCTATTACATTGTAGGAATTAGTGTGTTCGGCTTGTCGTGGGTGCCCTGGTTGTGCCTCTGCCTACCACCTTGGGGATATGGGCGCTAGACCACAGAGGCGATACTTATACTTAGTAACTAAACAAAATTAGTTGGATCCAGTTTTCTAAATCCTTGTCCCGCATTTGGAACCATTGTGTTCTGAAAATTTGTGTTATAATGTTGGTAAGCCTACTTACAATGGCGATTGAGACTTCCATTTAGCCATTTCTAAGGCATGTCACTATAGTTTTCAATTAAATTAAAAAGGGAATTTCTAGCATCTTTAGACTATAAATTTTAAAGAAAGAAAAATTTTGCCCTAGACAGGATTTGAACCTGTAACTTTTCGTCTCAAGCCGACGAATGCTCTAACTTAACGGGTTAGAAAGGAATTAAAAATTTCGCCACGGGACTTGAATCCTCAGTAGCTCAATTGGTTAGAGCATTCGTCGGCTTAAGACGAAAAGTTACAGGTTCAAATCCTGCCTGGGGCAAAAAATTTTCTTTCTTTAAAATTTATAGAAAATTTATCTCAAGCACAGGGCAAGTGCTAAAATAAAAATATCTTCAGACTAATTAAGTAGAAACAAACTAAAACATTTTAATTGACTTCCAGCAAACTTTTAATGAACATTTGTTACTAATTGAAGACAAACACGATCAGACAACTTTATTTGTGGGGCAATTCCTTCCATCGACCACTTGGAGACACGTTTTTGCATAAGTTAGCAAACTGTTTGCCAAAACTCCTCGCCTCAGAGGCGGTAAAGTTTGATGGAGATCGCCGTCCTTTGGTAGGAATTTAAACGAGTCTACCTGAGTAATAAGGAAACTTTCAACACCATTTTGTAATAATAAGGGATAGCTTGTGAATTTCAAGGGATTTTATACAGGTTTTACTTCCTGTTTTCTAATCGGATTATCTTGCTTGAAACATGATGTCTTATCGATGCATTTTAGTTGTGTTTTTTTAAGTAAGTAAGTATCTTCACGCCCATATCCTCAAAGGGGTAGGCAGAGGCACAACCAGGGCACCGACGACTAGCTGAAGACACTAAGTCCCATAATGTCATAGGTTGCAAGCCTATCGCCAACCGGGTACATATCCAATTCCGAGCGACGTTATTTTTAAATGAAATTTGAAAATGCTTATTTCAAATTTGTTTTACTGCCCGATCCGGGGATCGAGCCCGGGACCTCAAGATGTCAAGTCCGTCGCCGGACCGCTAGACCAGAGAGGCGATGGTTTTATTTAACTCTTGACTAAAATAGAGTTGTTAGAGTTTGACATGTTTGTGTGTGTGTCTTTCTATGGCATTACAATTTTTTAACGGATAGCCCTATTTCGATGTGGATTCTTTGTTTGAAATTGAAACTGGAAACATTTTATCAGCCTGGCTTACTGACGCGACTTACGAGTACAGTAGCAACTGATAAGTGTGCACATACCGTCCGCGGACGCTTTCGGCTAAAATAAACATCCAGCGCAGCAAATACATTTTACCCCGTGTTGGTCCGGGTTTCTTTGCAGAATAGACCATCTGCTTCCTGCCAGGCAGCTCGTTAAAGGCGAGCATAGGCTTACCGTCACTAGCACCGTGACATTTGACTAGGTGGTAGAGTTTCGCAGCGACTCACCCGCATTGGCACCACCGCCTTACCTATTCCTGCCGCCATAACGTCATGACGTGTTCCGGTTTGGAGAGTAAGGTAGCCGGTAAGCATACTTTTGCTCCTCGATGCCTAACATCCCGACCTCAGTTTGGCAACGCACCATTACCACCTTTGGTGTCTCTAGGCAGTGTGAATTTCTTAACATCAGGAAATCCGTCTGCTTGTTTGTCTTCCAATATCATAAAAAAAAGATATCTTCCGGACGTTCGAACGCTCAAGGTCACTTCAGCGACTTACGTCCAATAGCTTGCACAGCTCAGTGTACTTTCTAGATACTGCGTAAGCTGTTAGCCGCGTCCGTCAGCCGCATCCGTCAGCCGCGTCCGTCAGCCGCGTCCGTCACCCGCGTCCGTCACCCGCGTCTGTCACCCACGTCCGTCACCCGCGTCCGTCACCCGCGTCCGTCACCCGCGTCCGTCACCCGCGTCCGTCACCCACGTTCGATAGTATGTTTATAATAATAATAAATCATCTTTATTTCACATAAACCTACAAGAGGCACCTGTGACGGGTTTATCTAAATATATAAAAATCAATTGCTGTTCGTTAGTCTCGCTAAAACTCGAAAACGGCTGAATGGATTTGGCTAATTTTGGTTTTTAATTATTTATTCAAGTCTAGGGAAGGTTTAAATTATAATAAAAAGGGAAACACGACGAGAAAACTAGGAAAAACAAAATTTTCATTTTTCTCATACAAACTGAACGGGTGGAACGAAGTTTGCCGGGACAGCTAGTATAATAATAAATCTACCACCGGATCGGAGCGCGGCCGCACACTGAAAAGATCCGGCAACAAACTCAGCGGGCTTGTCTTTTTTTCTTACTTTAAAATATATTTACAATAATATTGTAATGATACATTATATATTATAAGAGATTGGCATGAGGAGCAATTAATCCCAAGCAGTCTTATCTGCTCCAACTTGAGATGGTTCTTAGCTTCATTACAATATGTAGATTTTGCCACGGTTTATTATTTTTTTTATTTTAGTAATACATAACACAAGTAGTCGCCTCTGTAGTCTAGCGGTTCAGTTGTTGGACTTGACTGCATGAGGTCCCGGGTTAGAATCCCGGGTCTGGCAACAAAAAAAAATTGGGTTTTTCCAATTTTCTAATAAAAAAAAAGTTGCTATAGATCGGATTTATGCCCGGTTGTCGATAGGCTTGCCACCTATCACATTGTGGGACTTAGTGTATTTGGCTAGTCGTGGGTACCCTGGTTGTGCCTCTGCCTACCACTTCGGGATATGGGGGTGAAGATACTCTGTTTGTAATAAGGTTTCTCCATGTTGTCCTGGTTCATTTATGTAAAACCATCTGCCACCACTCCAAACAACTCGTATCAGGTGAGGTCAATACTAACAAAATCAATGGTGTTAGAGCGCTGTGCAGCAATTTTACTGTGTAGGAATCCATCGCTTTTATTCCTGCCGCATAATTTATAATGCCCATTATTTTAACTAATGTCAGTGTTTGGTTGTGTTCTGGTTCAAAGTATAAAAAAGCCGGTAGAATTAACCAGTAAAAGAAAATGGTAGCCTAAAATCACCAAAGATTATATAGGTGAGTCGCTGTACTGCGGCAAGAGTGTTACGCTTTAAAAGAGTACTGGTTAGCGTACCCTCCGAACCGGAATATAACAGATATGGAGGCAAATAAATGGGTTATATGCTACAGGAAATCTACTTTTTTCATTTTTGCATGAGCGTCAGCATCTGCCATAAATCAAGTTTAATGAATGTGTATCAAGTTATTGTCCGATTTTTCTCAATAGCTAAAAATAATCAAAATAGTTTTTAGGCCAAAGTTTGAGTTAAAGTGGTATCATATTTTCCTAATAGTAGGGGAGCCCAAGAGGGGATTTTTGGACTAACTCAGGCGCGTCAGATTAGGGTATGGGAGATACCCTGTACCATTGTTGAACACCTCCATTATGTATCAAATCTCTACATAGAGACGCGCATGTAGGGTTGTCTGTCTAATTTTTTTTGGCTTGAAAATATACTCGAGCGTGTCAGATTAAAGTACGGCGGGCTTATTACATGCCAATAAGTCTATGTTTGAATTTTCTGATGATTTGAACAAGACGTACGGGAGTAGGAGGTTCAGAAACTTTCAAAAACCAAGTCATATGTGTTAATTGTCTATTACAGCAATCTGTCTGATTGACATATTTCTGTCATCGGAGACACATTAGGGATATATATTATTAATATTTAATGAGTTCGGCTATGATCAAGTGACTAAAATTGCTATTTTAGCTTCTAGACACTTAACGCACCGCTAAAAAGAAAAACCTTACATGACCTTTTTTACTCTCCACTATTTAATCGACAAAGTGCAATAGGTCCCAATCACGCTCGAGTTACTACACATTTCGCATCGCGGGCTCCCCTACTATAAGTTCAATATGAGAGATTTGGTGGTAATGAGAAAACATACGATACATTAATATTTTCTAAAACAAGAAACAAAAAAAATATGTTACATTTCACATTGTTTCTTCAATTTACGTGACGCTTTTTTTTGTAATTTCAAAAGTACCAGTGATTTTCATGTACTAACTTTGTATATTGGTATACCGTTAGTTGTGTTGTGTATTGTATGTATTGTATTGTGTATTGTATTGTATTGTTAGTGTCTTTGACGAATATAACACGAGCTTTAAAATTTTCTAAATTTGGAATTAAATCAAAATATGAATTGCATTTGGTACACCATGCTCTCTGCCTACCTCGCAAGGGACTTGACTTGAAACTGTACATGAATATACACATGAGGTCCAGACTGACTCTTCCTTGTTTTAACTATAAACATTCAATTCGAATGTCAATAAACGTACAGTTAGTTATAAATTATACAATTTTCATTAAAAAAAATTGCCGCTTGTTCGCATGCTACAATCTCCGTATCGGGCAATAAAACGGAAATGTGTGTAGAAATTTTATTTCTAATACAAAAAATAACGTTGCCCGGGATTAGATTTGTGTCCGATTTTTTCAATGTTTCAATACTTTACTTCTTTTAAGTACTTAGTAACTAATTCACACAAATAAAAAAACTTAAAATTTCAACTTGACATAAAAAAACTTGATGCTATGCGTTCCTTAAAGTAGCTCGATAGCTATGCGTCGATTTAGACAAACGCATAGTGGTTGCATTCACTCAAGTATCGTTTATGATTAGGTTTGACTATCCCAATGCATTCGGGGGCCTCATAGTGTTGTTTATAAAATATACGGGCGGGGTTCATTACTTAGCCAAGTAAGCTTCTTGAATACGGGTGTTGGAGTCTCCAGCTAGTCGTACGTATCCTGGTTGCGCCTGTGCCTACCTATTCGGGGATATAAGCGTAAAGATGCCGTTTTTTTTCTTTTTTTAAATTTTAAAATACTTCTCTAAACTTTTTACAAAACAAAAACATACGTGTCTAAAAAATCACTAAATCTTAACTAAAGTCGTTTCTTGAAAAATACACAAAAACTTTCCTGCCTGTTCCAGAAGTACAACAGGAATAAATTACGACAGCTCATGACAGAAGTAACTGGCACAGATTGATATATAGCGGTGTCTACGCTGAAATATCGGACATCTAGGCAATTTATGACTCCGCCATGAACATAAATCCTTAATGTAAACTCTTGTAATTAAAACAACCCTTTGTGTTTTGTTAACCGATACTTAGATAAACTGACAGCCCCTTTTTTATATACTTTATGCGTAATCTAATATTTTATTACAAGGGTATAAAAGTAAGAAAACGTATGTTTTTCGGCCTCTATCTCACCATCGGTCACTTTTGATTAGAGGATTTATGTATTACTGCCCAAGATTTATATGTTATCATTGTCAAGTCGGATACGGACAACTTCGTTTAATGCAGCGGAAGGACAGTCATCTCCACGTGGAGGGCAAAATGGGTTTTCGTGTCACTAAAGACAAGGAGACGACTGTTTACAATCATATAACGTAGGCAAAGACACAGCGAGGGTACCCACGACTAGCCGTAGGTACTAAGTCACACAATGTGTTATCAAATCCCGGACAACGTTGTTTTTATGAGAATATTAAAAAAAATCCTTTTTATTGCCTGATTTCGGGACCTCATAAAGTCATGTCCAACACCAGAAATCCGCGACTTCAGCTTCGGAACAGTAACTTCAAAACTTCATCCTCCATTATTATATATATCATTTGTGTGCTGAACATTTAGATGTCTGCATTCTCAGGTATGGGTGTTTATTAAATTTATTATATTTAAGTATTTCCATGTATTAGAATCGTTGACTAGCACCCATAACACAAGCACATAATTTACTTACTTTGGGGTTAGATTCAATTTGTGTAAATTGTCCTAGTATATTTATTTTATTTATTTATTATTTATTATTATACACTTTATTTTTAAAAAAAGTAAGCTACGTTTGAGTTCGGGTCCATAAAAATATTCGTTAAAATTTATCGACCAGGTTAGCCGTAAAAAGTGTAACAGACAGACAAACAAAAAAGACAGAGTTTCATATTCATATCAATACTAGCTGTTGCCCTAACTAGTAAAAACTATCCTATGTGTTAATCCAAGTTACCCTCTATGTGCCTACAAAATTTAATGAAAATCGGTTCAGCAGTTTTTGCGTGAAGGAGTAACAATCAAACAAACATAACAGATAAACTTTCGCTTTTATAATATTAGAAATATGATTTGATACTGCCTCTATACGATTTAGTCAAGTACCGATAAAATTGATTAACTAGCTTAGAATAGATTTCTACTGATACGTTCGTCACCCAGTATAGTCCTTAGGAAGTTGATTTTCGAAAAAAAGGGGCGTGTGTTTGAACTCGGGTTACTTTGAAAGGACCGGTTAATTTTAATATAAGGGGGTAAAGGCTTAGATGGAAATGCATTTTAAATATTATTGTAGAATTGTAATGTTTACTTTTGTAAAATTTAAAACAGTCCCAAAAAATGCTTCACTTGTGGTCACTCTATATCAGTCCCCAAAAATACAAGTGAAGCATTTTTGTCACTCTTTGTCGTATCCAGTGCGAGTCATGACGTCACCAGCCTGTAAGTTCGATTGCGGTCGCCTGGAACTAGTTTTATGCTCTGTTTACGTTATAACAATGCCTCTGGTATTTAGCGTAGGATAAAAATTATAAAACGATTTTTTCTTAAATTTTTTATTACTTCATAGATCAAAAAAGTTATCGATTCCTAATCATTTCTCAAAATTTGGCTGGTACTTTAAATGTCATAAATGTTTTTACACATACAAAATTTTCCAGCGATTTACTCATGAAAGTACAGTAGACAGACAGGCAGTAACTAAACAGATTTTAGCATACGTACCATTTGTGTGGTTAGATTTTACCCATATTTGATGGGTTATCCATTTTGATAAGATCTTGCAGCTACATCACCTACAGATCTCTTGCAGAGATGGCTTCGAAGTGATGAGACTGCCTTTGTGTTGCACAAGTTAAATTATATTTTAACTTATTATATGTGACTTTGTCAGCCTGTATATAATTCTGATTTAGAAACTACATTCCTGTAAAGTTTCATCTAAATCCATTCAGTAGTTTGTGCGTGAAAGAGTAAAAATGATCTATCTTTAGGTAAAATGTCCTATTAATATTTATGATATTAATAGGACATTTTACCTATATTAGTATCGAATGCAGTTTTTGATGCGTAATACAGTGTAACAATTTAATAATTATTATAAAAGTTAGTAAATAATAAAGTAAATATAAAGTTATAATTATAAATTTAATAATTATATGTTTTTAAATTTCACAAAAGTTTTTTTGGTTCCAAATATTTAATTCCTGTTAGTCATAGTCTGCACTGCGATTTTTTTCCGAAATGGGCATGATGACAAATTTCGAAAACATTCTGTAAAATATACGGAAATGTATTTAAACTAACAGTAACGAATATATTAATACTGAACAATAAAGATTTTTATTAAAAAAGTAGATTTAAAATTTTAATAAATTTTAAAGAAAGAAAGTATTTCGCCCCAGACAGGATTTGAACCTGTTACCTTGGGTCTCAAGCCTTTCGTGTCTGGGGTTAATTTTTTCTTAAAATTTAAAGAAATTCAATTCAAGTACTGAGCAATTGCTAAAATAAAGAAATACCTTAAAATTTTAAAATTAAAATTTTCACAAAAACGCTTCAAAGTGTCATGGCGTTGATTGTGACGTCATGGTCGTCATGTCTCGGAATACATATTTTTTTATGACATTCGAAGGCAAATAGACAGACGGATTTCCTGATAGTAAGAAATTCACGCTGCCTAGAGACACCAAAGGTGGTAATGGTGCGTTGCCGACCTGAGGCCTCGAGCAAAAGTAAGTTTACCGGCTACCTTACCCTCCAAACCGGAACACGTCATGACATGGCGGCAGGAATAGGTGAGGCGGTGGTACCAATCCGGGTGAGTCGCTGCGAAACTCTACCACCCAGTCATCAAGTCTGCCACGGAGTAATTTTTTTCTATTTGTACCTTTCTAAGGACAGGCTAAGAACTTTGGGTCATACTGCTTCGTCTTCCGTGTTATACAAGGTTTTTACAAATTAAGTGCTCAAAATTGCGCGTATATATTGCGCGTCATTTCGTTTTAGGCGTTCTCTGGGTATAAAATATTTGATTTTGTTTTATTTTAGATAAGGTAATTCTATAATTAAAATCTTAATAAAGCTGTAATCGGTGTAAATCAATAGCAGTGCTATTTTATTAGGTCAGTTAAGACCTTACAAATGCTACATTAATAAAATAAAATCATCAAAAAGATAAGGCACTTAGAAACTCCCAAAAGTCGCGTTATTAAATATCTTTGCATATCTTTTGTTTGCGTATTTAAATGAACCCATAAATTAAGGCGATGTCGGGGCGATGACTCCTGTTTTGTTTAATGTACATAGATGAGGGTAGACAATAAAGTGGCATATTAAATTATGCGTAACACGAAGGTAAAGAGGGATAATCCTGCATGTACCGCTTTTTTGGATGAAGGCTGTATTTTTTTGCAAGAATGAAGATTTGATAATTTATGTGAGGTTTAATAGACAGAAGGTAGAACCTTAATTTGACTGCTAAAGCTTTTTTTTCGAAATGGCTAATATGTTGCTAACCATGAGGTTTTTACAACTTCACCGGGCTATAGTGCTAAGGCCGCAAAAAAACTGACTCCAGATAATTCATTACAAAGTCGCGATTTCATAATTCTTTTCGAAAGACAGCTAGTAATTCCATGATGGTTCTAAACAAGTTTATCAAAAAATTTAATTTTAAGTTGTATAAAAAATGATCTTCACGCCTATATCCCCAAAGAGGTGGGCAGAGGCACAACCAGGGCACCCACGACTAGCCGAAGACACTAAGTCCCACAATGTGGTAGCTAGCAAGCCTATAGCCAACCGGGCCCGAGCAACATTTTCGTTTTAATTAGAAAATTGGAAACACGCAATTTTCTTTTTGTTGCCCGAACCGGAATTCGTACCCGAAAATTTTAAGTTGTACTAATGTTATACAATACATAAATGTTTACAGATTTTGGTAACATAGTTTTTAATGTATAACTTAAAAACTACTTGTCAGATCATGATAAAATTTATATGGAAGCTCTAAAAATACATGATTCACATTTTAAAAATAATAATCATTAACACTGATTCATTAACACTGATCGCCTCTGTGGTCTAGCGGTCCGGGTGTTGGACTTGACTGCATGAGGTCCCGGGTTCGAATCCCGGGTCGGCCGACATAAAGAAAATTGGATGTTTCCAATTTTCTAATGAAAAAAAATGTTGGTCGGGATTGGAAATGTGCCCGGTTGGCGATAGGCTTGCCACCTATCACATTGTGGGACTTAGTGTCTTCGGCTAGTCGTGGGTGCCTTGGTTGTACCTCTGCCTACCTCTTCGGGGATATGGGCGTGAAGATACTGATTCATTATCGACCAAATGATTACGTAACAAACATACAGAAGCAAAAAAAAGGCGAATTTGCAACCACCTCTCTCGATTTCATCGTTAATCATGCACCTACTACACAATGACCACTATTCGAATCATACATACACGCCAAGTCCCTTACGGGGTAGGCAGAGAGTATCGAGTGCCAGACCTCACGATCCTGACAAACCTGTCTTGCTTCCTTCACATACATAACCCTTTTCATACAAACACGCCGGTTTTGGAGACTCTTGACACCACCCTCGGATAATATCCGATTGATCTGATCGTGAAATGTCAGCCTTGGTCTCCCCGGGTACCTACATCTATCCACATTCGCATTGTATATCTGCTTTGTCAATCTTTCATCTGTCATTCTTTCCACATGACCGAACCAGCGGAGCATGTCCTTTCGCATTTTAAGCCCAACACTTTCTTTCAATCCCACTCTTTCTCGGATCTCACTGTTACGAATGCGGTCAGTGAGCGTTACACCACAGATGTTCCGTAGTGCTCTCATTTCGACCGCATTTATCCTACTTTCATGCTCTTTCTGACATACCCAACACTCGCTTCCATACAGTAACGTAGTCGAATCATGGTGAAATTAATATGGGAATACTTAGAAATCATTACCAACCTTTTCAAAAATAATCTTTTTTTGTTAATGACTAATGTGTGTCCTGGAGTGCAAACTATCGTTTATTTCTGTTTGTTTATTAGCCGGTTATTCGATCAATATCAAATCAATGTTATTGATTATTTCATACAGTCTCCCGGGAGACAGCCCTGGTTGCTGGCGGTGTAGAGAACAGTCTAATCCATCTTAACAATGATACTAAATAATAAATAAATAAACTGCACTGGACAAATTACGCAATTTGAACCTAACCCCAAAGTAAGCAAATTATATGCTTGTGTTATGGGTGTAACTCAATGATACTAATACATAAAAACACTCAAATAAGTACCAGAATAAATTTAATAAACACCCAGACCCGGAAATGCAGACATCTAAATGTTAATTACACAAATGCCTGCCCCCGTTGGCAATCGAACCCGAGTCCCACGGTTGATCGGTGTAGTTAGGCGTGTACGCTAGCCACTCGACCAACTAGGTGGTCAATAAGTTATAAAATAATAAAAAATTGCTATTACATCGACCGTTCGTCACAGCGGCGCAACCACGAATGATGTGTACCACGTAAGTACTAAATGCATACCAGGCTCAAGACGCGTAGGTGTAAACGCGTTTGTATGAAGACAGAATGCTGTATGTACACATACATTACAGTAACGTGGCAACAGCCTATCGACGCATTTCAGGAAACTGGGATTAGGTATGAAATAATTAAATACTACGCCTGTTGTAAAACTTTAATCGCTAGCTAACATTTTTGATTGGAGCACGTTATGCAAAAATACCTATTTTTCAAATTCATATGAGGATTAAAAAATTAAAAAAGGAAATAAAATCTATGCAAATATACGAAATGAATATTTGCACACCACAATGTGGTAGAATATGTTGTATTCTTAAATATCTTTATAACGACTTTTTAACACACATATTCGGCAAATAAATAATTTTCATTTCATTTCATTTCATTAGCTCCGCACCAGTAACATCTATGGTCTCTTACCATAAGTTAAGTTTTTACCCGTTTGTTTGTTATCTCTGAACAAAAAAAAATAAAACACTTTTTTTTAATTTGTCCAGAATTAGTTTTGTTATGAAATAAATTGGATGGAAAAAATAAAATTGAGTACTTTGATTTCCAAAATGTTTTACCAGGAGCTTATAAACAGGGAGTATGATGACAAAATAGTTTGGGTCCGACAAAATATACACTGAAAATGGAAATTAGATATGAGTTTGTTAAATTTAGTCATGACTTAATATACAGAGCGTACAATATAATCCATTTAACGAAATTTAATATCAAATTTAATTCCAAATAAATTTGCTGCAGAGTAATTACTCTCAACGTATTGCATCATTAGGAAAAACGTGAAGCGTAAAATAAGGGACGGAGTATGAAAATAAATACGAAATTTTAATTAATAGCGCATTTTTCGGTTAAAATTTCTTGAGAAGAGAGTTTTAAGTTTCGTGTATTGGTAGATTTTCTTACGTTTCTTCAAGGCTAGGCTACGGTTAAGGCTACAAGGTATATAATACAAGTACGTCTTACTTGACCTGTTTTTGATAAATATTAAACATGTTAATCTCTCTGAAGCAATTAATTGGTATCTTCACGCCCATATCCCCGAATAGGTAGGCAGAGGCACAACCAGGGAACCCACGACCCCCGAAGACACTTATCCCACAATGTGATAGGTCGCAAGCCTATCGCCAACCGGGCACATTCGCAATCTCATCATTTTTTTTATTAAAAAATTGGAAAAAAACAAATTTTCTATTTGTTGGCCGACCCGGGACTAGATCCACTCAAGTCCAACACCACACCACTACAGCACAGAAACAACTTATTTGAGAATAAAACTGCATCTTCCATGAGTCCACACATGTAGACTCACTCTCGCCCTGGTAAACGTGTAACCGTGTTTTATTTCCAAAAATCTCTCCCGACGGTATTTCATAGTAAAGCCCTAGGAAATCTATCCGCCTCAGTTTGCCTTACAATATTACAAAAGAAGAAGCCAAATTTTCTCCAATTGCGGTTTGAAAGAGTGATAGGATGCGGTAGATAGTATCAAATATATGATTAAAAAAAAGTATGTTCATGCTCGATCATTGAAGTGGTTTTCAGAGCACCCACGACAAGCTGAAGACTAAGTTTGACACTGTGATAGGTAGCAAGTTTATCGCTAACTAAAACTACATAAAATAATTTTGTCTCTTTTTATTACTAAGGTTGAAAGAAGATAGCGATACCTTAAAATTTGTTTAGTTAGTGGCATTTTTTTATTGAATCAGGCGTTACTTTGCGGAAATCCATTATAAAAAAGATGTAAAATAAGCCTTTATTTTGCTACCAGACCAGACCTTTATTTCGCGACCAGATCGCGGAGGTGGGAGGTGGGAACTTTAGGTAGGGTTGTCACATGTAAAGAACGTGACAATTTATATTGTTTCCCAAGCTCTTCCTATAGTCGTGTTCTGGTCGCGGAGGTGGGTGGTGGGAACGTCAGTTAGGCTTGTCACATTCTGTGTCGTTTGGAGGATTATTTGCCACAACGGTTACACTGCTTACGCGGAATTAGCAAAATAAAGGCTTATTTTACATCTTTTTTAGTTAGTGGCAACAAAGCTGAAATTACTTCTATGTGAAACGGAGCTTGTACAGGTATAAAACATAAAGCAGTTACCACAGCACGTGACATAAAGAATCACTACAACAGATTTCTCTCAAGACGTGACAAAATCACAATTTTATTATATTTTCATTTCAGTGAATTTTACCCGCGCTTATCCTCCAGAGGTAGGAATTGAATGACATATTGTATTTGCTGCGTTCGGAGCACTCCCACTCGGTTGGAAAATCCCTTGACAAGTTTTCATCAGTGAAATTTTGTCGTGGAAATTATAACATTTGTAAATTTAAGCAACACACCGGTGAGTAAAATATAAATTTGAACCGTATCATTACAAATTACCAATTTTATTTTTGTATCGTCAGTAACTGACAGCAAAATACTAAACATTCAAATGAATCAGTTTTATTTATCTTTACTAGTGGTCGCCTGTTGGTCGAAATTCGACCTCAACAAATTTTAATATCTTGTTAATAAGAACGCCATCTTCATTTCTCAAGACCAACTATTTTGTTTTCAAATTTTTAGTGCGCCATCTGTTTTCTTTTATCGTTATCATCAATATATTTCTTTGTGTGTGTTAAATGCGTGATAGTGTGGGTAATGTTTTATTTATTGATTTAATGAACTTTAAAAGCATTATTATTGAAAAATATTAGCATTCTGCACTTCTCCTACACATAAATTACAAGTATGCCAAATTTTATGCTCCTCCGTCGGCGCACTTTTCGTAAAAAGGGGTCCAAAGTTTTGGCAAATACAAATATGCCCTAATTATACTGTAAAGAAGAAACTCATTGGCCGAAATGTAACGTTAAGTTTAAATGTCTTTTTAGGAAATGTACAACTGCTTTTTTAAAAAAAAACTTTAATGAAGTTATATTTACCTACACAGGTAATTAATTTTAAGCTGGTAATGGGTTAGTGGTTTTTCACGAAACACGTTCCATTTTATTTATGAAAATGATTTTTCTCGAATGAAAGATAATATAGGGAATTGGGATTGTATTTTTAAGTTATAACAGCTTGATCGGCTTCAATGTGTGCTATTTTTATTCGTTTAAAATAAATAAAGGTGTTTGTATCGTATTTTTTTTTGTTTCAACAGGAAGTAAAATGTAAAAATATAAATGAAATAGTCAAAAGTTGTGAAAAACTAATTGACATACCATTATTTTTATTATTTAAAGAGTTGATTTGAATACTTAAACAATACAAAAGTTTATTTATATGGCAAAACCAACTTCCCCAGTTTCACTTTTTTAGTTGCTCTAAAATTGTTTGCCATCAACAGTAATTTTATTGCACACTCCATAAATTAATTTTAAATTATCGCTGTCTTCTTTCAGCGAAAGTAATAGAAAAGGCCAGAACACTTTTAGTGGTGTCAGATTAGTCTGTACACAACATTTCTACAAACATTTCATCTATCCCTCGGAAAACGTCGATTATAAACAACAAAACTTGACAAGTCCAGACTAATCTGACATATCTAAAATGTTCCTGATCTTTTGTTTTTGTTTCACGTGAAAAAGATCGAATGTATCTAACATTTTTAGTTTGTGAACAGCAGAATTACCACCTTTATCTTATTCCGTTTTGAAAACAAGAACAACTAGTAAATTCGTTTATTCAAAAATATGTGTTAAATATCATTACAAGTGTATGAATAAAGTGAGGCTATTCCTCACCATCAGAAAATCCATCGGTTATCCTCCTGTGCTATAAAAAGATAATGTTTGACCAATACTCAAACAAAAAACAATATCTTCATGCTCAAATAAAATGCCATGCCCTTAAATAGTATGCAAAGATAGAGCCAGGCCATAAACGATTAGACGGATGTACTTTTGTTCCGTTTAGTACAACGTAATCTATATATTAATACGTGATGCCAAAACTTTACACCCTTTTTTACGAAAATTTCGCGGACGTAGGAGCATAAAATTTGGCATACTTTTATTTTAATGTATCTTCACGCCCATATCCCCGAAGAGGTAGGCAGAGGTACAACCAAGGCACCCACGACTAACCGAAGACACTCAGTCCCACAATGTGATATGTGGCAAGCCTATCGCCAACCGGGCACATTTCCAATCCGACCAACATTTTTTTTTAATTAGAAAATTGGAAAAATCCAAAAATTGAAAAAACTTTTATTTTATGTGTAGGAGAAGAGCAAAACGCTAACATTTTTCGAAAATAATGCTTATAAAATACATTAAATCAAAAAATAAACAATAACCACACTACCATGACTTTGACACCCACAAACAAATATATTGATGATAACTATAAAAGATCACAGATGGCGCAGTAAAAAGTTTGGAAACAAAGTAGTTGGTCTTAAGAAATGAAGATGTCGTTCTTATCAACAAGATATTAAAATGTATTATGGTCGAATTTCGATCAATGGGCGACCACTAGTAAATAGGAAATCTATCGCCAATCTCCACCAAATCGAAAACAACGTTGTTTTTTATTAAACAATTGAAAAACCAAAACGCAGAAATCGAGTCCAAGACCTACGAAGTCAACACCAACATCGGAAAATGAAACCACGAAGGCGATTATCCCCAATGTTGGATAAATACTCCTTTCAATTAACCTGTAATTTTATTTGACAATTTTGGAATAGCAAGTCAAACGAAGTCTGTGATCTCCTTAAAACCATTGTTACGGAGCACAAAGTTACCCGGAAATTGACTAGGTTGTTTGAGAAAATGTCATTATTTCATAAATAGGAAAAGCTGTTAATCCCTGCTTCATGTTTTAGAACTGGTGTATTATCTTTCTTGAGGCATTTTGTTGCTCATTTTTAGAATAGTTATATATACAATTAGACAATTAGACCAGCAACTCAGTTGGAATGATTTGATAACGTTATATTTTATGCCGTAGGGCAATATTTCCCGAACATTGTTTTTTTATGATATTGGAAGGCAAGAAGACGGATTTCCTGATGGTAAGAAATTCACGCCGCCTAGAGACACCAAAGGCGGTTGCCAACCAGAGGCCGGGATGCTAGGCCTCAAGCAAAATTAAGTTTATAAAATTAGTTCATACATTAGGTTATTTTACCAACATTTTTGAAATGAAAACTTCTTTAGCGGCGTTGCGCACTTTTTTTGGAACAAACTTTTAAACTCGCGTCAGGATACGTGAGCTGAAATTTCGTAAGACGAAAATTCGTAAGACGACGCAGGGCGCTTGCGCGAGACGTTGCCTAATAAATCACTAATCAAAAATATAAATTGCATATATACATATTTTTTATAATATTTTTTTCTGTGGTAAACATAATCGCCTCTGTGGTCTAGCGGTCTGGCATCAGATTTGAATTCTTGAGGTCCGGTTGATCCTCGGGTCGGGCAACAAAATAAAAATAAAATATCTATTTTAAATTTTCTTATCCGAATTTAGGCGCGATCAATGTAATAACGCATTTAGTCAACCCTCAAGAGTTTCAATCATGACAATTTTATTATAAACACAATGTTGGTTGTTGTAAATAATTGTAAATATTTTATTACTAAAGTGTTTAAATGGTATGTAGATATGCAGGAAATAAGAATTTATGCAATTTTAATTTTAATTGCAGTAGTTTATGAACGAAGTTTTTACCCATAATTAAACTCGTTTATACTGAACTTAGCTTTACTAAACTAGGTTTTAAACTCGATCGGTGAAATCGGCTGGTGTCTTCGGCTAGTCGTGGGTAGTTGTGCCTACATTTTTTCCCGTAAGCGTGAAGATACTTTTTTTCTAAACTAAATTTTATATCGCATTGTCAGATATGGATCTTTGTTTTTAGTAACAGCGAAATAATTATTTGTTATTTATTTAAACTGCGGACCCAGATGAACCCAACCTTTGTTATTTGATTATAGCTTCATTTATGACTCCATTTAATTTAAAATTAAGGTGTTTGTCGAAATAGTGAATCAATAAATACATCAGCTAAAAATAAAGATGTTTCTTTTGACAATAAGCAAAGAGAATGGAGTTCCAACAACTTCCAACGAGCGCAAAACTCAAATTATTTTAAAGTTCTAGGATTGAATTACATAACATTTTATTTAAAAATGTTTAATAAAGAGTTTAAATAATATATCAAAAAATAATACTATTCTATATTTTACATATTACTAAACTGAGATATTTATTTTGATTTAATATTTTTTGTCTTACTTTAACACTGAAAAACAAAATCACACTTATACGTGGTCTCCTTGATCATTTAAGGGGCCATGTATGCTAAAATACGTCAGCAATATACTGTTTTTTTTTTCATACAAAGCAATTATGGATCTTGGCGACAAAAATACACAAGATTAACATTAATATGCTTTATAAGACTAGTGTTTCCAAAAAAAAAATCATTTCACTTTGCTCGATAGAAAAAAATCAAAAAGTTAACCCTTTTTTGAAAGCAAAACCCAACTGTCTACTTCAGTTATAAAAATATCGACACCAGATTTAACATAAACATAAGTATCATACCTAAAAGATAACTGTTTCAGTTTTTAAATTTTTTCCAAATTACTTTTACAGTGTAAAAAATAGTGATTTGGCGCTTAAGACATTTACTTTAGAGCGCAATATTTCATAGTAATGATGGAACGGGGGAGTGCGCTGATTGGCTCTTCTGGCTGACTAAGTATGGGGCCTTAACAGGCATCACGTGTAAGGTGTTTAAGTTTGTATATAAGTATGCGTGCGTACGCACCTGCATGCGTGGTGTGTGTGTGCGTGTGTGTGTGTGTGTGTGTGTGTTTGTGTGTGTGTGTGTGTGTGTGTTTGTGTATCTGTGGCATCTTAGTTCTTCGGTGGTTGAATGTGTGTGGATTTTGATGCGTTTTTAATAAGAAAGCTGACGTGATCGATTGAGTAATTCTATCTTAGCTATCATTTAATGAAACCTGTCCAGGCGTTCAATATCATCAGCTAATTTGCAACTAATTTGTAAGCATCGGAACAGATATCTGTCTCACTATGAGTATTTATTTCACTTTTAAACATATGTGAACTTAGAAGTTAAAACACTAAAGAATGCCTGTAGAACTGAAGTGTTCTGATGATGGAGCTCAAAATAGGATACGTAAACCTGGATTAGCTGCTGATAAACCTATTGAGTTTGGACTCATTTGGTTCGCATTAATTAGACCTATTAATTTTTGATAACGAGGGCTAGGTGGCAAGAACCTTACGAATTAGGGATCAGATATGTATTGCGCCTGATTGGCTATAGACTTGCCATATTCATTCATCACATTGTGGATTTTAGTCTTTGGCTAGTCGTAGATGTCCTGATCATATCTCTGCCTACCTTTTCGATGATGTGGGCATGACGATACTTTTTTTGAAGTGAAAACTTATCTAGCGGCGTTGCGAATTTTTGTCGGAACGGATTAAAACTCCTAAACTCACTTCAGGACACGTGACCGGATCGAAAATTCGCAAGACGGCGCAAGGCGCTTGCGCGATTTTTCGTGTTGTCATGTATGTGTACGATAGCGCAATAATAAATGAATATGGTATTCTACCACATAAATGATAGTACTTTCATACTGATAATTGCAATTCGTGCAAAATTATTCCCTAACCATTCCAAAATATCAAAAATGCACTACGTTATAATTCAAGTTTTCACTTCTGCCGGCACTCCCGAAGTGCAACCCGTCGTTTCTTTATTATCTTAGCTAGTTTTAAATTTTGAGTGTCACCAGAACACAAAATTGACTTTTATACCAAATTAAATCAAAATTATGTAGATGAAAATCTTAATTATGATGAAGTATGAAATGAAAACGCTGATATGGGTTTTACGTTAAACATTCCTCCGTAATTCGATAAAATGCTAGTTAAAGAGAATTTTGCGTGTTGGCCAAAAACGTTCAAACTTAACATTAACTAAAATAGCTTTTATACAACACCGTCTTTACCATAAGGGCACACAGGGCCAGTGCCCAGGGCCCCTACATTCAAAGGGCCCGAAGGATCGACTATTTCACTCACAAGGTCAAAAACGTTAAAATATTTTAATTGGGTGCATTACGTTTTTCTCGTTGCCCTAATTCGAAAGCATTCAATTTCGCATCTTAGGAACGACTAAGTAATTTGTCAATAATTATGAGCATTGAAAGTGAAATTCTTCAAAAAATTGAGTTTGAGGATTTAATAAAAGACTATGCTTAACATAAGTCTCGCAAGAAAGTTTTGTCGTTATCATAAAAAAACAGCCATACCCATATTATTAATGATATACAGTAATAATACAATGGAATTGGTTACCCAAAAATCATAGTGAAAAAATTTTTAATTTTACTTCTTTATATTCATAAATGCCCAAAGTTTTTGTATGCCCCAGGGCCTCAAGCTTTTTTTGCCCAAGGGCCCCAGCATAATTAAAGACGGCCCTGTTTATACTTTATATAATATTCTTACAGCTAGCTTCTCTAAGTGGGTTTATAGTTAACATGCAATAGAACCTACCCACAAACTGTCATCCAATGTATAAAAATCTAAGTTTACGTCAACCTTCCTTGTTATTTTTCAATTTGGCGAGATTAGTTCACTTGAATTTCTACGACCAGTATAAGACGAACTATATATCGACTTTCAACAAACAAGTAGGAAGTATTTTTATGGTATTGAAAGGCAAACAAGCAGACGGATTTCCTTTTGCTAAGAAATTCGTGCCGTATAGAAACAACAAAGGTTGTAATAGTGCGTTGCCAACCTGAGATGTTAGACCTCGAACAAAAGTAAGTTTACCGGCTACTCTCCTCCGAACCGAAACATGTCACCGACAAGCACTGGTGGTAATGAATATCAATTCGGGCAAGTCGCTTCGAAACTTTACCACCTATTCAGATGTGACGCTGTTAGTGGTAAGCCTCTGCTCGTCTTTTACAGCTGATATGGTCAATTCTGCAAAGGAACCCGGCCCAACACGGGGTAGAAATGCTGAATGTTATTTACAATTTATGAGAATATCTTTTAAATATAAAATAATCCCTATTTACCTTGGTCATCGCCTTGCACTGATTTTACTAATTATGTTTTTGTTGCGTTGATTATCGTCAGGATTAAGTTCTAATAAAAAAAAGGTGTGTGTCCGATTCACACACAGCAGAAGTGAAACTTCAGTAAATCGACAAAAGAATGAAATGAATATATATTTGTGTCTCTTACCTCCAAAAGAATGAGATGAATATATATTTGCGTCTCTTACCTGTCAAACGACAGGTTCCGTTGCACCCGTTTTGAAATCACAATGATTCTAAAGAAGTTTTACTTCAAAAAAACTTACTTTAATTCAATATTTAAAGTTAATAAAAACGCCTATCGGATCAACTATATTATATTTCACGTGAATCTCATAACAGTATCGTGTATTATATCATAGTAATGTGTATTTTCACAGAGAAAATATAGCATCCATCATTCACTATAAGTTTCAAGCAAGAGGGCTCACAATAAGAGCCTAAAAAAGAGGGCTTCCATTAGTTACGTAATTCATTTTTTATAATTTTCCATACCATTAGATCGGTCTGATATTGGCGTTGACTACATCAGGTCTTGGTTTCGATTTCCGTGCCGCGCAACTTAAACGTGTTTTATCAATTTTCTAATAAATTCAATCTTGCTCGGGACTATTTAAAGCGTGGTTTTGTGGGTTTGACTCGTGTCATGTGCCCTTATTGTACCTCTGACTGCTACTTCAGTGATATGGACATAAAGATACCTTTTTCTCAACCTCGTATTGCAAAATGAGCATACTAAAAATACAAAAAATACGTGAGTTTTATTGATGATGTAGAAATGAAATTACACTCACCGTGTTGGTCCGGTCTCCTTTGCAGAATAGACCATCTGCCTTCCTGCCAGGCAGCTCGTAAAAGGCGAGCATAAGCTTACTGTCACTAACACCGTGACATGTGACTTGGTGGTAGAGTTTCGCAGCGATTCACCCGGATTGGTAACACCGCCTTACCTATTCCTATCGTCATAACGTCATGACGTGTTCCGGTAGCCTGTAAACTTACTCAGGTTGGCAACGCACCGTTACCACCTTTGGTGTCTCTAGGCGGTGTGAATTTCTTACCATCAGGAAACCGGTCTGCTTATTTGCCTTCCAATATCATAAAAAAACACTGTTTAGTTGTTTACTGTTTTCAGAAAGGTCAACATAATCTGGTCATGCGACAGCGTTCCACACGCAACGCAATCTGTTTTCGTTAACTAATTCTAAGACGTGACTCGATGCGAACGCAAAGATCCACTTAATACTGCTTTAATTTAACAGATTTAAGATACTTTATATTTCAGTTCAGGGCCTGCTTAATTATATAGTATGTGAATCTTTTAATTTCGAGGATTATGGGATCTTTCGTTAGTAACGATATGTTATATTAGAACATTCAAACGATTATAAGCAACATTTTTAAGCATCTTTAAATCCTGCTACAGGAAAGAAGCAAAAATATTTTAGAATTATAAAGAATATAATACTGTTAACATTTTATTTTCCGTGCAAAAACGAACTATTTGATGACAAATTATATTATTGTATTAACTAATGGTCGCTCGTTGGTATAAAATCGTCCATATTAAATTTTAATATCATGTTGATAAGAACGCCATCTACATTTCTCAAGACCAACTACTTTGTTTCCAAACTTTTTAGTGCGCCATCTGTGATATTTTATCGTTATTATCATCAATATATTTGTTTGTGTGTGTAAAATGAATGGTAGTGTGGTAATATTTTATTTATTGATTTAATGTACTTTATAAGCATTATTTTTGAAAAATATTAGCGATCTGCACTTCTCCTACACAAAAACTATAAGTGTGCTAAATTTTAAACTCCTCCGTTAGCGCGATTTTCGTAAAAAGAGGTCCAAAGTTTTTGCATGTATTAATATATAGATTTCAAGAGTCTCCGAAACCGGCGTCTTTTTATGAGAAGAGTAATGAATGTGAAGGAAGCCAGACAGGTTTGTCAGGATTGTGAGGTCTGACACTCTATATTCTCTGCCTACACCGTAAGGGACTTGGCGTGAAGATATGTATGTATCTTTAAACCCCATTACAGGGAAGAAGCAAAAATATTTCACAATTATGTAAAATGTAATACCGCTAAAATTTTTATTTTCCGAGTTTATTTTACGTGCAAAAATAAACTATTTTCATCTTGACAAATTGTTTTATTTATTTATTTTTATAGAAGAGGAGGCAAACGAACAAGTGGGTCACCTGATGGGAAGTGATCACCTCCGCCCACGGACATCCGTAACACCAGGAGTATGACAGATGCGTTGCCGACCTTTAAGGAATGAGTACGCTCTTTTCTTGAAGGTTCCTAAGTCATAATCATTTGGGAATACCGCCCTCGGTAACTGATTCCACAAAGGTGTTTTACGGGGTAAAAAATGTCTTCGGAATCGTACAGTTGTAGACCGCTACGCATCGAGATGATGGCCATGATAGCTTAAGCTCTGACGCGATGTCCGAAGGTGGAAACTAGCGGCTGGAATTAAACCAAAAAACTCCTCCGAGCATTCTCCATGATAGATGCGGTAGAGAACACTGAGTGACCCAACATCTCTACGCAACGCTAAAGAATCAAACCGATTGGTATTTGCCCGGTCATTGACAATTCGAATTGCTCTACGTTGAATGCGGTCAAACGGAAGGAGCTGGTACTGTGGGGGGCTGCCCAGAGTTGAGAAGAGTACTCCATATGAGGCCGAATTTGCGCTTTATATAGTTGTAAGCGATGGACCGGCATGAAATACTGTCTCGCTTTACTGAGCACACTAAGTTTTTTAGAGGCTATTTTAGCCTTTTAGATGACCACGAAATTGAACATTACTCGAAATTTTTTAATATTGCTTGAAAGCGTCACATTAAGAGCTTTGATATACGTTAGAAGGGGAGCCCGGGAAAATAAATGTGGTGTATTCAATGGATGAAATATATAAATATATCTGACAGGTCGCTGAAATGGTTGAATAGCAATGAATATAGATAACATATTTTTTTTCCTCCTTCATCTTCCTTGCTTTACGTACGTCTAGTCCAAATCGAGAAAATTTAAATATGCACTTACGAGAATTGGCATGTAATAAATCTCTGTACTTTATCTGACATCCTGCAGTATGTTTTCAAGTCAAAAAAAATACGACAAGACTGCCCTAAATGTGCTCCTGTATAAATAGAATTGATACTAATCGAAATTCGTATATTACTGGCTGAGTAGTTGCATAACCATATAGTCCGGTAAAGTTCTAAAAATCTCGCGGTTAGCAACATATTAGCCATTCCAAAAAAAAGTCGCATAACGTAGTACACAAAAAAAGTACCATATCGCAATTTGACTAGTTTTTGAAGATTGCTAATGGTTCCGAGATGGTTCCACATAAATGATACCAATCACCAAAAATAATGCATAATAAATATACCTCAAAAACCACTTGTCAGATAATGGTAAAATTGATATGTTACCGTCTCTGAATCATGATATACTTTTCGAAAAAAGAACCATGAAATCGCTTTATTAATGATTGTGTAAGTATCTTCACGCCCATATCCCCGAAGAGGTAGGCAAAGGCACACCCAGGGTACCCACGGCTAGCCGAAGATACTAAGTCCCACAATGTGATAGGTGACAAGCCTATCGCCAACCGGGCACATATCCTATCCCGAGCAACATTTTTTTTTATTAGAAAATTGGATAAACCCAATTTTCTTTTGTTTCGAACCCGGGACCTCATGCAGTCAAGTCTAGACCGCTAGACCACAGAGGCGATTGTGTATTTGGGTAAAAACTAAAAACCCTAATTTTTTTAAGTTTATTAGGCGGTTAGGAAGAAACAAATCTGCGTATCGATAACCTCCTCTTTTTTAACTGTAAATATATAACAGTCACGTATCAATATTTGTCAATTATAAATCTAAATACATGTTATTCATGACGCAGAACGGAGGAACGCCTGCCACCATGCGGAATTTAGGGCCAATGATTGATTGCATTGCTTTAATTAATCTTGCTCAACCCGTAGGGCTCGGCTTGATTACGCTCAACCACAAGCACTTGAGATATTTGTCGTAAGTACAGAATCGGCTAATGAAAATCTGAACTCATTTATATATTCTACTAGGTGTCCCGGCGAATTTCGTTCCACCCGTTCGACATGGGAAATAATAAAGTATTATTTTTCCCATTTTCACTGAAACTTTCCCGGTTTTTTCTTCATAAAAACTTTTTCCTGATTTCTATAAATTTTTAAGAAAGGAAAAATTTCGCCCCAGACAGGATTTGAACCTAACTTTTCATCTCAAGCCGACGAATGCTCTAACCAATTGAGCTACTGAGGATTCAAGTCCTGTGGCGAAATTTTTAATTCCTTTCTAACCCGTTAACGCGCGTTAATGCGTTTATAGAAATCTATCCCAAGCACAGGGCAAGTGCTAAAAATAAAAATACCTTTTCCTGATATTTACTAACACAATTAAAGAAGGATTAGCCGAATAGGTATAGTCGTTTGGAAGTTATGCGCTTCCCAACACATTTAGCGGTTCATTTTTATATTATAGATAAAATCGTAAAAGAGGCGGGTCAAAGTGTGTTTTATGAAACATATCAACATTTTTTGAGACAGAATTTGGTTATGGTATATTATATTTGTTATTCATTTTAAGTTACGTAGTAAAATAATCTTGACCAATGCTGGCGTAGAGATTAGCGCACTTTGGGGGTACAAGGGTCCGAGCCTTGTCGAGGCGGGGGGGGGGCTAAGTAACTGGGGTCGAGCCGAGGCCACGGTGAAACCAATCGAACCAGGGAAACCACGAGACACGAGGAGCGGACACAGAGCGGTGGGCCGTTAGGCCCGCATGAGGTGGAGGCTGTTAGCCCGCGGAGCAGGAGGGTGGGCATTTCATCTTGCCCACCCAGTCGAGATGGGGTTGCGGCAGGTGCAAGGGTTCGCCACTGGAACCCCGAAACGGTGTACGCTGTGTCTCCGTGCGCCACTTCCGGTGGTATGCGGCCCCCTGTTGAGAGATCTAGCGCTGCCGGGGCAGTAGATGTGTGCGGAAGCGTCAGCCCACAGTCCCGATACCTGGCGAAGGGGTGGACACCATGGGATTTTAGTCGCTAAGAGTTACTTACCCGTCACTTGCCCCGAAAGTTGCGGCTATCCGGGAGGATTTCTCCACAAAAAAAGCGGATTAGCACACAAACTCCAATGACCGTTTAGGTATGATTCGCTCGGGGCATGCATTTGTGTAATGGATATTTATGTATGTAGGTCTGGAAGTTTATATTATTTAACACGGTATCTATGTAGTTGTTTCTATGTTTTAGTATCGATGACTAGCATTAAAATTAAACATATGATTTGTTTATTTTGGGGTACATAAATATGTGTAATTTGATTACGAAGATTTATTTCTATCGCCTGTGTGGTCTAGCGGTCCAGATGTTTTTTTAACATGCTGCCAAATTTTTTGGCAGCCTTCTAGCTCCCCTGACTTAATCAAGGCCTTTTTTTACTTATTATTTTTTGATTTGCCAGGTAATTTGAGGGTGTTTTCACATAAAAGTGAAATGTTTTTCAATATGTTATGATACTGTTTTAGTTCTTTTTTATTTATTTTACCTAATTACGTTTCTTCATATATAAGTATTCGTAGTTATTTGATGGGTTAAATACTTATGGGATGTTATGACTTTTGCTGTTTACTTTTACTTGTAAATTAAAATACTTCTACACTTATGTTAAAATATTGTAAATATTGGTACAATATTTAACATAGCTTACTTTATCTTTATGTAATATCTATTTTATGTGTGTTTAATAATTAAAGACTTAATTGGTTACAATTAATCATAACTTGCTATCTTTTTATTGCAGGTACTTCGACAATCGGATTTGGTATGGACAAGCATGAAAATTTATTTGGTAAGTGGATTCGTTTACTTAGACAGAATATTTTTATTTGTGTAATTTTTTCAATATTGCTTTTACATATTTCATTAACTTTATTTATATTTGCTATAATTATAATTATGTTTGTATTTGTTCTGTTCTTTGTTAATTTATTTTTAATTAACTATGATAATTTTAAATGATTTTTTAGAGCCGGCTAAATTTGGAAAAAAATTTTGTGAAGTCAAGTTGAGTTCTTGCAAAACTGGTATATTTAAATTTGCTGCGTCGGGTTTGGTGCCTGGCGCAACTTTAGCAGTACGCAATAGTTGCCCTTGCCATAGTATCCCATTTTTTCTTTATGGGGCAGTCACTGCTGAAGGCATTGTGGTCCACACCTTCGAGCTTGGCCTGGGAACAATTACAACATGTTGGTATCATGTTTGTAAGATATTCCCCGACTTTGCTCGAAGGTGTGGGCCACCGCAGTGACTGCACTTGGGCACTGTCTCCGTGCACATCTTCTTGGTGTGCCCATATCGGAGACACATGGAGCACTGTATGAGTGGTGACTGATCCTCCACTCGGATCCGCTGCATGTCTATGTGGAGGTATCCGTCGCCAGTCATACGACTCCATAGTGCTGGTGAAACCCTCGCAACAATGTGGCTCACATGGGGATTTCGGGTTTTCCTTCTATAAATTATTTGTATTTCTTTGTCTTTTTCTTCCAAATCGCTGTGTATTTTTCTGTTCTGGTTGATTAATGCCGTTTGTATGTCGTCGTCAGTATTAAAGTCCAGAACGTTCTTTAATATGACTAAGGGTTTTTTGTTTGTCACGTCTTCTATTGTGAGTTTCCCCTCTACGGCTTTTAATCTTTCTTTTATCAGCCTTCTGTCCTGCATCCCACTATTACTTTCCTGTCCTTTACTTTTCGTACATTTTCTACCGTTAGTCCCTCCTCCTTAGCTTTTACAGTCTTTCTAACCAGCTCCAGTACTTCATCCCCGGTGTCGATTATGTCATTTAAGGCTATGACAATGGAGTAGAGTGGCGCGATCAACAGGTTTTCTTGTTGGAGGCGCCGCTGCTACACCAGCATATGTCATCTTCTTCTGCGCTTCTTGATTTTCCTGTATAGCTAATTGTAATTTTTCCAGTTTTTCGTTATTATCCTTTATGATTTTTGTATGCTCTTGTAGTATTCGTCCAAATTTTTCTATATCCTTCTTGGTATCTTCTGTGTGTGTTGATATGATTTGTGGTATCCGGGTTTCTTCTATTTTTTCAGCACCTGGAGTTTGCTTTCTGGTCTGGCTAGGTCCAGATGTTGGACTTGCATTTGGTCCAAGGTTCAACTCCCGGGTCGAACAACAAAAAGAAAATTTGGTTTTTTAATAAAAAAAAGTGGGACTAGTGCCTTTGGCTAGTCATGGGTGCCCTGGTTGTGCCTATGCGGGAATATGTAGGCGTGAAGATATTTTTTTTATTTCCATATTTAATACGATACGTACAACCCTACCTTTGCAGTCGAGTAAAAGAACCTGATTCTTTGATACTATGTTGTATATGTACTTTGTTACATGTGATCGCTAAAGACTCAAAAAACAAAACAGTTTACAAAACTACTTTTTATTATTAAAGTCTACATAGTTTTAAATCTAATAATTCAACTAGTACTAATACTACTCAACACTTGTTACATAATATTAAATATGTACTAGATTGCAATGTTGTGCAGTACATACTACAGTATGTATACAGTATGTTGTCCGTAAAGGGAACCACTACTTTCACTTATTCATACTCCTATTTCTATGCTCGCCATTGTCATTTTCTAAGCCATAATACAAGCCGTGTTGGTCCGGGCTCCTTTGAAGAATAGATCATCTGCCTTTCTGCCAGGCAGCTCGTAAAAGGCGAGCAAAGGCTTACCGTCACTAACACCGTGACATCTGACTAGGTGCTACAGTTTCGCAGCGACTCACCCGGATTGGTACCACCGCCTTACCTATTCCTGCCGCCATAACGTCATGACGTGTTCCGGTTCAAAGGGTAAGGTAGCCGGTAAACTTGCTTTTGCTCAAGGCCTAACATCCCGCCCTCAGGTTGGCAACGCACCATTACCACCTTTGGTGTCTCTAGACGTCAGGAATTTCTTACCATCAGGAAATTCATCTGCTTGTTTCCCTTCCAATATCATAAAAAAAGATAGATTATAGGGGAATGGTTATCTCTTACCATGAAAAGAGCCGCCATCTTGTTTGCACCCTTGAACATAATACATGCCTGTTTGTGATTGGTTATTTTAAATTAATATGCAAATAAGCTACAACAAAATATAAGCAAACAAACACAATCTTACAGCGAGACAGCTTTTAAAAGACGAATCACAGACTTTACGATTGAATGAAGTCGCTACGTGAGAGTTCGAGTTGCCCAATAGTGGTTCCGTAGTTTGGTTACTATGGAACCATTGCGCATTTCTAACTTACAGGCCGGCATACAGGCATATTTTTTTCATGTGATAAGATAGCAAATAAGCATGCAGCTCTACAAATAGTTAGAAATAACCATGGGTTATAGGCACCATAGGTGTCGTACATACGTCGCTATTTTTTGGATGAGGTGTTAGGCAGATTGTCCAAGGCTACTGGCTGCCCCCCGAACCGGAATATTACACAAATATTAAGACAGCAGGAATAGGTAAGGCAGTGGATCCATACCTGACTTCAACTAATTAACTGTAATATCGTTCAAATCAATTTTCGGTCAAGCTTTTATTATAATCTTCAGAACCTATAGGTTTTTTGTATTTTTTAATTATTTTAAATCTGTGGGACTTAGTATCTTCGGCTAGTCGTGGGTGCCTTGGTTGTACCTCTGCCTACCTCTCCGGGAATATGGGCGTGAAGATACTTTTTACTTTTTTTTAAATCTAAGAATAGAAAAAATGGGGTAAAATTTATACACATTATGATTTTGGGAAATCATAACCGACTTTGAGAGAAATGGTTGTAGAAATCACAATGTCATTGTGATTTCTCTTTCAAAAACCTCACTTATAAAAACCTCACATGTGTAGATTTGTTACATTTTTAGTTTCATGTAAAGGGAACTAAAGATACTGGCTTATTTTTTTTTAATTTTTGTATAAAAATTGTGATGCTGTTTACAGGACACATCTATCTACCAGGTTTAACTACATAATAATCCTCATTTATAAGTATCCCCGTTTTGGTTTGGTCGTTTTTGTAAAATGTAGCATCTACCACCTCCCTGCCACAGAGTTTGTGAGAAGCGAGCATAATGAGAAGCGAGCGAACAAAATACATGGTGGTTGAATTATACGCAGCAACTTGCTGCGGTTGAGATTCACCGATTACTTACACCTGCCCCAGTGATGTTATTGTCATGTTACGAGTTGGAGGTTTGGTAAACCAGTAGAAATGTACATTAGGCCTAATATCCAGGCCACAGTATAGGAACGTGTCATAAACATTTAGTATTATTAATAAATATAAAGTAGCAATTGTGTAAGTGATAGATTTATACTTCTTATCGTCAGTGCTTGGTGGAATCCCATTCGTGATGCAATTAATTTAGAAACACTTGTATTTTCCACTATATATTTTTATAGTTTAGCCAACCGGTTTCGCTATACAAGCATCATCAGGGCTATATAACAATTCCTGTTGTTGTAATGTGTAAGTGATATTTTTAAGTTTTATTTTAATACATTTATTTTAAGTGTATTTGGTGCACCATAAAGAGTTATTCTGTTCTATTCTACTCCAAGGTTCAACTTGATATTACAGATTTTTTATTATACTGCGACTGAATTTCCTCTAAGATCGTCATGCTATCTATACACCACGCTTGCCTCTTACCATCAGGAGTTCTTGAGCTTATTCGTTTTTAAATGCCATAAAAAATAAATAACTTTTCGGAATAAAAGGGACACACGGACAGATAGACGGAAATTTAAATGTATAAAGAGTTTTGTTTTTGCCTTTTCGCTTACGGAACCCTAAAAAGTCAATGTACTTCAGTCAAATTATGGAGAACCATTCTTGAATAAATTTTCGTTTGAAATCAAGAAATCTAAACAAGAGAAAAAATCTATCGAAATTACCTTTAGATGGGCCATTGAATATATTATTTCAAAATATTAATGATTAGTTATCCCAATCGTAAAAGAAATGCGCCGCCTATAGTTTTATAACCACACACATTTTTATAATTCGAATCCCAAATCTCACTTCATGAGCTTAAGTAATGAGGCCACCGCTTTACTCAAGACCCGACATTACTTTTATTGACGACTTGTCACTAATTTTGAATAATTGAAACCCGAGTTTAGTAACTCGGTTAATTTGATGCAAATTTCTTCTTGACAAATGGCAAAATGCTTACGCCGAATGCTAAAAATTAAAGAAAGAGTTGTTTTTAAGAAATACACAATGGAATTCTACCAGTAGTCGAGGATAGATAGAATAGAATAAGGAGTACAAATAAAAGACTTTACAATTGAAAAACTCAATCCCCTCCAGTCAACCGCAAACCACTAAAGGAAAATCTATTTAAGTTGGATAGATTCAGACGTTTTAGTATAAACAAACTTAAGTCAAACCGCATGCAGACCAAGTTTGAGACAATATTAACTTCGGAATTCGAGCAATACGAAGCGAATATTGTCAAGTCAAATGTGAATTATAAACGTAATATCGCAGGTTTCAACGACATTTCTGGGAACCATTCTGGAATAAATTCGCTTGAAATCTAGAAAGCTGAGCAAGTATCGATATTATTAACGAAATCACTTTTCACTAAAGCAAAATGTAATTTGTAGTATAAGATCCTGTATATAGTAAAATAAAAAAGCCGCCTATATACATACAAAGATAAGTTTTGAATGCTTAGTGCGCTTTCGATAATGGAAAAACAAATGCGCAACCTATACACACAATTTTGTTTATAACCGTACATGTGCTGTGAATAAATTATTCCAATAATGGAATTCCACTAAGCTACGACGATAAGAAGTATAGAAACGTATTAATATTAAAAAATATGCCACCCCTTTTTCTTACATACACGTCAAATTCTATGATTAGTTAAAGAAATTATATTATAGTTATAGGTTATGTATTGAAACACGGCCAATGTAAATAATATGCGATGTTACATGTGATAATTATTTTAAGAAGGTTGTTATAAGTTTCACGTTTCTTTGTGTCTGTGTGTGCGCCTGCCTGTGTTTGTATATGTGTCTGTGTGTACGCAAGCGTGTGAGCGTGTGTGTGTGTGTTTACGTGTGCGTGTGTGTTTATGTGTGCGTGTGTGTATGAGTGTGTGTGTGTGTGTGTGTGTGTTTGAGTGTGTGATATTTTATTATTAAAAAGTTGATTTGATCGAGATGGCTAGCTATCAAATATTTTGTCGGGAGCTATTAATTGTTTTTGTTATTTTCAAGTCAATAGTATATGTTTATACACACTTCTTTTTAAATAAACGCTTGTACTTTTCCAGTATACACTTTATTTAATACTTTATGTTGCGCTATAACTAACCGATTTCAATTTTTACAGCATCATCAGGGCTTTATAACTGACGATAAAAAGTCTCTTAATTTAACGTTCAGTACCTATTTGGTTGTAAGTTATTCCATACAATCAATACAAAAGAATTACACCAGTATCAACGATAACAAGTATAGATTTTGATATATATTTAATCAAACAGGATTCAAAAATCTGTTTTTATAAGTTAATAAAAAAGTTAAATCTAAGATATAAAATTCTCGAGTCACGGGGTTCGAACTTGAACTCCTCCGAAACGGCTTGACCGATTCTCACGAAATTTTGTGAGCATATTGAGTAGGTCTGAGAATCGGCCGACATCTATTTTTTATAACCCCAACTTTTTACCTGAAATCAGAACTATTAGCAGATTTTATTTTTAGATTGGCAGATGCAGAACGACGGCTGCTGGGTCAGCTAGTTTATTTACATAATAAAGTCATTTCATTTAGTAATTCTTATATAACACTATGAATTTACATAAATTAATTTACTTACATAAAAAGAAGACATACAATAAATACATTAATATTTTAACGCAATAAAACTACAACAAATCGAGCCCAATTTGATCCTTTTCATGTCGCAATTTGATTATTCACCTTTCGAAAGGTAACTAAAGATTTCAAAATGATCACAAATAACTTTTACCATCATACAACAAGTGATCAGAGCACTTACCATGAGTTTTTTTTTCACATAAACCTATAAGAGGCACTTGTGACGCGTCTATATAATAATAAATCTACCATCGGATCGGAACGCGGCCGCACACTGAGAATATCCGGCAAGAAACTCAGCGGGCTTGTCTTTTTTCCTTAGTTTACAATATATTTACAATAATTTACGTAATGATACATTATATATTATAAGCAGTCTTATCTGCTAAATATTCAGCAATGTTATAATAACCCTTTTGATTTAATTTACATTTAACACATTTCTTAAATTTATTAATTGGAAGTTCTTTCATATAATTGGGAGTTGGCTTACAGTAGTGATTAGTGTCGAAATCTATGACATTTTTGGTCTAAGAATGTGTTTCTCTTAGTTACCAACGTGTTGGTTGTAACTGGATTTCGAGTGGCCAAGTGGTGGTTCTTTCTTTCTTTCTTTCTTTAGGTTTTGGACTTCACGTTAGTATTTAGCCATTAGTCAAGTAGTAATTTGCATCAAATTTTATATCAATTTCAATTAATTTTAATTAGTCATCAGTCATAAGTCGTCAGTAAGTCATGTCAGGCTCTTGGGTAAAACGGTGGCCTTTTTACACAAGCTCATGTAATGAGTTTTGGCAGCAACGAGGGAATATACGATACGCTAATTTCTTCATGCTTATTTCATTTGTGCACTTTCACTGAACAAAATTGTACAAAATGCCACCAAAATTGACTAATTTCATTCAATATTAACACGAAATTCAATAATGAAAAAACTTCGACCATCTTTTTTCTCGATGGCGCCAAAACTCGGTAAGACTTAGATATTCATTGTATATCTAATAGATGACAGCAAGTACATAATACTTTATGATTTGTGGATGACACTTGTACATAAGTGGCTCGCATATTTGTCACCCTTGGGTTACCAGACTCAGACATATAGATAATAATTAATGACTAACCACAGATAATATAATATCTATGATTGGTACAACCAATAGAGGCGCTGTTTAAAGTTTTCATGCAAATAATTAACAGAGGCGGTAGCGAGTATAGTAAACTTGACAAGTTAACTCATGGTAAGGGCCTACATATATAAATAATCATTTCGAAATCATGAGCTACGTTTAAGAAAAATATGTTTTAAAAAACAGTTCGTCGTTGGCCTGGTAACTGCGTCATAAACATACAAAATAATAAAAAAAACGTGCAGTCTAATTTACAACCTCCTTTTCTAGATTCGGTAAAACGGTATTACAAAATTGGTACAAACTATAAAAGTTTAAATAACATATTGAATTTTCTAATCTAGATGAAATGCTGCAGCCGCTGGACTTATTGGTTATTACACCTAAAATATATCTTAAAACCCTAGATTGAAGGATGCTTGTAGATATTTATATTGCAGAAACTTTGTTCATCTTCGCATGTAGCTCTTCTCTCAATAAATCGAGATTCTCTCTTAAGTCCAATATAATACTTTCTCTGGTTTGTATTTTAATATTGAGTCGAAGTTGTTTACCTTTTCTTCGAAAATATGAGATTCAGTTTTTCTTAAATTGACTCTGACGTTAGTCGAGAGGTTTGTATACAATTACAAGGCTTTTTTTATGATACTGTAAGGCAAACAAGCAGGCGGATTTCCTGATGGTAAGGAATTCACGCCAAGTTTAACCTTTGTACTTAATAGTATGTTAATCGCTTCTGTGGTCTAGCGGTTCGGGTGCCACCTATCACATTGTGGGGCTTAGTGTCTTCGGCTAGTTGTGGGTGCCTTGGTTGTACCTCTGCCTACCTCTTCGGGGATGTGGGCGTGAAGATACTACTATGTTAATTCAATAAAATATTTCTTTAATGTGCCTATCACTACATAGTATAAAACAAAGTCGCTTCCTCTGTCCTTATGTCCCTTTGTATGCTTAAATCTTTAAAACTAACGTATTTTTATTTTTAGCACTTGCCCTGTGCTTGGGTTAAATTTCTATAAATTTTAAAGAAAGAAAAAAAATTCGCCCCAGACAGGATTTGAACCTGTAACCTTTCGTCTCAAGCCGACGAATGTTCTAACCAATTGAGCTACTGAGGATTCAAGTCCCGTGGCGAAACTTTTTTAATTCCTTTCTTACCCGTTTCTTTAAAACTATTTAACGAATTTTGATGCGGTTTTTAATAGATGAAGTGATTATAGAGGAAGGTTTATATGTATACATTATACCCGTGCTAAGAAGCCGTGGCGGGCCACTAGTATACACTGTAATAAATTAAATAAATAAAATAATAGAGACCTAAGACAATATTTTTTTTAATTATCTGCCTTTTTAACTGAATTAAAAAGTAGGTTCTGTATTCGACCCGTATAAATAATTGTTTGCAGTATGTTCGCGATTATCTCAAAACATACAGATCCAATTTGAATGGAGTTACATTTAGGTACTGCATTGCAAATTTCGTTAGTATAGTTTTAAGGCATGTAAGGATCTGATAAAAATTTGCGAAGATGAACCAAGAAACTCTTCAACAAATAACAGCCTACCTGCATATTTTGCTATTACTGGGCCTTTGGTTCGTTTTTAATTAGTCGATTTTGATAATTGTTTACTTACTTACTTACTTTGAAAGGAATTAATAGATAAAAGGCAATGACATGAAAGTCAGGATCGTAATATTAAAGAATATAGGATATTAGGCCAAGCGAAGGAAACTCTACAAGACTTTAGGACGCGAATAGCGTTGTACTGCGAACGCAATCTTATTACCAAAGAAAATTATTATATTTACTAATCTCTGTTAATACATATCTTCACACCAAGTCCTTTACGGGGTAGGCAGAAAGTATCGAGTGCAAGACCTCACGATCCTGACAAACCTGTCTAGCTTCCTTCACATTCATTACCCTCTTGACACCACCCTCGGATAATATCCGAGTGATCTGATCGTGAAATGTCAGCCTTGGTCTCCCCGGGTACCTATAGCCATCCACATACGTATTGTATATCTGCTTTGTGAATCTTTCGTCTGTCATTCTTTCTGCATGACCGAACCAGTGGAGCATGCCCTTTCGCATTTTAACACCAACACTTTCTTTCAATGTTAATACATAGAATACATACAGAGAGTGCCACGATTCCTGCAAACCTGCCTAGCTTCCTTCACATTCATTTCTCTTTTATACTCACTTTGAAAAATGTGGTTATTATGAGAAAATAATGTTACTTTATCGTAATAACCATAAGTGCGTACAAACGTGCGTATATTTATTGAAAGTAAGACGGGATATTCTAAACATTTAATCAAAACAAATATCAGAAAATCAATAAATAAATAAATTATAAAGCAAATTGAGTACCTATTCGAGTTTTTACCTGCTCAAGTTCATAAACCCGCGCACGATGTATGATATGTGTGTGTGTGTGGTGTGTGGTGTGTGCGTGTGTGTGTGTGTGTGTGTGTGTGTGTATGTGTGGGTGTGGGTGTGGGTGTGTGTGCGTGTGTGGGAGTGTGTTCGTGTGCGTCGACGCTTGACGTTTAAAGCAACAACTATTTTGATATTTCATTTATGATTATTTTTTTATTAAAGTATCTTGACGCCCATATCCTCAAAAGGGTAGGCAAAGGCACAACCGAAGCATTCACGACTAGCCGAAAACACTAAGTTCGTTTAATAGGTGGCAAGCCAAGGCAAGTGGGCACATATCTAATTCCGGGCAAAAGTATATTCTGGTATCTATTTAAATATTTCTATATATTAGTAACGTTGGCTAACACCTATAATACAAGCATATGTTTTGCTTACTTTGGGTTTAGATCCAATTGGTGTAACTTGTCTAGAGATATTTATTTATTTTAACGGAAATTTGAAAATACTCATTTTTTTCTTTTGTTGCCTGACCCATCGGATCGAACCCGGGACCTCAAGAAGTCAAGTCCGAAGCCAGACCGCTAGGAACATAGAAGCGATTTTTTCATTACCTTTTTACGTTTTCAGGTAGGTGCACATTCTGAATCTCTGGTTGAAACATCATTAACTAATTCAAGAAAACAGGGTATACGTTTGAGAATCTGGGTTAAAGTAACAAAATTTTGTAAAGTCACAACTTGTATATGATTAACTCCCATGAACGTATCAAAAATGAGAAAGGTCAGCAGAAAATTTGGAGTACAGGTAATACAGACACCTGCTCAAATTTGCTTGCACCGTCGCTACTTGACAGAGTACTCGGATATAAAGTAATGGATGAGACCGCAATAATGTAATGGATAACTGTGTTGGTCCAGTTTGCAGAATAGATCATCTGCCTTCCTGCCAGACACCTCATAAAAGGCGAGCATAGGCTTACCGTCACTAGCACCGTGACATTTTACTAGGTGGTAGAGTTTCGTAACGACTCGCCTGGATTGGTACTACCAGCCTTCCCTATTCCTACTTCTATAACGTCAGCGCTTGCCGTTGACGTGTTTTGGTCCGGAGGATAAGGTAGCCGGTAAATTCCAGGCCTAACATCCCGGCCACATGTTGGCAACGAACTGTTATCACCTTTGGTGTCTTTAAGCGGCGTGAATTTCTTACCATCAGGAAATACTTCTTCTTGTTTGCTTTCTTATATTTTAGAATGTCCTAGTCCTAGTCCTAACTTGTCAGCTAGTTAGATTTCATGGTGCTAATGACGGTAAGCTCGCTTTTAAGGAGTTGCCTGGCAGGAAGGCAAATGGTATTTTCTACAAAGGAGCCCGGACCAACATCCTCTGAACACGAACTAATAAAATTTATAGAAGAACGCGTTACTTTGCGTAAATCTATACTTAAATCCAAATAAACTTATTTAATTTGCAATTTTCCGCCAAAAAAATGGATATGTATTATGTCGTAACAAAACAGGCAAAATAGTGCGCTAAGAATGAATTGGACTTACCGGATGCTAAAACTCCCAAATATATCCAGCTCCATACAACACACACCATTAAACTGTTTTATTAGCACCAACAATACACACGCTATTAAAAACTGGTACGTTTCGCTTCGTAACTGAAGCATCATCAGAAGAATTTAACTGCACTCCACAAGGGCCGAGCAGATACTTAGTATCGGCTCGACCTTCGTGGAGTGCAAATTAAATAAATTTATTTGGAAATTTTTATTTGTTTCAAATTAAATAATTTTATTTGGATCGAACTAATAAACTCCGATTTGCCTTGGAAAGCTATACATGGCCTTCCTACTTAACATGATGTTGGAGGTTTTTTATTAGTATGTTAGTATCGTAAATTCATTATAAGAAAAGCGAAATCTCAGTATTGAAATCTGAACACAAATAAACTTCCACGACCTTTTCATCATATCCAGAGTTCCATCTCTGTAGGGTCGAAATGGAATCCCATTGTGAAGGACTTTCAATGTCTGTCAAATGCATATTTTTCCGTCGATTGTACAAATATCTTTAGATGGGACATCATTTATATTTGAAAATTTTATTTGGTCCATTCTATTGTCTATTACTTTTATCTGAATGCGCAAAAAATAAAAGTTTATGGTTTTTGGATATCAAATATGTTGGTATTTTGGCAAAATTTAAGCATCATCCGTACTCACAAAGGTGACTTTGGTTTAAACTTTGTTTGAAACAAATCAAAATTTTGATTAAATCTACGTTCTACATGGATGCAAAGCAATGTTTACAACAAATGTTTTTATCCGTGTAGAACCACTATTAAACAACCTATCAACGGTTAGAGATAGTGTTGCTGTAGTTGCATTACTAAGGGCCAGGTCACAACACTGCGTGGCGACGTCGCATTGAAAAAACGCAACGCAAAAATTTCATCGGATACGACATCGTACGATAAGACGGTAACCAACGGTTCAGTTTCTAGTGAGATATAGACCGCACTGCGCTTGTTCTACTTTTGCTTGTGTTAAGATTTATTAAAAAAAAGAAATAGAAAAGAAAATACTGGGTGTACCAATTACTGACAATTATGAATACAGATGAAAAATTGTATTGAGTCGAGATGGCGCTCAAACGTTTGAAGAAATGTTTTTTGACGATTCTTTGCAAATTTTACACAAAACACCAAAGGAAAGTGAATCAGAAATGAATTTTGTAATTATTTAAATAGTGACATGGGAGGTCTTAGTTGACAGTTGACAAACATATAAATATTTATAAGTACTTACCGAGTTTTGCTTTTTCAACACTACCTAACTTCTCAAAATTTTAAATATAAACTTGTACACACTTCTCCTTCATACTTCTGTTTTTAAAATTTTGTCTTCGAGTTGTGATATATAAAGTATGGACACCGACTAAACGGCAGCGCGTTGTCTATCGCAGATTTGTGCTGCCGCACATCGGAAATTTCCACGATGCGTTGTGCAGCGTCGTAGATTTTTGCGATGCGACGCCGCCGTTGTGGCCTGGCCCTTAGATGTTGCGTTGCTTTGTAAACGACTAGTGGCCTGTCCCGATTACCGCGGGTGGATTTTTTTACTTATTATAAGTATATCGTTCGTTAGCGGTAATATTGCATTATAATGGTAAAAGATTCCAATCGGTCCAGTAGTTTTGTTGTGTTTTAAAACAAACAATCTAAACTTTCCTCTCTTGATAGTATAATTTATAGATTGAGATGGAATCTAGTAAACGCTGTTATTTTTCCACACGTGCTACTATTAGCACTACCATTATTGTAGGTAGGTTACTAAAATAAAGCGTAAATGGATCACACGTAAATCGATTAATTTTCTGGTACCACTCAAGATAAAATGGTAATCAAAAATTTAAATGGTGGCAATCGGATACCATGTTGTCTATATATATACTAATATTATAAAGAGGAAAAGTTTGATGTCTTATTTGTTTGTTTGAGATGAATAGGCTCCGAAACTACTGAACCGATTTCAAAAATTATTTAACCCTTAGAATGCTACATTATCCCTGAATGACATAGGCTTTGTTTCATCAAAATCGGTGCAGTAAAAGCCAAGTCACGCAGGCAAAGCTGCGTAAGACTGCAAGTAAATAATAATTAAAATTAGCGAACTGTCATGCAAAAGTACTTAAAATCATGATAAGTTTTGTTTTTTATTATTATAAAGTATCTTCACGCCCATATCCCCGAAGAGGTAGGCAGAGGTACAACAAAGGCACCCACGACTAGCCGAAGACACTAAGTCCCACAATGTGATAGGTAGCAAGCCTATCTCCAACCGGGCACATTGCCAATCCCGACCAACATTTTTTTTAAATTAGAAAATTGGAAAAATCCAATTATTTTTAATTATTATAAGCTGGGATGAGAAAAAAAAATAGAAGTGCTCATTTCCCTGAAGAATTAGGCAGAGACACATGTGCACCCACAACTAGCCGAAGACACTACTTAAGGCCAACAAAGTGATAGGTCCAATATCGCCAAACGTGCACGAATCCAATCCCGGGCACCGCCATCCTTATAAGGATCCTTATAAGGAAAAAAGGCTATTTTCAATTTTTATGTCGCCCGACCCAAATATCGAACCTAGGACCTCAAGAAGTCAAGTCCGACGCCGGACGCCTAGACTACTGAGACGATTATGTTACTTATAAATTTTGTTTTCGAGAATCAAGCTCAAGTCTAGCCAATTTTCAATTGAGCAGCTTTAGTACAATTTGTTATAGACTTAAATATCAATTTTACTCCAATGTTAGTTCGTGTTTATTAATAAAACTCTATATTTATGGATGTCAGATAAAATTACTTGTTTTTTCGTTCAGCCAGCGTTCTTATAAAGATTTTATTAGATGTGACTTTCAATGTTCGAATGTCAAGCTCAATTTAGCTTAACTACAACACCCTGTTCGTTTCATATAAATTGAAAGGTAAACATTTTTCAGCGGTTCCAATAAGCAGGATTTTCGGTGTGTTAGGTATTAAATTACGAGGCAAACAAAGCATTGCTTTTGAGTGATATATTTTGTCACAAGGTATCTAAACTTTGGAGTGATTATTGAATGACATAGTCACTCCAAATATTACAAAATCTTTCTGTAACTATTACAAAAATGGTAACTCTATTATGATATTTACTAATTGGTAGAGTTTTGCAGCGACTCGCCCGGATTGGTACCACCGTCTTACCTATTCCTGCCGCCATAACGTCCAATGATTGCCGTTGACGTGTTCCAGTTTGCATGGTAAAGTAGTTGATAAACTTACTTTTACTCGAGGCCTAACATCCCGGCCTCAGGTTGGCAACGCACTATTACAATCTTTGGTGTCTCTAGGCGGAGTGAATTTCTTTCCATCAGGAAGTAATTGCTTGCTTGTTGTTTGCCTTCCAATATCATAAAAAAATCTACAAATTTCATTCTCATTATTTTTTCATAATGCGCCTAAGGAAGTATGGCTTAAAAAAAGGTGTTACATACAAACTATCTATAAACCCTTACTTAAATTGTAGGTATTTACTTTTATCTCTCAAAAGGCAAAAAGTTTGCAAAAAAGGAGTTAGCATATCCTTTGTAGTAAACTTTTTTTAGAGATTATAAAGAAAATACTTTAGCCTTCTATTAACAACCTTTAAAACAATATCGAAACCTAAAGAATAAGGGTCAAAGAATGTGAAACTCAGGTTTCAGGTTGACTCTTATACTCTACAGTTACCTACTTTGTTACAAAGGTATTTTAAAAGTAAGATCAACGTTTTCGTCGCCGCATTTCAAAGATAATTTGAAAACCTTTTGAAAAATCAGGCACCAAACACCTACACGAATGAAGTCATAGGTAGCAAGTAGTTTTTTATAGGTAGCAAGTAGTTTTTTTGAGATTAAAAGGTAAAAACAAATTTTTCTTTGTCAAAAAAAATTTTTGTCAAAAAGTTTATAACGGTGTTAACATGACACTTAATTTTTAGGTCTTTTACGTGAGTAATTTCCCTTCCCTCCTCTACCCTCTACTACTCTACGCTCCAGATCTAAACGCGGATTTTGACCAGCACACCATAGCACATATATTAATTTTTACCTACCTTCCAATCCGGGGGGATATAAGAAAATTCTAACGAAATAGATTTTTTTCCCTTTACATGATAGGACAGAAAACAGCCTGGATTTAATCTGAATGTGAAAGTCTAGCAGCTACCTTAGCCTCTAAACTGGAACACGAGAGTACCAAGCACTAAATCTAGGACATAAGAAACAGGAGGTACTAAAATTTAAATGAGATGTAGCTCTACCTCCTATCGTCTAACTTATAAACATAGACTAAAGTGAAAGTAAATTTAATATGGTATTATAGTCTGTATAACAGTGAAAAACAGTGAAATAAATTTAATACGAAGTTATAAATTTAATACCAGGTTAAACATTAGAGTACATTAGACCATGTTGTTTAATCAGACGGCTAATCTGTAATGTAATATCTTGATTACAAGAAAATCGAAAAGCATTTGGAATAATCTAAACCCACTACGGTAAAGAAGTGATGAAGAACGGTATTTAATCCAGACTTGAGATAATTTTTGTAGCCTAATCCCAAGCAGTAACTCTGTTCTCTTAATTAATTTTCATTGCGTAGCGTCAGTACGACCTTAATCCTGATGTATGGAGAGGCTTCTAAATTGTGATTCTTACAAAAAATGTCCAACAAAATTATTAGCTATCCGTTTCTTTTCGCTTGAGTAATCTTTATATTAATACGTAAAGCAAAAACTTTATAACCTTCTTAAGAAAATTGCGCTGATGGAGGAGTATTAAATTTGCCTCATTTATAGTTTACTAGCTGCTACCTGCGGCTTCGCCTGCGTTTTCACAGAAACCCGGTGTGCGATCGGGATTAAAAATAGCCTATATGTTAATCCAGGTCACAATCTATCTGTCTTCCAAATTTCAGACAAATCCGTTCAGCCATTCGAGCGTGAAAGAGTAACAAACATCCATACATACATACTTACAAACTTTCGCATTTATAATATTAATAGGATGTGTAGGAGAAGTGCAGAACGCTAATATTTTTAATGAAAATATTTATAAAGTGCATTAATTCAAAAAATAAAACATTACACGTACTACCATGCATTTGACACACACAAACAAATATATTGATGATAACGATAAAAGATCACAGATGGTGCACAAACTATAGTCATACAATTGAGCTACTGAGGATTCAAGTCCCGTGGCGAAATTTTTAATTCCTTTCTAACCCGTTAACTAATTAAGGAAACCCGTTAAGGAATTAAAATTTCGCCACGGGACTTGAATCCTCAGTAGCTCAATTGGTTAGAGCATTCGTCGGCTTGAGACGAAAGGTTACAGGTTCAAATCCTGTCTGGGGCGAAATTTTTTCTTTCTTTAAAATTTATAGAAAATTTATCCCAAGCACAGGGCAAGTGCTAAAATAAAAAATACGTATAGTCATACAGTTTGGAAACAATGTAGTTGGTCTTGAAAAATTAAGATGGCGTTCTTATCAACAAGATATTAAAATTTATTATCGTCGAATTTCGACCAATGGGCGACCACTAGTCGCAATAAACAGCCTTGTAGGAATATAATCCAAAAACATCACATTTTTTTTACCCTTATTATATTGACCTTTTGTGGTTTTCTCTTTATCACTGTCCTTCTGTGTATTATAAAAATTAAATAAAGTAGTGGTCGCTCAGAGGTCGAAATTCGACCATAATAAATTTTAATTTTAAGTTATAAACGATTAAACTAAATTTCAAACATTTTAAGGTTTTATTGTCAATTATGTTTTTGATATAAACGCCATCTTCAATTAAGTCAACTATTTTGTTTCCAAACATTATGAATATAGTCTGTGCGCCATCTATGATATTTTCTTGTTATCATTATATCTGTTGTATCTTCACGCCCATATAATAAGCAGTAGGCAGAGGCACAACCAGGGCACCCACGACTAGCTGAAGACACTAAGTCCCACAATGTGATAAGTGGCAAGCCTATCGCCAACCGGGCACATTTCCAATCCCGACCAACATTTTTTTTATTAGAAAATTGGAAAAATCAATTTTCTTCTTGTTGGCCGACCCGGGATTCGAACCCGGGACCTCATCAGTCAAGTCCAACATCCGGACCGCTAGACCACAGAGGCGGTTATATCTGTTGTGTATGCCAAATGCATGATAGTGTGTGCAATGTTTTATTTTTTTATTTAAAACACTTTATAGGCATAATTATTGAAAAATATTAGCGTTCTGCACTTCTCCGTTTGCGCTATTTTCGTAAAAAAGGGGTCCAAACTGTATTGCCATGCCTGTATACCCGTATAACGAGTAACTTAATCAAACTGACAAAAAAAAGACCAGTACTGGGAACATAGATATCAGGATTATTTCCACAATCAAAACCACTACCAGAAACACAGAAGTCCACATGTTTATCAAACAAATACCTGTCCCTATCGAGCATTTCGAGTGGTCGTTACTGACGTTATTGGCATCAACGTTAACACCTCGACCATCGAGGCGGAGATGAAAGATATAATATAGCCCCCGATTTCACTATATTTTCATAATTTAAAATCCCAGATGTAAAATAAACCTCTAAGTAAAGCTTACGCGGAATTAGCAAAATAAAGGCTTATTTTACATCTGTTATAATGGATTTCCGCAAAGTAACGCCTGATTCAATAAAATATTTAAAATCCCATTATGGAAGCGGTAAACTATGTATTCACGTGAAATCATACAACTAAACTACTGCGATTCCCAGTATTGTTCTGTAGGGTTACTCTTGAATCTCGATATCATGTGAATTGGAAATTAGAATCGTGTTTGTCACTTTAGGTGCTTTTAAACACAGTAATACCGTATTATTAACATTTAGTTACACAAAAATTCGACTAATCCCGTTAAATGATTTATTGTTTACTACGAACTAAATATTAATAATTCGCCAGTATTGTGTTCAAGAGTACCTAAAATGACATATTCGATTCCAATTTCCAATATTGCTTGAATCGAGCTTCGAGATTAACCCTACTGGTTCCATTAAGTATAATAGGTTAAAATATCAGTTAATAATAATAAGTCCTCTGATGTTAGAGTGCTTTGTAACAACTTTCCCGGATAGGGATTTGCTGCCTTATCTATTCCTGCCATCATAATGATTATGTCGTGTTAATCTGGAGGACAGGTAGGGAGGTAGCCGGACTTAATAGGCATTTCCTCTCGAACTCAAGACAGCGATACACCTCTTACAATTATATTTTTTTTATGATATTAGTAGGCAAACAAGCAGACGGATTTCCTGATGGTAAGAATTTCAGGCCGCATAGAGACACCAAAGGTGGTAATGGTGCACTGTCAACCTGAGGCCGGGATGTTAGACCTTGAGCAAAAATAAGTTTACAGGCTACCTTACTCT
>NJDC01000151.1:173991-185379 GCA_002245475.1 Calephelis virginiensis
TTTTTGAGTTACTTAATTGTAATGTTGACATTTAGTTTGACGTAACAAATTTTTCCTTTTTTTTGTTTGACGCAGTAATTTAATTTAAATCGAATATTTTAATATAACTTTAATATAGATAGGTATTTATATTTTTAATGTATTTGATCTTTTATTTTATTATTTATTATTTACTTTTTTATTTTATGTTTATTAATGGATTTGAATTATTTTTAATTTTGACATTAAATTTTAATTAGAATGAAATAGACTGTTTTTCACTTATACTGTTACTAATACTACGGTAATGCTGTTTTTTATAACCTAAATTTTACTGGATATAAAATGTTCTTTGAAGATTTAACTATACATTTTTAAGTGTAATATTTATTAGATTATACATATTTGAGATACTTGATTTAATAAAAGTGAACACTAAAATCAACTAGCAATAAATTTTAACTAAAAAGAAATGATTGTATATTTTTATGTGTAACAATACTATTTTGTAAAAAAGATTGTTTATTGCTATAATATTAAGAATGTAATACTTTGAAATTTTTATTTAAAAAACTACCACATATTATGTTAATTACTAGCTGGTACCTGCGGCTTCGCCCGCGTTTTCACAGAAACCCGGTGTGCGATCGGGATTAAAAATAGCCTATATGTTAATCCAGGTCACAATCTATCTGTCTTCCAAATTTCAGACAAATCCGTTCAGCCATTCGAGCGTGAAAGAGTAACAAACATCCATACATCCATACTTACAAACTTTCGCATTTATAATATTAATAGGATCTAGCAACACAGAACAGAAATTCAGAAATTTTTACTTTAACAAAGTGGGTAAAGCATTTTCACGTTTATATCCCTGAAGAGGTAGGTAGAGGCACAACCAGGGCACCCACGACTAGCCGAAGACACTAAGTCCCACAATGTGATAGGTGGCAAGCCTATCGCCAACCGGGCACATTTCCAATCCTGAGCAACCTTTTTTTTTAGAAACCCAACCCGGGATTCGAACCCGGGATCTCATTCAGTCAATAACTGAACCGCTAGACCACAGAGGCAAATGTAAACTTAAGTCAATTAGTAATATTATGAATAAATGTTATTTGTTAGAAAACTATTTTGTCAGTAAACGTGTTTGTTGTTTAAATATTAAGATTGAAATACTGTATAATTTTAACCTACAAAACTATCACATATTATGTTAATAATCAAGCAACACAGGACAGAAATTATATATTTTTACTGTAACAAAGTAGGTAGAGTAAATATTTAAATCATTATGTTAAGTTGAGCTTAAAAAATACTGAACTGGTGAAATGTTACAAAAGTAAATCGTGTTTCTACAACATGAGTGTAGAGAAATTTTAAGGTAATCATTTTGTGTTATATTTGCATGTGAACAATTATGGAATACGCAGGCTTTGTTCTAATGCAGTTATTCCCCAACTTTTATGGTGTAACGCCCACTTTAAATATTACATTAAATATCCCTGGACAAGTTACACAAATTGAATCTAACCCCACAGTAAGCAAATTATATGCTTGTGTTATGAATGTTAGTCAACGATTCTTATACTTATATATAAGAAATACTTAAGTAGATACCAGAATAAATTCAATAAGCACCCAGACCCTGAAATGCAGACATCTAAATGTTCATCAAACAATTTCCTGCCCCCGTCGAGAATCGAAACCGAGCCTCGCGGTTGATCGTTGTAGTTAAGCGTGTACGCTATCCATTCAACCAACGAGAAATCAGTTATTTTTTTTTAGCCTTTAAGACTCAATAACATATTTTCGTCTGAGGATTAATTAAAACAGTATTCAGAATTCTAGAACACACAAATATTAATACACATCCACGACACCCAATTTTTTTAAGTCCTTACCGCCCCTGTAGGCCTCAGCCCACAAGGGGGCGTTGTCATCCAATTGGAAAAAGAGTGTTCTGATATTAATGGAGGTATCAAAATTAAAGCAAATAAATGGATTTAATTTGATAGAGTAACCAGCAGATTTGCACAAAAGACCTAAAACCCGACCATAGCGACGCACCTATAACATCTTTGATGTGTGTTAGAACGTTGTATTATAAGTTAACTAAGTAAATATTATCTACTAGCAGTTTCACGCAGATTCGCCTGCGTAACTTGGCTTTAACTGCACCGATTTTGATGAAACAAAGCCTACGACACTCAGGGATAATGTAGAATTCTAAGAATAAAAGAATTTTTGAAATCGGTCCAGTAGTTTCAGAGCCGATTCATTTCAAACAAATAAACAAACAAAAAATAAAACATTCCCTCTTTATAACATTAGTATAGATATAGATGAACAGACGTACATTTTTGCAATTTTATATTACTATAAATTTTAAAGAAAGAAAAAATTTCGCCCCAGACAGGATTTGAACCTTTAACCCTTCGTCTCAAGCCGACGTATGCTCTAACCAATTGAGCTACTGAGGATTCAAGTCCCGTGGCGAAATTTTTAATTCCTTTCTAACCCGTTAACGCGGGTAGTTATGCCCTATAGATACACAATTCTGAGTACTCACCAAATGAGTTCATCATTACAGATGAAATTCACATTTTAGAATGGCCATAACTTTCGTTTCTCGCAACGTATTTTTATTTTTAGCACTTGCCCTGTGCTTGGGATAAATTTCTATAAATTTTAAAGAAAGAAAAAATTTCGCCCCAGACAGGATTTGAACCTGTAACCCTTCGTCTCAAGCCGACGTGCTCTAACCAATTGAGCTACTGAGGATTCAAGTCCCGTGGCGAAATTTTTATGGCTGCAGGAATTTTATATTAACTACACGAGAGTCCTAAATCTTGTCACTGTGTAAAAAAAATGTTAATTCAAGTAATCATGGTCGATTAAAGTACACAAAACCCTTATTTAAATTGTCAAGCCCTTTGAAAAATTGTATCCCGAAAATCCTCCATTCATGCGACCATTAAAAACCAACACGTCATGTTTATCTTCTCGGTCTCCTATACCTTAATTTTAAATTATTTTAAAAGTGATATGCCCGACCCGTTTAATACAAGTCCTAAGCAAATATTTTGCTCAATTAAAATGAGTTTTCGGTATAACGTTCCTATTTGCTTAGCATATTATTTGAATACAGTAACTAGATAAAAGCCACAAACCGTTGTAATTTATTTGCTTAAGCTTTAATAATAAGCTGTTTAATTTGTAGCAAAGCTATTAGATTGTACCAAAATTTCTAAACCCGTATTGGTCTTAGATCGCCAAAAAAGTTACACCTAAATGAACATATTTTTTTTATATCTGACACTGGATGGTGATATTACAAGCTTTATTTTAAATTAGGAAATTATAATGACCTTATGAAGTTGCCCACGGCATTGCCCGCGTGGTTAATGTTCCCACAGGAACACTTTTTCGGGATAAAAACTATCCTATATGTTAATCGTATGTGATACGTTTTATGTGTGAGCCAAATTTCATGAAAATCGTTCCACCAGTTTTTGTGTAAAGGAGTAACAAACAAACATAAAAAACTTTGGCATATATAATATTAAGATTAGAATTAGGATACGTTTTCTATTACATATTTTTAGTGTTGCCTCTCCTGATGGTAAGAGATACCCTAGATACCCTAGATGTTACAGGTGCATTGTTGTCCTGAGACCGGGTTGCAAGGCCAAGTTTACAAATCTACCTATTTCCCTACCCTGCACCGGAATATAACAAAGTTTTTATGGCTGCAGGAATAGGTAAGCTATATGCTGTAAAACTACCACCGGTGACCTATACTTTAACATTTGCTTGCCTTTTACGAGATGCCAGGCAGAAAGGGAGATGGTATCTCTCTCTCTCACCTCTCAACTCAGCGAACCTGGACCAGCACGGGGAAAATACCATTTTCACATGAGCCATAAAAGTGTTACTTGACCTCGTCAATAGTACTTAAGGATCGGAAACTGGGTCTCATAGAAGATCCGATAAAATAAACTTAGCTGGCTTGTGTGTGTGATAAGGCAGCGAACAAACACATATCTCTTCTTATGTTAAAAGGTTCTCTCAAAACCACAACGTGACAGTGGTGGTAATTTTGTTGCGCGTTCACTAAATTAATATTAAGTTATCGCTATTTCGTTTTAAACTTAAATCGTCGCGAATTAATAACATTTTTAATTATTTATTCGTCCACCAACCATTGGATAGAACTACATAATCCACAAATAGTTTCTACAGAATCCCACTACATTCCTCGCCTAGTACGTGAAGCTATTGAAATTCGAAATACACCAAATAATTTCAATAGGGAAGACGGTTTTAAGTTGGCCCAGGCGTGGGATCCAATTGTTGGTCGGTGCCGGTCTATAAATACAAAAAGTGCCGTAAAGTGTAGGGACATAGTTAGTGTTGTGTGTCGCGATATAGTGCCCAGAAATGATAGTGACAAGGACGTTCAAAAAAGAAGAATTAGACGGAGGGTTGGCAGGCTCATCTGTCAGTAGATCCTCCTGTCGAAAGTTACAGCTCGCCGCCGCAGTCCCGTCGTGACCACGGCCTATGCAACTAGGCCGAAATATCGATAAATAAAATAAAAAGAGATCGTGAGTATCCCCTATAAATAATTAAAAATGTTATCGCTATTTCATTTTAATGAAAGTAATAGAAAGAGACAAAACACTTTTAGTGTGTCTGATTAGTCTTCTTCTTCTTTTATAAAGACGGCTTTCAATCGTTTTCACGACTTATTTAGCCAATGTCAGGTACGGGACTACCACACAGTGTCTGATTAGTCTGAAAGAGACATTTCTACTGACATTTAATCTGTCACTGGAAAAAAGTTGTTTAAAAACATCACAATTGACATGTTCGGACTAATCTGACATGTCAAATTTTCCGTCTCTTTTGTTTTCGTTTCATTTGAAAAAGACAGCATATATCTAAAATAAATTTAGTTTGTTAAAAACAATATCACTACCATTCCCCGTGTTGGTCCGGGCTCCTTTGTAGAATAGACCATCTGCCTTTTGCCAGGCAGCTCGTAAAAGGCGAGCATAGGCTCACCGTCACTTACACCGTGACATCTGACTAGGTAGTAGAGTTTAGCAGCGACTCGCCCGGATTGGTACCACCGCCTTACCTATTCCTGCCGCCATAACCTTATGACGTGTTCCGGTTCGGAGGGTAAGGTAGCCAGTAAACTTACTTTTGCTCGAGGCCTAGCATCCCGGCCTCAGGTTGGCAATGCACCATTACCACCTTTGGTGTCTCTAGGCGGCGTTAATTTCTTAACATCAGGAAATCTGCTGCTTGTTTGCCTTCCAATGTCATAAAAAAAAATCATAACTTTGATATTATGGCTTACTTTAGTATCAATCTTGCAAGTCCTCTCAAAACTTAACCATCTTAATTTTAGTCACAGTGTTAGTAACAAAGGTACTAGCGTCCCCCTTGTACACTGTTTGGTATAAGGACAGGCTTTATTTTTTTAATATTTTCTTAACTCAAAACCAACAGGGGAAAGTAAAGTTATAATTATCTTACACCATTTCTAAGAAGATTTTAATTTATTTTAAAAATGATACCTGACTCTTGTATGAAGTCCTAAGTAAATATTTGCTCCAAATTAGTCGAGTTTTGATACCTTTATTAAGTCGATCTTACTCACCAACTTCTAAAAAGGAGGTTATCAATTAGACTGTTTTTTTTTTATTTTGTTATTTTTGTGTGTTTGTTAGTTGTTACTCGACTTCTCGTCTAAGAACGAATAAATGTTGATAACTCTTTATTTAACAGCTAGATTATGATTCTAAGGTGGTCGAATACAAATTTTACCAAGATCCAAGAAGTTTTTTGCAAGATAACTTCTATCACAGTAACAAAAAATATGTATCTTCATGCCCATATCCCCGAAAAGGTAGGCAGAGGTACAACTAGGGTACCCACGACTAGCCGAAGATACTAAGTCCCATAATGTGATGGGTGGCAAGCCTATCGCCAACCTTTATTTTATTAGAAAATTGGAAAAATCCAATTTTGCTTTTTGTTTTGATTCGAATCCGGTACCTCGTGCAGTCAAGTCCTACAACTGAACCTCTAGACCACAGAGGCGACTCTCAGTAACAAATATGTTTTATGTAACAGTTTAATAATTCTCAAGTCTTAATTTTTGCTTTTTTTTATTTTCGATTAATTTATTTTTATTTTATTGTTGTTCATGTAATTTGCATGCCAACTGCATGGAAAAATAGGAGAAGCTAGATACAAGTATACAATACCATTACTTGTAACCCTATTTGTGCAATAAACGATTCTGGGTTTGATTCTGACTTTTAATTGTATTTATCAAACTCTGTGTTTCATATTTGCCGCCTAAAACGGAACGCCGCCTGTCAAACGAAAATCTTGTTTCGCCGTGTCGCTACTGTGTTTATATTCGCTCTATTCTCGATGTTAGAAATGGCGGTCGCCTTGTTTTTTTGGAATTAAACCTAATTATTCGGTTTTTACGGTGTGATGTGCAATAGCGGCGGGCTATTTGTAATTCTTATTGAATTGAGCGCTAAATATAAACTAATCTAAGTGAATCGGTCACAGTGGTAATCTTGTGGACTTCTTATCGTGACGTAGGTTTGTGACAACTAAACGGAATATAACTTTATTAATCGTTTGCGTCGGCCATCCTCATTGTGAATTCACGCTTGGACCCAGCGTGTACAATACCTTCGGGACAGATTACCAGCAGCAGGCGTTTTCAGCATGGAAGTAACCCACTTATTAATTATGTGTTTCCCATATCCTACCACCTTATCCCTTCATGTAATGCTTCCACTGCGCGAGGAGATAAGAAAATTGCAAGGTAAGTGACAACGTTTTATTAGACCAGTTTCGGTCCTAACTACCATTGTAAATATTATTCATGTCAGGAGTCGGCTCCAACACTCGGATTATACGTAATTCTGTCATATCCTGATGTACCTACGTCGACGAAGCATAGTCGCTGAGGTGTGTCTTTGTGGTGGTGTCAGAATCACAATCTGCATTTAGAAAAATAATAAAGTATCAAATTGCTACTTGGTAATGAAATGGAAGTCGATATTTGCAGTTTTTTAAACATGATATCTTTACGCCAAATCCCTACAGAATAGATAGATATCTACTACTAGATAATATATTGAGTGTCAAATTTTATTATCCTGGCAAACTTGCCTGGCTTCTTCAGCATTAATTACCCTTTGTCAACAAAGACTCCGGTTTCGGAGACTCTTAACCCTCGGATATGCCTGAGCGATTTGATCATGGAATCTCAACCCAGGTCTCTCCGGGTAGGTACATCCATCCACATTCGTATTGCATTTAAATTGTCAATCTTTCATCAGTCATTCTTCCACATGACTGCATCAGCGGAGCATGCCCTTTCAATAAAAAAATGGTAATTCTAATTTAGTGATTAATTGAGAATCCCCATTTAAGTAGACATCTCAATAAGGGATTCCATGTTCTGACGTGGGAAAGTGATGATTGCCAGGATGTACTCGTAAAATGAATACGATATGATGACTGTCAAACTCACAATGATTTTACTCAAGTAATGGCAGAAACAACTTCTTTGACCGCTAGAAAAATTCAATGTCTTTACGTCTGTATCTCCGAAATGGTAAGTACAGAAGTACAACCAGGGCACTCACGGTTAGCCTAATCTGGTCTCCTAAAGCTATAGACGGTATAACTATCACCAACCAAAATGTCCAATCCCGGGCAGCACTGTTTTTAATGAAAAATAAAAAAATATCTAACTATCTTGGGAAACGAATCCAGTAATTTACTGTATATAGTATTTACTAACTGTTGCCTGGGTCGTTGCCCGTGTGGTCACACAGGAACATTATTTTGTGTTGTTGTTAATCCAAGTTACCCTCTATATATGTACCAAATTTCACAAAAATCAGTTCAGCAGTTTTTGTGTGAAGGAAACAAATAAACAGATAAACTTTCGAATCTATAATATTAATAGGATTATACGATAGATACAGACTTTTTCGTAGCAAACACTATTACTCATCCACTTTACACTTCATTCAACACTTTACACTACTCTTCAGCCAACTGCTTTCATCTTTAACAGCATCATCAGGGCTTTCAAACTGAAGATAAAATAAATAGTCCTTTTGACTTAAGACTTTTAATATAAAATAAAAAGTATTTTTATCTTTAGTTTCATAGCCCTGATGATGCTGTAAAAAGTGAAACCGGTTGGTTGAAGAGTAGCGTAAAGTGTTGAATAAAGAGTATAGTGGATGAGTGCAAGTATTTACTACAAAAAAGGTGTGTATACAGTGGAATTCCACCAAGTGCCGACGATAGCAAGTATAGATTCTATTATACGTTAAACTATTCTATTACGGATAAAAAACATTGCATACATATACGTCTAAATACTTAGTACTTTTTTTTAAATTACATTAGAAGGCATTCAAGCAGACGGATTTCCTGATGTTAAGAAATTCACGCCGCCTAGAGACACCAAAGGTGGTAATGGTGCGTTGCCAACCTGAGGCAGGGATGTTAGGCCTCGAGCAAAAGCAAGTTCACCGGCTACCTTACCCTCCGAACCGGAACATGTCATGACGTTATGGCGGCAGGAATAGGTAAGGCGGTGAGTCCGCTAAACTCTACCACCTAGTCAGATGTCACGGCGTTAGTGACGGTGAGCCTATGCTCGCCTTTTACGAGCTGCCTGGCAAGGAAGGCAGATGGTCTATTCTACAAAGGAGCCCGGACCAACACGGGGAAACGGACCAACACGGGGAATAAGTAAGTAATAACACATATATTCATGTTTCTACTAGATGAATAATAAACACAGTAATAAAGCAGTAGAATCTCGTACTGTAAACATTATTACAACATCTCACATAAAGTTTTGACAAGTACTAGTTTCTCTTGTTTGTGAAGTCTTAAGTCGCAAAATGTTACCCAGTGTTGCTTGAATTTAAACTAAATCTGTACTCATACGCTGTTTCTTAATTAGTTTGACTTGTGCAATAACACAAGCAATTTCAGATATGCTCTTGACGCTTGACCTTCGGCATTCAAAGTAGTATCATTCTGTAGTTTACATAGATCCAAACGGGTCCATCCTTTTGAAGAGGTACTCCCTTACTTTAAAGCCATCAGTGATAAAAATAAAAAAAAAACTATTGAGAGCTATTACCCTCGACAATATCGATTAGTAATAGAGCTAAAAACCATTTTTTTATGATAATGGAAGGCAAAGAAGCAGTCGGATTTCCTGAGGGTAAGAAATTTACGCCGCTTAGACACAACAAAGGTGGTAATGATGCGTTGCCAACCTGAGACTGGGATGTTATGCCTCGAGAAAAAGTAAGTTTACCAGCTTCTTTATCCTCCAAACCGGACCGTGACAACGGCAAGCATTGGATATTATGGTGGCAGGTATAGATAAGGCGGTGGTACTAATCCAGGCGAGTCGCTGCGACACTCTACCACCTAGTAGGATGTCACGGTATTAGTGACGGTAAGCCTATTCTCGCCTTTCACGAGCTGCCTGGCAGGAAGGCAGATGGTCTATTTTGCAAAGAAGCCCGGACCAACACTGGGAAAATTTATCACGTCAGCTTTCATACCGAAATCCATTGATCTGTCCAAAGGTTATGATGCCACAGACAGACAGGCGTAGGCTCACACACTCATACAGACGCGTACGCACACATACAAGGAAACAGGTCTAACTAAAAAAAACACCTTTCTCAACGGGAGTCCCGTCCTGATAATTATTTTGGCAATGGTCAGCGCTATGTGTCCTCATTGAAAGTCATTTTGTTTCGATTTTGATGAACATGCTCGAGTTTTTCGCAAATCGAGTCTAATTGCTCAATGTAAGCTAAAGCTATTTTTATTTTAGAACTTGTGCTGTGCTTGGGTTAAACTTTTAGAAATTTTAAAGCTTAAGCTTACTATAAATTAAAATAAATTCTTTCCTTAAAATTAAATAAGCTTTTATTTCTCTAAGCTTACTATAAATTAAAAAAAAGAAAAATCTTTCTTCAAAATTTATAGCAAGCTTAAGCTTTTGCTGCATATCGTAAAATTTGAGTTTGATTGTGATTACATCAGTGCGTTTTCTGTACTCATGAAATTCACATAATCCTATATACATATCTTCACGCCAAGTCCCTTACGGGGTAGGCAGAGAGTATCGATTACTAGACCTCACGATCCTGACAAAAAGTCTTGCTTCCTTCACATTTATAACCCTTTTCATAGAAACACGCCAGTTTCAGAGACTCTTGACACCACCCTCGGATAATATCCGAGTGATCTGATCGTGGAATGTCAACCTTACCTACATCCATCCACATTCGCATTGTATATCTGCTTTGTCAATCTTTCATCTATCATTTTTTCCACATTACTGAACCTACATAATCCTAACCTTTTTATTGAAAGGGCATGCTCCGCTGATTCGATCATGTGGAAGAATGACTGATGAAAGATTGACAATTTAAATGCAATGCGAATGTGGATGGATGTACCTACCGGGAGAGACCTGGGTTGAGATTCCATGATCAAATCGCTCAGGCATATCCGAGGGTCAAGAGTCTCCGAAACCGGAGTCTTTGTTGACAAAGGGTAATTAATGCTGAAGAAGCCAGGCAAGTCTGACAGGATAATAAAATTTGACACTCAATATATTATCGAGTAGTAGATATATATCTACTCTGTAAGGATTTGGTGTAAAGATGTTCATGTTTAAAAACTGCAAATATCGACTTCCATTTTATTACCAAGTAGCAATTTGATACTTTATTATTTTTCTAAATGCAGATTGTGATTCTGACACCACCACAATGACACACCTCAGCGACTATGCTTCGTCGACATAGGTACATCAGGATATGACAGAATTAAGTATAATCCAAGTGTTGGAGCCGACTCCTGACATGAATAATATTTACAGTGGTACTAGGACCGAAACTGGTGGAAAACAGACAAAAATGATTTTATTACCACTTTGAGGTTTGATCATTCTTTGTTCCAATAAAAAAATATTCCGAGATGATCCTAAATAAGTTTCTAAATTACCCTGATGATTATGTGCTGTGTGTGCTAGAGTGTTAAAATAAAGTGTGTTGTAAAAAAGAGTAAGTGTTATTTTACATAATACCCTCAGTATTATAAATTAACAAAAAATAATAACCCCTGTCAAAAAACGTAATGTAGCTAAGAACGTCGGCTTTCAAACAGAAAACCCAAATTCGGGTTCATCGTCCTATCGAATCGGACCATTCGTTCAAAATGATAATGCCACAGAAATATTCACAGACACACGCACGCACACACTCACGCACGCACGCACGCATGCACGTACGCTCGCTCAAA
>NJDC01000151.1:195913-208790 GCA_002245475.1 Calephelis virginiensis
GTGTTAGTCAACGATACTGATACATAGAAATACTTAAATAGATACCAGAATAAATTTAATAAATATCCAGACCCGGAAATGCAGACATCTAAACGTTCATCACACAAATGCCTGCCCCCGTTGAGAATCGAACCCGAGTCTCGCGGTTGATCGGTGTAGGCGTTTACGCTAGCCTCTCTACCATAATATAATATATAGCATATTTTTTGTGAACTTTTGTTATGAAATTGAAGTATGATTTTCGGAGTGTTACTACACTTAAAATGTAGTGTACTTAGACGGCTAAATAATGAATTATTTTTTAAGTAAGTAAGTATCTTCATGCCCATATCCCCAAAGAATTAGGCAAAGTCACAACAAAGGCACCCACGACTAGCCGAAGACACTAAGTCCCACAATGTGATAGGTGACAAGCCTATTGCTAACCGGGCACATATCTAATTATTAGGGCCCAAACAACGATTTTTCAATAGAAAATTGGAAAAATCAAATTTTCTTTTTGTTGCCCGAACCGGGAATCGAACCTGGGACCTAAAGTAGTCAAGTCCAACACCTGGACCGCTAGACCACAGAGGCGATTATTAATTTGTAATCGGTGTTTAGTGTTAAGTTTAATTATGATGCACTAAATTTTAACAATACCAGTCAACCAGCACGTTGAGTTTCACTGAAGTGGCGCTGAAATTAAATAATTCTGTTTTCAGCAAATGCACTGCCTCCTACAATGCTATATATGGCATGAGCCACGGATACGAGGCCAGAATTTCAAAGAGCACCTAAAGGGACGTATCGAAACATTTGAAATTATGGTATACAGTTTCCTCCGTGTTGGTCCGGACTCCTTTGCAGAATAGACCATCTGCCTTCCTGACAGGTAGATTGTAAAAGGTGATCAAAGACTTACCGTCACTAACACCATCACGTCTGACTATATGGTAGAGTTTCGCAACGACTCATCTGAATTGGTACTACCGCCTTACCTATTCCTGCCGCACTAACAATGTTTGCCATTGACATGATCTGATTCGGAGGGTACGGTAGCCGGTAAACTTACTTTTGCTCGAAGCGTAACATCCCGGCATCAGGTTTTCAACGCACCATTACCTTTGGTATCTCTAGGTTGCGTGAATTTCTTACCATCGGGAAATCCGTCTGCTTGTTTGACTTCCCATATCATAAAAATAAAAAATAAAATCAGACGTATGTTGGCTATAAATTGGACATCCGTCAGCAACTAACAGTTAAATTCTTAACATTAAAATAAAATAATTAATTATGTTTACTTATAAAGCCCTGATGATTCTAAGAAAAGTGAAACCAGTTTTAAACTTAAGTCTCTATCTAAGGATAGAGTGTATTGTTGAAAAGCACAATATTTTAAAAAGTGCTTATACAATGGCATTAATGTTTATATTATTTATAAAAAACTGAATATATGGATTCTTTAGTTTTTTTCATTTAGATTTAGATATTCATTTTTATGGTGGATATGGTTGACTCAACTTCAAGCTTACGAAATTAAGCATAAAATAGAATTAAATGCAAGATAAAATTTATAAAATACAAACAAATACAACAGGTATATCGAAATCGTCGCGCAGTCTTTGGGGATATTGCGACTGTTCATTTTACATATTGGATCCCTGAACATATTGTGTGAAATAGAAATCTTGATTTGCTTATAAGATTACCAGACATTTCTGTTTTTCTATAAATTTTAAAGAAAGAAAAAATCTCGCCCCAGACAGGATTTGAACCTGTAACCTTTCGTCTCAAGCCGACGAATGCTCTAACCAATTGAGCTACTGAGGATTCAAGTCCCGTGGCGAAATTTTTAATTCCTTTCTAACCCGTTAACACAAACACAGGGCAAGTGCTAAAATAAATTTTCTGTTTTTATAGAGCAATAAATTTAAAAACAAATTTTATAATCTAATTCAATTAAATATGAAACAGACACTGTGAAAATTTTAAAATTAAAATAACCGCCATAATGTGTCACATTAATATGATTAAGGGTATGGTAGCCAGTACGTTTCACATTAAACCTAACATTCTAGCTACAGGATAGCGCCCTACCTATAACATTTATGGTGTTTTTTATACCCTAACACTGTACCCCTTTTACCTTACCTAGCACTTACACATCAGTCTTCTACTCAGATTCCTTTTTCCATGCAGTCAGCATATCTCAGGTCCATATCTACCAACTCCAGTCAGTGTCAGACAGTTTTCACTCAATCCTCATCCAGAGCAAATCGTACTATATCCGCCGGTTCCCTTTCTGCTCTATTTCTTTATTCAATACTAGCGGCCCGCCCCGGCGTTGCACGGTTATGAAATATACATAAAAACCTTCCTCTTCAATCACTATATATAATAAAATATCGCATCAAAATCCGTTGCGTTGTTTTAAAAATTTAAGCATACAAAGGGACATAACAACCCCAGTGAATAAAAAAGCAGCAGACCAATCTTAAAAAAGCAGTAGAAAACAGTTAAATTACATTTTCAAAACATTAAATGTGATATTTCTAAAACCTTTTAATTGGGGCATAGAATTAGTTATACAGATGTATAGCTAATGAAACTACTGCAGCACTACCAGTAGTACTTTGTTAAGTAATATATTTTTATATGGTACATTATTGAAAAAAAATTACTTAATTCATTCATTCATTTCAATTCATTAAAAATAAGTATTCAAAGTTACAAACATTATTTACTAAAAATAGGTAATCAAAATTACACAGATTATTTATTAAAAATAGATACTCAAAAATACCAACATTATTCATTGTTGTGTATTACTCTATCCTCAACATGTTCTGTTTCATTGTATTTATTAAAATCGTACATCCTTTGATTAAGCTTTTTTAATACGATTTTCAGTAGCATCAAATGCGTAACATTCGTTTGTTTCGGATTTTATATGTAAAATGCCTTTGATCGGCAATTTATATTACGGCTAATACCGTACCAATAACAATACTGGCATAAAAAACAGTAGAAAATCGTACTAAAACAGGAAACTGTGCTGTCACGTTAAAAACAGTAAATCTACTGTTAAAACAGTCGAGTTGGTAGCACTTGTAGTGATATAGTTTTGACTGACTGACTGACTTTGACTTGCCCTGTGCTTGGGATAAATTTTCTATAAATTTTAAAGAAAGCTCAGTAGCTCAATTGGTTAGAGCATTCGTCGGCTTGAGACGAAAGGTTACAGGTTCAAATCCTGTCTGGGGCAAAATTTTTCTTTCTTTAAAATTTATAGAAAAGTAGTTGGTCTTGAGAGACGAAGATGGCTTTCTTATTAACAAGATATTAAAACCTGTTATGGTCGAATTTCGACCAATGGGCGACCACTAGTATAAGTAGATACCCATGTTCTCAATTTATACAAACACAATATCCACAATAAGTATAATAAATAAAAATCGTAAATATCGTAGTAAATAAAGTATAGGAAATCGTCACGCGGTCTCTGGAGCTTTCCGACTGTTTGGCTCAGTTATTTGATGGCTGAAAACGTGATGGCAAACAAAAAATCTATTTCATTTTATTAACCGACTGCAAAAGAGGTTAATTTGCAGTGAGAGTTAGTTGTTGAGAGAGTTGAGAGTTGTTTATCGCAATTTTTTTTATGTTAGTAAAGTTTATGTGCTACAGTTTCGGAATCATAAACTATCTTTCAAAAAAGAATTATCAAATTACTAAGTTATAATAAAATAATAAGTGATCGTTAGTTGAAATTTCACAGAGTTTATATTAGATCAATATAACTTTTACATAATACTAACCGATCTGGCGAACTTCTTAAAATTAACAGCTGTTACTTATAGCTTGCATTTTTATGGATGAAAGCATTTTTGTTCCCATTTCCATTGAAATTTTCCCGGTTTTTATTTTTAGAAGAACCTTCTTCAATTGATTGCTTTTTTATACATATTAATTATTGTGCGTTTTTAAACTTTTAAAAAATCTTTTGAATTGTTCAGAACTGAAGTAACTTCTCCCAGTTTACCCTTTCATGCTTAGGTACATTTTTTTATTTGAGATAACCATACTTACTAATATAACACCGTGACACCACCTTATCTTTTCCTACTGCCACAACGTCAGTGCTTGCCGTTTACGTGTTCCGATTCGGAGGAATAAAAAAAAAGTAAAGTTGGAGGATAAGGCAGTCGTTATACTTATTTTTGCTAGAAGCCTAACATTTTCCATCGTCGGCGCCTGATAAAACTTCCAAATATTCCTAATTTTAAATAATGAAACATGTACTGTTTTGCGTATCACTTATAATTTATTATTTTATAAGTAGCCTACCTGCTTCGCTTTTGACAGCATTATCATTTAAAATTTTGAATTTAGAAACAATGCTGAAAACTGGAAGTCTATCAAATGTCGTAAAATACAAGGTGTAATTTGTATACAAAACATTCGAATACAAGACGTATATCGAAATCGTCGCGTAGTCTCTTGGGATATTCCGACTGTTTGGTTCACATATTGGATCCCTGAATACATTATGCTAAACAGAAATCTCGGTTTGCTTATAACTTTAATACATATTTTCTGACACATTATAACGCGTACGGATTTTCATATCAAAATCGTGTTAAAAATTCTTTAAAATTATTTTGATAGCTGTGGCTAAAGTGTCAGTTTTTCTTTCTTTCTTTCTTTCTTTAAGTTTTGGCCTTCACGTTAGTATTTAGCCATTAGTCAAGTAGAAATTTGCATTAAATTTTATATCAATTTCAATTAATTTTAATTAGTCATCAGTCGTAAGTCGTCAATAAGTCATGTAAGGCTCTTGGGTAAAGCGGTGGCTTTTTTACACAAGCTCATGTAACGAGATTTGGCGGCAACGAGAAAATATACGATACGCTAATTTCTTTATGATTATTTCATTTGTGCACTTTTACTTAACAAAATTGTACAAAATGCCACCAAAATTGACTAATTTCACTCAATATTAACACGAAATTCAATAATTATGAAAAAACTTCGACCATCTTTTCTCTCGATGGCGCCAAAACTCAGTTTCAGTGTTATAGTTAATTTTTGATGCTTTTTTCATCCCATGCGTAGGACGGCTATGGATTCAATTTTATACAGCCTTGTTTTAATATTTTATTAACGAATTAATGTTAGAGGTTTTTCGGATTTTTAGGATCGGGAAAAAACGGTATTTTTTAAATTCGACACAGGGCGAGTTAAAATCGGGCCTTTTAGCACAGAACTTGTAATTAAGGCCTATTATTTAAATCCTTTTTGATATTGCATATGGCAAGGCTTATTTAAAGGTAAGAGAGATCTATTTCCTATAGACACAATAGATTGTATAAGTGCGTCACTATATTATGGCCATAATGTGCAATTCTACTGGCTACCCCACTCTTTGGAATGTTACATGACACCATCATTGTAGCGACTGGTCTAGATAACGCAGTGGCTCAACCATGCTAGGATAAAGAACCTTTTTTTAGAGTTCAGCTGCCTGCCTAGCGGGGAGATTGGTAGTCTATTCTACACAGAGGATCCAGATACACAGCGAATAGATGTGTGTTGAAAGAATAGTCGCTACCTGTGTTTTTTTATGACACTGGAAGACAAACAAGCAGATGTATTTCCTGATGGTAAAAAATCATGCCGCCTAGAGATACTAAAGGTGATAATGGTGCGTTGCCACCCTGAAGCCGGGATGTTAGGCCTTGGGCAAAAGTAAGTTTAACTGCTACTTTATTCTCTGAATCGGAATACGTTGACGACAAGCACTGACGTTACAGCGGCAGAAATAGGAAAGAAATACCAACCCGATAAATTGAGATGTAAGCTATCCTATCTTTCAAGTTGGATCAAACTGCACACGGAGTGCAAATTCGATTGAAATCGGTTAAGTAGTTTAGAAGTCCATCGCGGACAAATTGTATCTTACCCTAAGATAAGCAAATTATTTGCTTGTGTTATGGGTGTTAACCAACGATACTAGTACATAGAAATACAGGCCCCATACTTAGTCAGCCAGAAGAGCCAATCAGCGCACTCCCCGGTTCCATGATTACTATGAAATATTGCGCTCTAAAGTAAATGTCTTAAGCGCCAAATCACTATTTTTGACACTATAAAAGTAATTTGAAAAAATTTTTCTATAAATAAGTTATCTTTTAGGTATAATACTTATCTATGTTTATGTTAAATCTGGTGTCGATATTTTCATACTTGAAGTAGATAGTTGGGTTTTGCTTTCAAAAAAGGGTTAACTTTTTGATTTTTTTCTATCGAGCAAAGTGAAATAAATCGTGTTTTGGAAACACAAGTCTTATAATGCATATTAATGTTAATCTTGTGTATTTTTGTCGCCAAGATCCATAATTGCTTTGTATGAAAAAAACAGTATATTGCTGACGTATTTTAGCATACATGGCCCCTTAAATAAATACCAGAACAAATTTAATAAACACCCAGACCCGGATATGCAGACATCTAAATGTTCATCACACAAATGCCTGCCCCCGTCGGAAATCGAACCCGAGTCTCGCGGTTGGTCGGTGTAGGAAGGCGTGTAAGATAACCAACTCGACCAACGAGGTCGGTAAACTCATTAGTCGCCTTAACAATTTATTTTATTTTAATAAAAGCTGTATCCCCTGAGTGAAGTTAAAAATATTTAAGATCGTAAAGAAATATATACCGGAGGTATTATTCAAAATATTACTAACAACTTTATTCCGGTGCCCAACTCCAAATAAAAGTTTTATTCTTATAAATATCTCATAAGCGAGGGAATCCTTTTAAAAGGGCTAGCAACTGTGTCAGCGGTTTCGACCCCTTTTTATAGTTTGCCAACTCTTCGATAGGCTGTCAACCTCTTCTATTTAACTTTCTTAAACTTTTTTCTTGGATAGCACTTTTTAAGTTCCAGACTAAAATCACAACTAGAGCAGATGTTTTTTTTCTTTCTACGCAGGAAAATGTGGTATTTCCAATTTTCAAATAAAAAAATGTTTCTCGGGATTGAATATGTACCTGGTTGGTCAAATCACATTGTGGGACTTAGTGTCTTCGGCTAGTTGTGGGTGCCCTGGTTGTGCCTCTGCCTACACCTTCGGGGTTATGGGCGTGAACATACTTTTTTTTGTAAGTTTAATTAATACGTACTAGTATAAATAGAGATCGATATATTTTATATCATTGCTGAATTGCAACATTTTGATAATTAATATGAAGCTGGGTACAGACCAAAACAAACGAAATCAAACTTTCTGTTCTTTTGTCTGCCTTGACGCCAAAAGACAGGAAATATTTTTGCTACCTTCCTCAGTTTACATGTTTGTTAATAATTAAATGTTATCTGAGAATTATTATTTTGCTACGCTTAGGATGGAATATACAACTACTGTTTGTTTTATCTGTGTAAGGTATAACATACATTTACATACAAACTAATTTTGCCCGCGGCTACACCCACGTTTGAATGGTATTTTAGCTCTTCGTTGAGAACAATCGAATAACAAATGACTTCGTTGAGTATCTACTCGTAGTATCCTATATGACTGTGTCCCCTTAACTATCTCCACACATAATATTACACCATTACATTGAAAGAAAGTATTGATTTTTTAATAATAACATTTACTTAAAGAAAAACAAAAAAAAAGAAGTATGGCAATATGAGTCCACCAAAGAGGAATATCTTTGCATAAGGGATAGCTTCGACACTCGTTTTCTATGGTGACAGTTACAACTATATACAAGTATTTACAAGTGTTTACTACAAAAAAGTGTGTATACAATGTCATTCCATCAAGTGCCGACGATAATAAGTATAGATTCTACAGTTACAACTATCGGCAACTTTAAACTTAAATAACATCAAGTTACTTCAATGTGATAAAAGTAATAAAAAATAAAGTAAAAGTAAAACAGTTTACAAAAATGATCAAAATGTGTGCTACTGCCTTTTGCTGCTGCAGTCGGTTTTACCTGTTTTTTTCAAATACATTTAATTTTATAAGTATTATTAAATATGTACCTACTTGTATAAATAGATAACGATTTATTTTATATTAATGCTTGATTGATTTTCATTGATTAGTACTGATTGATTATAGAGGCTAGACGAGCGACGCGATTGATTAATATGATATGATCTGGATATTGATTTGATTAGAACGGCGTCCTGTGTGGTCCACTGTGGTCTAGCGGTCCGGGTGTTGGACTTGACTGCATGAGGTCGAGGGTTCGGCCAACAAAATGAAAATTGGATTTTTCCAATTTTCTAATAAAAAAATGTTGGTCGGGATTGGAAATGTGCATGGTTGGCGATAGGCTTGCCACCTATCACATTGTGAGACTTAGTGTCTTCGGCTAGTCGTGGGTGCCTTGGTTCTACCTCTGCCTACGTCTTCGGGGATATGGGCGTGAAGATACTTTTAGAACGGCCGACGCGGATGTCTGATATGAACTGATGATATTTTTAATAATTATGTGAGACGGTGACCGCGACACCAAACTGCTGACGCTGCATTATACTTACGTATGGTCAATATACGGTCCAAGCCCGTACAATGACGCTGGGAACAAACCAAACAAATGAAAGCAAACATTTTAATCTTTTGTCTGCCTTGTATCTAAGCACAAGTTTAAGTAAATTGTCTGGCACTCCAGGATCGTAGTGTTTTGTATGTCCTTCTCTAGAGAAAAACAAGCATAATACCACATGAAAAAATTAACTTAATCACCGCTCTATTGGATCGTGAAAGAAGGACAAAAAACACACTTTTGCATTTACAATACCAATATGATACATACTAAATCTGTTCTAAATGAACCATTTTGGTGAATTTGCAGTTCAAAGCTAATAGTAGCTGATTAGTTAGTTAGATTGGCTAGCTTCCATTTCACAGCTTTGTATCCAAACAGACTGACTAGCTATTAGGTCAATTTGATTTGAATGGTAAACACCTCTATTAAAACATTATTTAACAGCAAAACAAGGCACCATATTTCCTAGACTATCTGCCTTCGTGCCAGGCAGCTCGTAAAACGCGAGCATCTGGCAGTACTAACACCGTGACATTTGACTAGGTGGTGGAGTTTGGCAGCGACTCGCCCGGATTGGTACCACTGCCTTACCTATTTCTGCCGCCATAACGTCATAACGTGTTCCGATTCGGATAGTAAGGTAGCAGGTAAACTTACTTTTGCTCGAGACTTAACATCTCGGCCTACCATTGCCACCTTTGATGTCTCTAGGTGGCGTGAATTTCTTACCATCAGGATATATGTCTGCTTGTTTGCCATCTGATATCATAATAAAAAATATAAAGTTCAATTTCATTGGCATGGTCTGTACTATTACTCCTGATTTAGGTTGTGTATACCTACTTACTTCTTCATGTATTTTATGTTATAATGTACTTTTGTTATATTTTGTGGTTTACGTTTTCATTTTCTATTAAACAACCCAAAAAATCCAATCTTTGCAAAACAAATAGTCTGTAAAACATTTCGAATTCCAAATTATTTCCATGTTGAAGATCTGAAAGAGTTCATAAAAAATAATCTTTTAAAATATTTTAAAACATTTTTACGATCATAAATGTAGTATGGATTATTAATTAAAAAAAAATAAAGGCTTCTCATTCAAATTTCTATGACAGTCATGGTAATCAAGTGTAAAACAAAGTAATGTGTATCTTCTCTTATAAATAACTAGCAGTTTCACACAGCTTCGCCTGCGTAACTTGGCTTCTACTGCATCGATTTTGATGAAACAAAGCCTATGTCACGCAGGGATAATGTAGCATTCTAACGGTGAAAGAATTTTTGAAATTGGTCCAGTGGTTTAGGAGCCTATTCATTTCAAACAAACAAAAAAAATCAAACCTTTTCTCTATATAACATTAGTATAGACAACTAATCTACAAAAAACTACAAAAGAATTACAGATGGCACACCAAGTGCATACCCAGCTTGAGATGTGTAGGTATAAAAGCGCTGTTTGTATGAAGTTTATTTTACATTAACCTTCCCCCCGATCATAGAAGACCTCGCCACGTGTTATCGGATCCCCCGGACCCAATAACCGCGGCAAACGCTATTCTCCCAACTCCAAACCGGAACACGACAAACTCACATCACCTTAACACAACACTGCACCGTCGCCGCCGGTCTCGGCGACGAAGACCTCTCTTGCGCCCGGCGCCTAACGCCGAGCGACGAGCCACAAATACTCCTCCACCAAGTCCACCCAGTAACCAGAACGCAGCACCAAGTCGAGGTACGGTCTCCCGGGAGACAGCCCTTGGTGCTGGCGTTGTAGGTAACAGCCCAACCCATCTAAATAATGATGTCTCGGGCTGAGCACTCTGCTCGGCCCACAAAGTTCGGTGAAGTTGTAAAAATCGTAAGATTAGCAACAAATTAGTCATTCAAAAAAAAAAAAAATAATACATTAACCTGTTTTATATTACCACTGAAAAAGGAACACCTCATTACTATCACGATTATTATTATTTCTTATTTTGTACCTTAACCCTTTCACAATAACTTTAACATGTACGTATGTGATAATGGCCACTTACTGGTTCACCGGCAGTCTAACCGTTGGCAACACATACGTCTTTGTGTTGGAAGCGTTCCAAAAGAAGTGGACGATTGCAAGGAGCGTGCTTTCCGGAAAATTAAAATGATTCAAGTCTTAACACGATGCCCCGATATTTTACTGGTTGCAACTGTTTTCGACGCCATTTTGAATTATCCGGTGATTTTGTTATAAGATGTATGGGCATGTTTTGCGAAAACTGGTACGTTTTCGAGGAAACCTATTTAAATGCCATGAAAGCGCTAGTATCAAGTAAAAGAGATCTACCCTAGAAACGCTAACTAGATATCACGAAACTAAGTATACGCACATTAATATTCATCAAACATTCCAAAAATCAATGAGAAGGGAGAAAAAATAGGCAAATGAACCTGGGTTTGCCTAAACACAACTAACAGAACAGAAAGGATGATGTTAGCATTTACTTTAGCAGTGTAAGGCGATGGTAAGTTATGAAAGTTCGCATCTTAAGTTAGTTTACCCATATCTCAAAAATGAATGATTACCCAATATTGAGAAGTCATTGCCCAAAGTTAGGGAAATAATGTCTTAAGTTGAGGAATAATTGCCCAAAGTTAGGGAATGATTACTCAAATTTTAGAAATGACTTCTGAAAATCGGTCATTATCTTTTCGGACTTAATACTTTGTAGGTTTTCCATGTAAAAGCTCATCGTATCTTAAGGAAATTCATTGGCTTTTACAAATAACAATAATATTTGTTTTTAAAAGCCCTTTTTCTGAATGGCTGTGATGACAAATTCAATATTATAAACGCGATGAAATCATAAAGTTTTTTTAATGAAAGCTTAAAAATTAAAAATTTGAAATCAAGTTCTTAAATAGATAAAAAGACCAGATTCAGGTAAAAATACAATTTTATTTCAAAATATGATGAATATATTTGTAAACAACAACGGAAAACATGGGGTCTCATAAGTTTCCCGGGTCTGGGTAGGTATGTGAGTTTATCTGTGGCATCATAACTTTTGAACAACAACTAAAAAATGTGTCTTCCCACCCATATCCTAAAGAGATTGGCAGAGTCACCAGGGTACCCACAACTAGCCGGAAGCACTAATACCCACATATGATCGCTTTCAAGCATATCACCAACCGGGCACCAACCGGGCAAAGCATTCAGTACCGCGCTTATTAAATAATATTAAAACGTTATCTTATTAAATTATCATCTTATTAAAACGTCCATAAGTAGCAATGATATGAAGTATAAATTAAAAAAAAAAAACATTTACTTTCCGTATGTAAAAAACAAACTCTTAGTAGTTTAAGTAGTGCATTTTTATTATTAGTTGTTTTTATATAAATAAAAAATTATCCCGAGCAACTTTGTTTTTTATTAGAAAATTGAAAAAAAAAACACATTTTATTTTGTTTCCCGACACGAGTATGGGACACGACCTCGTGGAGTCAAGTCCAACACTGGATCGCTACACCATAGAGGCATCTAACAGAAAACTTTGGTCATCAAATAACTGTATGTCTCTATAAAAAAAACTGCATCCTGCCAAAAAGAAGATCTAACGATTTAAAGCCCTGTTAAACTATGCGATATTAAGCACAGTCTAACCATATTTGACTGAATATCGCATAGTGTAATAAAAGCAAGGTAGTCTGTCTTAGCTAGACTGATTGAATGGTCTTGAAGGTGCTAACTGGCTTGCCTGTTTAATATAGCATAGGGTAATAACTAATAACTAAGAAGGCTTAAGCTGGAAACAAACTATCGGACGTGAGTCGCGGACGTGACCTTTAGCGTTCGGACGTCCGAAAGATATCTGGCACGCTTGATGTTTACGTCAGCCGTAAGTGGACACTTACGGGACGTGCACGCTTATCAGTCGCGGCTGTACGCATAAGTCTTGTATGTAAGCCGCGGCTAGTTATGTTTCCAGTTTTAATTTTCTTAAGTCTATATTTTTCTTTTCTTATTTTACTAAGGTAAATAGACACAATAAAAACTACGCGAAGTTTTTGAGTCCTTACAGAGTTTACGGCTGGTGAAGTTTACTATTCGCTTGGTGCGTAAGGCATAGTGGGGGACACAAAAGTGATGTCAGCGCCCGCTGCGGACAGTACAGAACTATGGGTGGCTCTTTATTATCTATAAACATATCTAACAATAACACCGCTTATCGCCTCTGTGGTCTAGCGGTCCGGGTGTTGGACTTGACTGCATGAGGTCCCGGGTGCGAATCCCGGGTCGGCCAACAAAAAGAAAATTGGATTTTTCCAATTTTCT
>NJDC01000151.1:209585-239498 GCA_002245475.1 Calephelis virginiensis
AAATTTCGCCCCAGACAGGATTTGAACCTGTAACCTTTCGTTTCAAGCCGACGAATGCTCTAACCAATTGAGCTACTGAGGATTCAAGTCCCGTGGCGAAATTTTTAATTAATTTCTAACCCTTTTTTTTTCTTTAAAATTTATAGAAATTTATCCCAAGCACAGGGCAAGTGCTAAAATAAAAATACGTTGCGAGAAACTAAAGTTATGGCCATTCTAAAATGTGAATTTCATCTGTAATGATGAACTCATTTGGTGGGTACTCACAATTGTGTATCTATAGGACATAACTACCCGCATTAACGGGTTAGAAAGGAATTAAAAATTTCGCCACGGGACTTGAATCCTCAGTAGCTCAATTGGTTAGAGCATTCGTCGGCTTGAGAAAGGTTACAGGTTCAAATCCTGTCTGGGGCGAAATTTTTTCTTTCTTTAAAATTTATAGAAATATATTTTATATTTCACGTAGAACACTTAAATAAAACCAAATACCTCTAGGCTCAAATGTATTCATCGTTCGATTGTTGCTTCCATTGTTTTCAGATCTCTTGTGGAATGTAAAACGGAAAAAATGTTTTCAAATGGAGCCATAACAATAAATAACGCCCTTTAACGACATGGAAGGAGTCCAAATGGAATCAGTTTGAATCGATTGTTTGGTTAATGCTACGTTATCTGAAATCTTTTTCTTCCATTTCGTTTGATGAGGTTTTATAACATAGATTTTACTTCTAGAATTTTACAACTCTTTGTGGGCACGAATTACTATATTAATTACGCTCGCCTTTAGGGCTTTTCCTTAAAAGCCCTAAAGGTAAGGTTGTGCCCTATTACTTTTTAAAACCAGACTATTAAAATATTCACAAAAATCTCAAATCCACTAACCACCCTTTTTTATGATATTGGAAGGCAAACAAGCAGACGCATTTCCTGGTGGTAAGAAATTTACGCCGCCTATAGACGCCAATGGTGGTAATGGTGCGTTGCCAACCTGAGGCCGGGATGTTAAGGCTCGAGCAAAAAAAAGTTTACCGACTATCTTGCTCTCCAAACTGGAACACGTCAATGGCAATTACTGACGTTATTGCGGCAGGAATAGTAGGTAAGGCGATGGTACCAAACCGGGCGAGTTGCTGCGAAACACTACCATCTAGTAGGATGTTACGGTGTTAGTGATGGTAAGCCTATGCTCGCCTTTTACGAGCTGCCTGGCAGGAAGGCAGATGGTCTATTCTGCAAAGGAGCCCGGACCAACACGGGAAAAAATGTTGAAATCTTTTCTAGATGATTACGTCGTTTTGTCGTAGTTTCATACTTCTGTGTAAGAAACATTGTAAGAGATCATCATTGCACATTAAATTCACATTTTTAATGGCCATTATTATTGAATATCTTGAGACAACCCTATCGCACTCTTATGTATAAGCTAGATTATTCTCTTTAGCAGTCAGTCATAACTAGCTGACAGAGTACTGTGCAACAAATTGCCCGTATTTTTTCAGTGCTCGCGTTGTCGTATTCCATAATTTAAGACAAAATAGTGTCAGTAAGTTTAAAGAAAACAGTTATATTTAACCGTCAGATCAAGCGTCTGCTAATTCGTTACATTAATGTAAAATTATTTTAAACGTTATCTATCCTCCGTTATTTCTCCGGTACAATAAAACACATTTTACAAAAAACTTTATTCAAAAAAATATAAAAATTACATGTTTACAACAATTCGTTTTACACTTATCTGTATTGTGCTTGTTAGTAAAGCAGGTGCAACGAGTATTATAGTGCTTTTTAAATATTTTTTGTGCAGTAAAACTGCAAAAACCATACCAATTTCATTTATTTTTTATTTAGTTATTAATCACAAGACTCTTAAGGGAGGTAGGTGAGTCAGAAATATTTAGAAATGACTCCAGTTCTTTGCCACCAGTGCAACCTCCAGTAGTAGTCTATAGCTTCACGACATCATTGAAAATGTTCATCCATTAAAGCTACTGATGATTAATGTCATGCGTTGACATTTTTATTTCCTCATTTTCAAGCATTACTTCGCATTTCTAAGTAGTCATAACAATCTTTCAACCAGTGAAAATCCAATCTTCAATACCTCAAATCATTATCAACGAGAGATGAAGGTTATGAAGATGGATTTTGTTACGCACTCATTAAACTAATTTATCATTGAACTAAGTTATCGCTATCTCCTTTCAACGAAAGCAATAGAAAGAGACAAAACACTTTTATTGCTGTCAGATTAGTCTGTACATGATAATCTATAGACGCTTAATCTGTCACTCGAAAAACATACCTACATTAAAAACATCACAATTTGAATCGCACCGGACTAACCTGACTATCTCTCTCATCATCTCTTTTGTTTTGGTCTCTTTGAAAAAGATAGCATGAGTCTAAATTAAGTTTAGTTTGTGAACATCAGAATCACCACCGGATTCGATCCCTGTCTTTTTAAAAATAACTATCCAAGCCGGTTGGATATTAGCCGAGTAAAAAAAAAACGGATTGAGAACCTCCTACTTTAATGGAGTCGGTTAAGGAGCCATGTATGCTAAAATACGTCAGCAATATACTGTTTTTTTTCATACAAAGCAATAATGTATCTTGGCGATAAAAATACACAAGATTAACATTAATATGCTTTATAAGATTAGTGTTTCCAAAACACGATTCATTTCACTTTGCTCGATAGAAAAAAATCAAAAAGTAAACCCTTTTTTGAAAGCAAAACCCAACTGTCTACTTCAATTATGAAAATATCGACACCTGATTTAACATAAACATAGATAAGTATTATACCTAAAATATAACTGTTTCAGTTTTTATATTTTTTTTCAAATTACTTTTATAGTGTCAAAAATAGTGATTTGGCGCTTAAGACATTTACTTTAGAAGGCAATATTTCATAGTAATCATGGAACGAGGGAGTGCGCTGATTGGCTCTTCTGGCTGACTAAGTATGGGGCCTTAAGATTGTTTAACATAATTCCCTCAAATTACAAGTATATGTTTTGGCGTACATGGTAGGTTTTTGAGATTTGACATCTAAAAAGATTAACAACTAAGAAAATATGGACCTATATGTTTTGTAACCTGAGGTTACAGAATAAATGATTTTCGACTTGGATAACATTTGACAACTATCGAATTCCAATACTCAATTCAAATTAGCAACTAAAAGCGTATTTTCAGCCGCAGCTTAAGGACACGGCTTAAGCTTAGCCTACAGCTGCGACTGATCAATGTGTATATACCGTCCGGGGACGTATATGTTTTGGACGTCCGAACAGTCAAGGTCGACATATACAAAAACACTAAATGGAGTTCGATTTGGTGTGCTCTATGGTAAGTTTACGGGGATGTAATATATATACCTATCACTATTTTGGCGATAAGGCTGCCTCTGTGTATCACTTAGGTTTTAAGTTTCTTTAAATGTATTTTTATGTATTTTGTTGTACAATAAAGAGTATTCCATTCTATTTCATGTTACCCTGGTAAGTTCTTCGGTTAACGAGAGACGTGACAAGTTGGTTTATTGTCTGAAGTTGAATTCCATTCGTGGTCCAGTCACGGTGGGTGGTAGGAATGTTTGGTAGGGTTGTCACATGCGAAAGAAGTGACAATATGGATTGTTCGATGAGCTCTGACTATATTCGTGGTCTGGTTGTACTGGTGGGCAGTAGAAACTTTCGTTAGACCTATCACATTCTGTATTATATGGAAGACTTCTAGTCTCACCACTTACACGGTATCTACGGGATTAGTAAAATAAAGGCTTATTTCAAGTATGTTATAATGGATTTCCGTAAAGTAACGTCTGATTCAATAAACAAAAAATTCAATAAACAGAAAAACGGACATCTGGATTTATTAAAAAATACCTGTTTCTATTGAGAATTGAACCTAAGCCTCGCTCGTTGTCAGTGGCATTAACTATGCAGGCCAAATATTCAACCATAGAAGTTATTACACAATAATAAACAAACAGGAATTTACTACTGATTTTAAACATATATTTTCCACTTGCAAACCAGTAAATCACAATGAATGGAAATAGCAATGAAAACATCGGTTTTAAATAAATTTGCACAAACCAATAAACTTCATATTACTGACTATTGATAACACCTGAATAAAGAGCACTATACAGGCTATATTAATTGCATTAATGGAATTTGTTCAGAAATAATTACAATCACAGTTTGATTGGTGATTAATTTCTATGTAATGACTAGAATAATTAGTTTTGGAATGTTTAATGAGGCTAATTAGATATTAAGGGTCGTTTTCACGTTTCTGGGTTTTTGATTATAGATTAACTTTGAATGTGGAGGAAGCCAGGCAGTTCTGCATAGATTGTGAGATTTCGCACTCGATACACCCTGCCTACCATGTCATTGACTTAGCTTGAAGATATGTATTGTAGAGGTTGCATTACGATGCTAACTTTACTGGCTGTTTAAAAAAGTATAATTGAATTAAAATATTAGAATGAACACATGTAAAAAGATTGTCATAACAAAAATAGGAACAGAATGTAAAAAAAGAAATCAATTTAATGATACATAAAATATGTAACATTTTTTTAATTATTAAAACTAGCTGCTACCTGCGGCTTCGCCCGCGTTTTCACAGAAACCCGGTGTGCGATCGGGATTAAAAATAGCCTATATGTTAATCCAGGTCACAATCTATCTGTCTTCCAAATTTCAGACAAATCCGTTTAGCCATTCGAGCGTGAAAGAGTAACAAACATCCATACATCCATACTTACAAACTTTCACATTTATAATATTAATAGGATAATTAGATAACACGACCCAGTTTTACAGTATATATGACGTGTGTAGTAGCTTCCAATACAGCTCTTTAAAATATTATCTTTAGGTACGTATCTCCGAAAGATACTTATTATTAGTCCCACAATGTGAGAGGTGGCAAACCCGCCCCAAATTGAACACTTATTTTTTATTTAGTCCTAATTAGAAGTTAATTGATTTTTTAACAATCAAAGAAGGAACTTACAAACGGCTTAGTGTCAGAGATAATTTTTAGGAGTAGAAGACGAATTTCCAGATGCAAACACATATAGACACGTTAAACTTATAACACCCCTCTTTTTCCGTATAAGGTTAAAAAAGATGTTATGGCAGGTGAACCTCGAAAATTTCACTACTTAAAAACCTTGTTGTATTAACACCTCATCTCGTTGTTTCAAATTTTAATTATTTTTATAACGAACCTGGTATAAATATTAACCGTGGGTTCGAGGGAGCTGAGGCTTTAGGTGACACTGTGATAAATAAATGTACGTATGTGGCCGCGATTCCGATTCGGTGGTAAAAAAAAAGTATCTTCACGCCCATATCCCCGAAGAGGTAGGCAGAGGTACAACCAAGGCACCCACGACTAGCCGAAGACACTAAGTCCCAGAATGTGATAGGTGACAATCCTATCGCCAACCGGGCACATTTCCAATCCCGATCAAAATGTTTTTTTTATTAGAAAATTGGAAAAATCTTATTTTTTTTGTTGGCCGACCCGGGATTCGAACCCGGGACCTCATACAGTCAAGTCCAACACCCGGACCGCTAGACCACAGAGACGATAGTAGGTAGTAGATCCGGTGGTAGTTTAAAAAAAAATTGATATGCACAATTACTACTTGTATGATGTTTTTTTCTGATTCTTATACGTTATTCTACAAAAAAAGAAACAAGTATATAGTTGTTTCGATTACACTCATGGCAAAATTGAGTAAATAAAAATATTTTATATAACCATGTTGAGATAGAAATTCATCCATTTGTAAATAGCAATTTTAGACTTGAAAATATCTTCACGCCCATATCCCCGAAGAGGTAGGCAGAGGTACAACCAAGGCACCCACGACTAGCCAAAGATACTAAGTCCCACAATGTGATAGGTGGCAAGCCTATCGCCAACCAGGCATAATTCCAATCCCGACCAACATTATTTTTTTTATTAGAAAATTGGAAAATCCAATTTTCTTTTTATTGGCCGACCCGGGATTCGCACCCGGGACCTCATGCATTCAAGTCCAACACCCGGACCGCTAGACCACAGAGGCGATAACCCGTACCACCCAACCGTACCCAACTTGATATTACCCGTAGATGAAAACAACTCTTGAATTGTCCACTATCATTAGAAAATTGGTTCCATTCATTTTGATTTTTTAATAGTTGATAGAAGATATTTATGTTCAATATTTTCTGTACCTAAGCAGTTATTATGTGTGTGTTGATTCCTTTTTGCGGAAGTTCGAATATAGCAAACTTAAGATAAATCGCTTTCAAAGTCAATGATAAATAGTTCATCTTTCAATGCAGTCAAACCGAAGAAATTGATATCGAGATTTTATACCCGACCGTTAGTTTACTCGTTATTCACATAAGATGTCACGAAAGTAATGTATATAATTTCAAAACAAAACTTTATAAATTCTACTGTTATATTCAAAACTAGCTGTCCCGGCGAACTTCGTTCCACCAATTCAGTTTGTGTAAGAAAATTTGATTTTTTTTTGTTTTCCCTTTTTCTTATCTTCTAAACCTTACCTGGACTTCCATAAATAAATCAAAACCTAAATAAGCCAAATCGGTTCCATCGTTCTCGAGTTTTAGCGAGACTAACGAACAGCAATTGATTTTTATATATAAGATTATTACTTTTCTATTTTTTTGTCTACTCTCCAAACAATGTTATTAAGTCCAAATAAAATTATTGCAATTTCCCGCCAAAAAAAGATATACGGGTTATGGCGTGACAAAACAGGCAACACAGTTCCGGTTCGGAGGGTAAGGTAGCCGGTAAACTTACTTTTGCTTGAGGCCTAACATCCCGGCCTCTGGTTGGCAACGCACCATTACTACCTTTGGTGTCTCTAGGCGGCGTGAATTTCTTAACATCAGGAAATCCGTCTGCTTGTTTGCCTTCCAATGTCAAAAAAAAAATAGTGCGCTATACACTTTAAAATTTAATTTATTTTTATTAGAAAAAAAAACACTACCTTTTTACTATAACCGAGTAGACTTACTATACAAATTATTTATGAGTAGGTAAATACTGCACTGTTTTTATTTTTTCTATTGACAATTTGTTGAAAAAATTACAAAATTAATTACGCCATTATTAAGGTAAAATAACTTTAGATAAAATAATTAAACCATGATAAATCATAAAGATTATTAATTTTTTATTATTTCTAATAAATATGATTTGCTCGTATTATAGTTTTTTAATAAAATTGATTTATAATATTTTTATTGCGCCTTGTGTTTTCGAATTGGTGTTGAAAATCCAATATCGTTTCGATATTTTTACAAGACTGAAAGCCAAAGAAATTAAAAGATTTCCTGATAAAAAGATGCCTTTAAAATAAAGCTATAAATAGTTAGCTGCCAACCTGAATCTGGGTTGAAGCCTTAAGTGTACACACTATTTTACCTTGCAGACAGAGAACGACATTAATGACATTATTTCGGCAGGAGTTGGTGGTAATAAACTAAACACAACTGGCAATACCATCCATATCACACGGGAAACCATTTCTAATAGTGAAATGTAATGTACTTACTGCTATTTAGTATGCCTGCACGATTATTTGCGGTCAGTTCATTTTACTACCGAATCAGGTTTATGATGCTTGTGTTTGCATCGGTATTGAATGTGTTGCCAAGCTCAATTTTAAGCTTAACCAGTTCTATTTTTTAAAATTTATATTTATATCTGAAAAAAATTTAAATCTTTTATGCATTTTAATATCATTTCATTAACATTGCTGATAATTTTTTTTAACACTCACTAAACAAATTTTAAGTTATCGCTATCTTCTTTCAACTAAAGTAATAGTAAGAGACAAAACACCTTAGTGCTGTCGATTAATCTGTACACGACATTTCTACAAACGTTTAATCTATCACTCGGAAAACGTTGATTAAAAACATCACAATTTGACATGTCCGGACTAATGTGACATGTCTAAACTGTTCCATCTCTTTTGTTTTTGTTTTTGTTTCATTTGAAAAAGATAGCATGTATCTAGAATAAGTTTCGCTTATAAACAGCAGAATCACTACCAGTATTAGTGAGTTATAATTATTTAACTTTATAACGATATATTGTGATTACACAATTACTATTAAAATTACTCAAAAACATTTAATGTTATGATTAACATTAAATGTTTTTGAGTAATTTTAATAGTAATAATAAATAATAGTAATAACTCAAATTTTAGGTAGTTGTTGTTCTCCATCGAACAGTATTTCGATTTATTTTTAGTAAGTTGGTTCTATAGCAAAGTCTTTAGGGCAACTCGTGGCACTTTCAATATAATTCGTTGGTATATGAGGATAGTAGAGTAAAAAAAAGAGTACCTAGTAGATATAAAAGCAAATTTTACAACTAAATTGTATATTATAATTTAGTAAAGTTTTGTTGTGATGTCAATTAATATCTGTAATAATTTTGTATACAACATCACTATATTTAAACATAACATACTCGGACATAAAAATACACAAAAATCTAGCTAATCTTTATATGCATGTTTTTCAGCCAGATTAAAAAAAATGGAACTAAAATAATGTGGTATGGGGTTCTAATAAAAAGAAAGTGTGTGCCCATCACATACTTTTTAGAATAGAATAAAATGGAAAGAAAGAATAAAAAGAATAGCGTAAGGTATTTGGTCAAAGTAAGAACATTTGTACATGTTTTGTTTTATTTACTCTGCTTACATATACATGCTCTTTATCTACGAAGTTTGGGAAACACTGATCTAGGAAATTGACAACTTCTCTAAAATTTATCGATTTTCAAATTATTATGATTTTAAAATAGTACTAGAATGAAATCCAAGATTCCTTAAGACGAAATTGTACTAAAAAACTGTGAATCTTATACAAACCATACAAAAAATGTATACAGTTTCAAACTTGTTTACAATTATGGTAAATTTGATAATAAATACTTGTTCATAAATATGAAACTTTTGTACCTGTGCTTGTTATCTAACTTCTAAATAGCGGGACCGATATAAATTAAATTTCTTACGTATATTTGGGTGAGGATTACACGAATGGGTCAGTAATTGTTTTTTCGATGCTTGCTGTTGACGTGTTCCGGTGCGGAGAGTAATGTAGACGGTAAACTTACTTTTGCTCTAGGCCTAACATCCCGGCCTCAGGTTGGCAGCGCACCATTACCCCCTTGGGTTTCTCTAGGTGGCGTGAATGTCTTGCCATCAGGAAAGCCGTCTGCTTGTTTACCTTCCATTATCATAAAAAAAGTAAATCACTATTTTAATACAGTACGAAGTTTGATATCTTAACATTTTTTTAGAGTTTTCCTTTTAGTATATTTCAAATATAAATATAGTTATTTAAGTTTGATGATATATTACAAATAGGTGAGTCTTTATTTTATAAACTTGTAATCATACAAATAGCTTTTGAAGCAAATTTTATGAAATTTAAAGTGCAATATTTTTTGGTGTTTCATATTATTATTTAAAAGCAATATGTCCTGGAGGCATCATTAGCGCCTCCTTCATCCTGTCAGCCGTAGTAGAATTGGTTATTTGTATAACCGCTTAAACTTTTTGGACTCATCATTACTTCTGGATCAGCATCCTTGGGGTATTTTGGACCTCTTGATTGTGAAGGCACGAAGTCAACATTCCCATACATACTTGATCCAGCACAAGGATATATGGTAGACAGTGGCTTCATAGCTCTAAGTGTAGTCCGTCCTGGTCCATCTTTATATAAAATCATATCTGGATGAAGAGGATCGTAGAATGTTCCAGAAATATGACTAACATCTCCATCATTATCCAAATCAGACATAGCATCATTGAAGACATTTGGAGCTTCTGTCGTGAACATGTCACCATTTTTTGATTTATTTTTTCTTTTCCAGCTGATGTAATATCTGATTCCAAATACTAACGATATAATTACGATAACAACTACAATCCCAACACTGATTGAAATCAAGATCTTTGGATTTGCTATGGAATGTGTGGCAGCTGTAACAAAAAAACAGTTTTTAAAATTTATCTTATATATAAAATTCTCGTGTCACAATGTTAGTCTGCATACTCCTCCGAAACGGCTTGACCGATTCCTCTGAAATTTGGTAAGCATATTGGGTAGGTCTGAGAATCGGCTAACATCTATTTTTCATACCCCTAAGTGATAAGGGTGACTCACCCCATTTTTTTTAAATAAATCACATTAAAAATATAGCAGAACAACGTCTGCGGGGTCAGCTAGTAATTTTATAAATTGATAATTCTTTTTGCAGTAGTCAGACTCCAAAGGTAGTAAGGGTGCGTTGCTGGCTTGAGGCCTTGAGGATATTAAGTCTTCCCCATGAACTTGCTAAATATGTTACTCCTCAGAACGTATCATATTAGTCAGTACTGATTTTATAGTGGCACGAATAGTGGCGGAACCAATTCTAACAAGTTCCACTTTCTAAAACATTTAGAAGAACCATAAAAATAAAAGTACCTTCACGCCCATATCCCCGAAGAGGTAGGCAGAGGTACAACCAAGACACCCACGACTAGCCGAGGACACTAAGACCCACAATGTGATAGGTGGCAAGCCTATCGCCAACCGGGCACATTTCCAAAAGGCAAAAATCCAATTTTCTTTATGTTGGCCGACCTGGGATTCGAACCCAGGACCTCATACAGTCAAATCCAATACTCGGACCGCTAGACCACAGAGGCGAGAACCATGAACCATGTTTTTGTTCTAAATATTCTGAAAAACATACTCAAAACAAATTATCCGAAAAGGCTTTATTCTAAATCCAACGTTAAATATTAGAATACATATCTTATAAGGTTTCATCAATTTCTGTTATGATGAAACGTAACTTAATTCTAAATTAAATCGTTTTTATTTTTTGTCTCGAGAAGTATTGTCTCTGTGGTCTAGCGGTCCGGGTGTTGGATTTGACTGCATGAGGTCCTGGGTTCGAATCAGGTCGGCCAACTTAAAGAAAATTGGATTTTTCCAATTTTCTAATTAAAAAATATGTTGGTCGGGATTGGAAATGTGGCCGGTTGGCGATAGGCTTGCCACCTATCACATTGTGGGACTTAGTGTCTTCGGCTAGTCGTGGGTGCCTTGGTTGTACCTCTGCCTCTTCGGGGATTTGGGCGTGAAGGTACTTTTTTAGATATAAAATTACAGAATTATTTATCACCAAATTGGACGGGTTTTTTTGTATTTTGCATTAGATATCATTGATTCGTGTTCAGAAACATTTTGATATTTTCTTTTTCTTAGTATATGAAAGTAAAAAGTTTTTATAAAGAAATCATACATTAAGATCCCAATGTTAAGAATACATGTCTATAGACACCCAAGATGTTAATGTTGAGTTACTTTTCAGCTATAATACCCTCAAAATCGAAACACGTCAAAGACGAGTAAGGACGCTTCTGTCATTTTGAACAACCAATGTATGGACATATTTTTTTTATTTTAGCACTTGCCGTATGTTTGGGTTTAATTTTTATACATTTTTAAGAAAGAAAAAATATAGGCCCAGATAGGATTTGAACCTGTAACTTTTCGTCTTAAGCCGACGAATGCTCTAACCATTTGAACTACTGAATATTTAAGTGCCGTTGCGAAATTTTTAATTCCTTTCTTACCCGTTACCCGTTTTCTTTCTTTTAAATTTATACAATGTATAGACGTTATATTATCACCTAGCTTATTTAACTGCAACAGTGAAGTACTGCAGCAAAAATAAATTACTGATGGATGATGGTGTTGTCATATCCCTAATCGTAAGTTACATTTTACACGTAACTATTTATTTATACGTCTGCATTGTATAGGTACGATATTTATGCAAACTTAAGTTTTTAGAAAAGTGTCTTCACGCCCATATCCCCGAAGAGATATTCAGAGGGACAGCCAGGGTACTCACAACTAGCCGAAGACACCAAGTCCCACAATGTAATAGTTGGCAAGCCTATCGCTAACCGGGCACATATCCTATCCCGAGGAAAGTTTTTTTTAAGAGAATTGAAAAAAACCCATTTTTTCTTGTTTCCATACCCGGGATTCGAACCTAGGACCTTAAGCAGTCAAGTCCAACAACTAAACCGCTAGACCACTGAGGCGATTAGAAATAAGTATCTTCACGCCACTATTATCAATGTTGTCAGAGACATAACACAACACCCACGACTATTACTCACGTTATTTAATTCGAAAATGAAGAGTACATTTTAAACGACGAACTGGGGACCTCATGTCAAGTCCAACACCTAGAGCGTTAAACGACAGAGGCGATTTCAGAAAAATAACAAAGAATAGCTTGTGTTTGAACTCGGATCTTTATGAATATCAAATTTTATTATTGAAACCAGTTCTGGGGTTTAGCCATGAAACTGTAACGGACAAACTCTCGCATATATAATATTTAAATGTTGGCGTTAAAAGTATACTAATTATTTCAAATTGCTTCCTTAAAATAAAAATAAAAAATATTACTAAAAGAGCAAATGGAAATACCTTTGTTATGATTATGGTAATCATGATTAATGAGATTGACATGATCCTTCTCTTTTGCATCTGTGCTTACATCTTCGTTCTTGTTTTCTTCTGGCTCTTCTTCAGGCGGCTGTAACGCTGGATTAACAATTGGTGTCAGCATATTTGGTTCTCCCCATTTTTCTCCAGCGTCTTCTAAAATATTAATGTTTATTTGAATTCCTGGTGCTACTGTATATCATACTAAAGTATTGACTAAGTACAACTTTCTTAACCAAAAAATGAAATAATTATTACTCAAATCATTACAAAACTGGTCAAAACGATAATACACAAAAAAAAAATACACAATTTCTTTTATATGTCGAGATATCGCAAGAAGTTTTGATATGTAAAAACTAGTGTGTGAACGTGTTTTATATAAATATTAATTAGCCTTAGCCTTATTTCATAATAAAAAAAATATATTCTATAACCTCCAAATATACATATCCCTAACGTAGCTTAGAACTATTTCGTACTGAACAAGAATAATTAATACGAAAGACATGTGACTAATGTCTGTAGGTATAAGAAATAAATAATACGGAAGACGTGGCAGCATAGCCTAAAGGTGTTAGCCAGCCCCAGAAAGGGGCAAATTGACTTAAAAAGAAATAATAAACTCTTTAACATAGAACTAAACTACAAAAGTATATTAAGAGTCGGAACTTAATTAATGAAAATTTTCTTGCGTTAACTTTTGTTGAATTTGTCTCAATCTACAGGGGCGGATTTGATACGTTGGCTGCCCTAGGCCTACGAAAGATTGCCCCCCCCCCTTATGTGCTGTAAAACATGCAAATTAAATCAACTATAGAAATTAAATAAAAATGAAAAAAACAACGATAATCAGTAAATGATTTAATTATCTCCATCAGTATTTCAGATACTGATTATTACCATTTCTATTTGTGAGAAGCAATGAAACGTTATTCACAAATTGTCTTTTGCTTGGCTTTCTGAGCAGCGAATTTGTTGATCAAATCATCACAATCTAAAGACCGTAGCAACTGTGATTCGATGCAGACGATAGCCGGAGCGTTCAACCTGTCCTCGTTCATTTTTAACCGTAAATAATTTTTCACCCGCCGCAAACACGAGAAGCTGCGTTCAGCGGAACAGTTCGTAATCGGGATACAAACACACATGCGTAGAGCTATATCAACGTTATGATAAATGGTGTGGAGATCCTGATCATGAAGCCATTTTAATAATGTCATCGGCGACATCAGCGTGTCGGTTTTGCTTTGGCTCGAAAAGCACTGGCAGCGATAATGTTGACACTCTTCAAGGAAACCTTCTTCAAGATCAGAAGAGTAAATATTTTTTAACGCTGTTGCTTTCTCTTCTACTTTAGCTGGACTCAGGACGGTCAGATGCCGCCTCCTAAATTTTGCCACCCTAGGCCCGGGCCTACTCGGCCTATAGGGAAATCCGCCCCTGTCAATTTAAATATTACCTATATTGGTAGGGATACCTCACAAACCTCTTGTCAGGTCTTGAAGATATAGGTCGAGACACTATCAAGGCACCCACACCTAGACGAATACACTAAGTCTCACAATGTGATAAGTGGTAAAACCACCGCCTACCGGACTCATGTTGATTCCCGGGCAAAGTAATTTTAATAAATTGAAAAACAAACATTTATTTTGTTGTCTCGCCTGAAGTCGAACTCAGAATTCAAGTCCAATATGAGACTGCTAGACCACATGCAAAACAAAGCTTCATCACGCTCACACAAAAAAAAACTTCAACGAAACAAAAGATATATTTTTAGTTACCTGATTCATCAAAAAGATCCTGATCGCGGTCTGAATCATGGCCGTTTATTTCGTCGTTTTCTGCAGCACTCTCATACCGCTCCGTGAGTACTCCCAGTGGAACTAAAAAGGAACAGATTTAGTGAAGATTTTATTATGCTTTTATTAGTTGTGAATTATCTAAACTAAAACAGTTTACAAATTTAGTTAAGATATTATGCTTTTCGCCTATTATCGCCTCTGTGGTCTAGCGGTCCGGGTGTTGGAATTGACTGCATGAGGTCCCGGGTTCGAATCCCGGGTTGGCCAACACAAAGAAAATTGGATTTATCCAATTTTGTAATAAAAAAAATGTTGGTCGGGATTGGAAATGTGCCCGGTTGGCGATAAGCTTGCCACCTATCACATTGTGGGACTTAGTGTCTTCGGCTAGTCGTGGCTGCCTTGGTTGTACCTCTGCCTACCTCTTCGGGGATATGGGCGTGAAGATACTTTTTTTATTTTTTTTATTGTGCTTTTAGTAGTTGTGAATTATCTAAACTAAAACAGTTTATGTTTATTTAGCGCCTCTGTGTTCTGGTGGTTCGGCGTCTGACTTGACTTCTTCAACCCCGGGTTGGGGCATTTCGGATCCCGGGTTGGGCATCAAAAGAAAATAGAAAGTGTGTAGGTATTTTCAATTTTCTAATAAAGATAACGTTACCCGGGATTGAATATGTGCTCGATTGACGATAGGCTTGCGATCTATCACGCTGTGAGGCTTAGTGTTTTCGTCTAGTCGTAGGTGCCTTGGTGCTCTGCCTACCTCTTCAGGGATATTGGTGTAAAGACTGTATTATAGTCCAAATAAATGATAACAATACAATATTAAAAAAATATATTTTTGTTGAAATAAGACCAAAAAAGAGACTGGTTGCTTTATTTTTATAAATATTATTTAATTGTTGATTATTTTTTATAGATACAAATCGCCTCTATGGTCTAATGTTCCGGTGTTAGACTTCATTACGTCTCAGCTTCGATCCTCAAGTCAGGCAACAAAAAATAAATGTATTTTGAATTTTCTAATAAAAACGACGTTGCCCGGGATTGATTATTCTCCCGGTTGACGATAGCCTTATTACCTATCACTTTGTGTGACTTTTTTAAGATGTTAGAAGACAAAGAAGCAGACAAATTTCCTGGTGGTAAAAAATTCACACCGCCTAGATACACCAAAGGTGGTAATAGTGCGTTGCCAACCTGAGGCCGGGATGTTAGGCCTCGAGCAAAAGTAAGTTTAAAGGCTACCTAACCCTCCGAACCGGAACACGTCAATGGTAAGTACTGACGTTATGGTGGTAGGAATAGGTAAGGCGATGGTATCAATCTGGGCGAGTTTAAACTCAAAATCCTAGTCTATCCTTGTAGGTTGTCACGGTGCTAGTGACGGTAAGCCTATGCTCGCCTTTTATAAGCTGCCTGCCAGAAAGGCAGGATAAGATCTATTCTAAAGGAGCCCGGATTAACACGGGGAAAACTTAGTGTCTTTGACTAGTTATTGGTGCCCTGGTTAAACCTCTACTTCCTTTGCGGGAATACTTAGAAGATACTTTTTTTTATAATAAGAGCAAACAAGCACTGAACTTTCCTTATTGTAAGAGACACCGCAGATGTTATAGGTGCCCGGTTGGCGTTAGGCTTGCCACCTATCACATTGTGAGACTTAGTATCTTCGGCTAGTCGTGGGTACCCTGGTTGTGCCTCTGCCTACCGCTTCGGGGATATGGGCGTGAAGATACTTTTTTTCCATAGTTTTACTTATGCTAGACCTTTACCAGCTGCCAGACCGGAAGGGACATGGTCTATTCTACACTAGGAAACTCGTATCAACATGAGAAAAATGTTAAGAAATAAATTAAACAAATGCATTATTACATTTCCTAAACAGGGGGGTGATTATGTATCTCAGTTGTCAACTCAAACTGTAAAAGTGTACATCAAATGACGTCATTTGTGTTTGCTATCTCTATTGTATTTCTGTTGGTCACTGGAGATAGCAAATACAAAACACGTCATTTGACAGCGATTCGATAAACACTCATCCATTTTGAGTTGGTAACTGAGTTACATAATCACCCCCCAGGTCATTTTCAACAAGACCACTGATAGTAAAGTGCTTCGTGAGTTTTGGCGCCATCGAGAGAAAAGATGGTCGAAGTTTTTTTCATAATTATTGAATTTCGTGTTAATATTGAGTGATATTAGTGAATTTTGGTGGCATTTTGTACAATTTTGTTCAGTGAAAGTGCACAAATGAAATAATCATGAAGAAATTAGCGTATCGTATATTTCCTCGTTGCCGCCAAAACTCATTACATGAGCTTGTGTAAAAAGGCCCCCGTTTTACCCAAGAGCCCGACATGACTTACTGATGACTTATGACTGATGACTAATTAAAATAAATTTAAATTGATATAAAATTTGATGCAAATTACTACTTGACTAATGGCTAAATACTAACGTGAAGGCCAAAACCTAAAGAAAGAAAAGAAAAAAAGTGCTTCGAAGCAACTTGCGTTTCGAATTCACCTTCTTACCTATACAAGCTAATGGTTCTCTTAATGGTAAGTGACAATCGTGGCCTATATACCCAATAGATGTTACAGATGAGGCTAGGATCAAAGTTCAATTGTGCTAGTCTACCGGCTAACCTACTCTCCACACTGGAACATGACAACGTAATATAACTGACGGTAACAGACAATGGCCTTAGACGCCATAGATGTTACTGGTGTGGCTGGGATTAAATGCCTATTGTGCAAGTCTGCCGCTAACCTACTCCCCGCACTGGAACATGACAACGTCATTATTACAGCAGGAACAGATAAGGCGGTGGATTCCTACCCGGCCAAGTAGTCACATTCCATTCTACCACCAGTGGCCTTACTGATAATAACCTATATTTTAACATACGCTCTTATGAACTGCCTGGTAGAAAAACAGATGGTCTATTCTACATAGCCCACAGGGTCGGATGAAGTGTATCTGTTGTATACCAAGTACTGAAATGGTGGTAATGGTGCGTTGCCTACCTGAAGCCGGGATGTTGTCTATTACTTGACAATGGGATCTTTATTTATTAAATTTGCAGTTTGTGTAGCTGTTTTAGTATTATATAGACTCGTCACAAGTGCCTCTTGTAAGGTGAACGTGAATAAAAATATATTCTATTCTATTCTGTAATAAAGTACTTTGGATTTTGTATATATTTTGCCGTCTATTGTATTTCTTTTTTGTTTGTTTTTCCAAATTTTTTGGTTTTGCGGACATTTGATCGTCTATATACTTTTTAAGAACTATATACATAAAATATAATATTAGGATACTTGTAAATGCATTGACATTATGGCGGCAGGAATAGGCAAGGTGGTGGTACCCATACGGGCGAGTCGCTGCGAAACTCTACCACCTATTAGGATTTTAGTGACGGTAAGCCTATGTTCGCCTTTTACGAGCTGCTTGGTAAAAAAGGCAGATGGTCTATTCTATTCGCCCAAGGGGACGTATGATGTATCTGTTGTATACCAAGTACTGAAACGGTTTTAAAATCGAAGTTTGAAAATGACAATTTCAGTAAAAGCTTTTCCCTTTGATATTTTAGGCGGACAAAGAATTTTGAGGCAGCCCCGAACGGCACGCGAATAAGGAATTTGATATAACCGTTTGAAAAATTAACAGCTATTTTTGGTCTTTCCCCGGATAGGGCAGAAAATTTGTTCAGGTTGAAAAAAAGTATAACGACATCAAAACCTACTTCACGGGCTTCTCCAAGTATGGAGACTGGTAACATAATTATGATGTTAAGTACCAAAACCGACTCCAAAAAGGAGGATCTTATCAATTCGTGGGTATAATTTTATGAGTGTTTCTTATTTGATTGATAAAATAGAACAATGTGAATGTAAATAGATGTGGATACCTCATGGAGACCTCATCCTACAGTACCTAATCGCACAGTTTGTATCCGAGAGTGGTGTCAAAAGTCTCCGAAACCGGCATTTTAAGCTATTGCATAGCTTCTATGGCGGGCCTTGAGCGTGGAGACCGAAACCAGAAATTCCGTAAAGAAATAACCTAACACAAATAACTCCGACCGGCACAGCGGTAATACTTTTAAGCTATTGTTGGACTGTTAAGTTGGACAAACACTTGCCGGCTGTACTGGTGAAAGAGTATTTTCAGCAACTTCCCATGGTAGAGATCCACCACGTCATCTATTCCTGCCGCCATAATGTTACTGTCATGTTCCAATCCAGATAGTAGGGTAAAAATTTACAAACTTAGATCCTGGTTATTCTGTTGAGCATCAACAAAACTTATTTTGAACCGAGTTCCAGAAAACAAGGAGGTTCTCAATTCGGTCCGTATTTTTTTACACCGATTTCTCTGTAATTTCTGAACCGATTTACGTTATTCTTATTTTACTTGATGCGGAATAGTTTCGACTTGGTCCCATAAAAAAATTGATTCAGGTAAGGCTATTAGTTTTTATTTTATGATCAATTGTTACCTATTTTCACCTACCTCGATGTTTATTTTTATAAAATGTTATCATATCAGCAATAAACTAAAAAGTATTAAAAAAATAACTACGTTAATTGAAACCGACTTCAAAACTAAAAAGTAAAACATAATAAAGATTTAATATTTCATACTTACTTATAATTATTATTTGTTTAAGGCTTGGCACCGACTTCAAACCTACTAGTAAATAGCACATATAAGTAATAGGTAGTATATAATTAATATTGAATCTTTATTATTTTTTACTTTTTTGTATTGAAGTCGGTTTTAATTAAAATGTTTTTTTTATAAATGTACGCTATCTTTTTTTGAACAAAAAGAAAAGAGATGGAACATAGACATAAAAATATCAGATTAGTTAGGACATATGACATATATTTTTTTTATTTTTTTTAATTGAAGTCGGTTTTAATTAAAATATTTATTTTTATAAATGTATCTATCTGTATATATCTATCTATCTTTTTTTTTTTAAAAAAAAAGAGATGGAACATAGACAAAAAATGTCAGATTAGTTCGGACATATCAACGCATGACGTCAACTTTTTCCGAGATGTAGATTGAAATCTGTAGAAATGTCATGTACAAACTAATCTGAAAGAACTAAACCTATTTTTTCTCTCGTTGAAAGAAGAAAGCGGTTACTTTAAATTAGTTTAGTGAGTTCGCAATAAAGTCATCATCACTGTTTCACATAAAATATAATATTTAGCGAAAGTACACAAGGGCGGTCTTTTCGCATTCACTTCATGTTTGTACTCTTACCTAGCTATCAAGCTTCAATGAAAATTTCCACTGAATAACAAACAAGTTTAAACAAAATACGTACCACACGCGTACACCACTTTTAGGTAGCTCCTGGAATCCGGCTTGCAGGGTGAGCCAAATGTTTTGCTATTCGCCACAATCTGACATCGGCGCTTGCCGTGGCATATTTGCATTACCGTTTCCACAGCGTACGGAGCTGTGCATGCTAAAATGGGAAATTCAAAGAACGTTAAACAGAATACATTAATATTATTTCTTTCAATATTTTTGAAGTGTAAACTTTTTTAGCGGCGTTGCGTGCTTTTTTTGGAATGGGTATAAACTTCTAAATTCGCGTCAGGATACGTGACCCAATCAAAAATTAATAGGACGGATGGAAAGTAAATAGCGGCCTGGCGTAGGAGAGGAAGTATACCTCGCTTTTTCTATGGCGCGGCGATAGTGTATCCATGCGCCTGCTGTTTCGTGTTGTCATGTTTGTGTACGATAGCTCAATAAATGAATATTGTATTCTACCACATAAATTATAGTACTTTCATACTGATAATTAAAGCAATTCGGGCAAAATTATTCGCTAACAATTCCAAAATGTCAAAAATGCACAACGGTAATACGAGAAGTTTTCACTTCTGCCGGTACTCTCGGAGTGCAACCCGTTTTTTTATTTTAAAAGTTTATGACGTTCTTAGGGCATTACAAAAATCTTAGATATCATGCAATTGATGCTAGACAGTTAAGTGGTCAGTTGTTTTATTTTTCACTACCCATGATATCAAAGTAGGTGTTAGAAAAAATGCAACTTTTCTGCTTAAGGGAAAACAGTAAATTACTTATCCCTAGGATTGTAAAGGGAAAAATGTCTCAGATCATATCTAATTTTTGGCCAACGCTAAGCTGAAACCAAGAAATGTTTTCATCTGAGACTTTTTTGACTAACCAAAGAGGACACACAGAGTTATTTTTCTGCTCATTGTAGCTGGAAAATGGCAACATTTGCTGCAGCTCGGAGGACAACAGACATTATTTTGTTTACAGCAGAAACATGTAATGAAAAATAACGTAACATTTTTATAAAACATCTCAAAAGATAAATACTATGATAAAATTGTGTAGGTGTAGTGAGATAAAAATTTCAGAGGACAGGTTTAATTCTCAGTAGCTCACCTAATAGAGACGAAAGACCAACGTTGCTCGCTTAATTTCTGTTTTGAGATATTGGTTTTTAAAATTGATAAACAAATATCTTGAACATAAATAAAGTGCCAAACTTAAAACATATTGAAATATTGAAATTAAAAAAAAACGACGGGTTGCTCTCCGGGAGTGCCGGCAGAAGTGAAAACTTGAATATTAACGTTCTGGATTTTTAATATTTTATGGTTAGGGAATAATTTTGCATGAATTGGTTTAATTATCAGTATGAAAGTACTATAATTTATGTGGTGTAATACAATATTCATTTATTGTGCTATTGTACACAAACATGACAACGCGAACATTCGCGTAAGCGCCCTGCGCCACCTTAATCGCGCAAGCGCCCTATGCCGTCTTACGAATTTTCGATTAATTCACATATCCTGACTCGAGTTTAGAAGTTTTTACTCATTCCAAAAAATGTGTGCAACGCCGCTAAAGAAGTTTTCACTTCAAAAAACTACCGTTAAAATTTCTTTAAAATGTTCTTATACTGGATATGCACTTATTAATTGAACTTGCAGATCACATGAAGTGACGTCACTATTTAATTGACTTTATTCGTGGTTTCGGTTCTTACATACAGATTTTAGGTCATAATAATAAGTCTGACTGTTTGCTTGTCTTTAGAAACAAGGAACCCAATGTTACTTACTTTCATCTAACACCCCCTGAGTCTGTGGACAACTAACAGCCTCATACGCTGTTCTCCCGAACTGGGCATCAAACACCGCTATCCTTGATAGTGGATTGCAGCTCAATTTTATGACGTCGTCTTCACAACCAGTTCGACTCCGAAACTCATCTGAAAGAATTAATCTATTAAATCAGACGATAGTGTTCAGGAATCCTATTAATATTATAAATGTGAAAGTTTGAACTGATGATAATGTTCTCATAAAAAAAGTAGGCAGAGATAATATGACCAGAGAACCTCCGTGTAGCCGAAAGCACTTTCTTATTGCCACAAAGTCATAAATGGCAATCCCGGCAATGTTATGATTACTACCAAGAGTCATATCTTCACGTCATGTTCCATAAAGGAAAGGCAAAGAATACTGAATAGCAATGAATCCTCCGTGTTGGTCCAGGCTCCTTTGAAGAATAGACCATCCGCCTTCCTGCCAGACAGCTCGTAAAAGGCGAGCATAGGTTTACCGTCACTTTCATCGTGACATCCTACTAGGTGTTAGAGATTGTTAGCGACTCGTTCGAATTGACACCACCACGTTACCTATGCCTGCCGGCATAACGTCTGTGCTTGCCATAGACGTATTCCGGTTCTGGTTGGCATTTTTTAACATCAGGAAATCCAACTGCTTGTTTGCCTTTAAATATCATAAAAAAACTTGCAAATCTGCCTGGGTTTCTCTCTTTTATTACATTTAAACACAATTAAACACATCGCCTTCGGAGACCTTCATGTAGCCAGCTCAAACACTGAACCACTAGACCACAAATTCGATATTTCTAAGAATTCATTTATTAATCGTAGTAAAACACGATTTCATTTGTAAATTATTTTCCATGCCATATTATAAAACAAGCGTGGAATATTGTAATAGGGGTTCATTATGTTACCCCTCTCTACTTTAGGGATGATTGATGTTACCTGTTGGCGGTAGACTTATAAACAATAGCTATTTTTGAAGCCCCGATGGAAAAAGAGGGATGTTATAAATTTGACGTGTTTGTGTTTGTGTTTATGTGTGTGTCTGTCTGTAGTATCATTACTTTTAAACAAATTTACCGATTTCAATGCGGTTTCTTTTGTTTGAAAGCTGGTATGATTGAATTAGTTCTGAACTACCTCACTTATTGGTTTTATCTGGGATTATTGTTTATTTTATTTTATATTAAATGTATACCAGGAAGCTGATTGCTCTCCTGATTTCAAACGGCTAATGTTGCATATAGATACCCTTGATGTTACTGCTGCATCACTCCCTTAGGTCCAGGATTTGTAAGTCTACCAGAAATTCAACCTACAGCATGGATTATTATGATGGCAATTAGTAAAGTTACAATGACAGAAATTGGGTTAGACTACTGAACAAGACAAAGTATATTTCTTGTATGAAAAGGGTAAAAGATATTGAAAAAATCTTATTGAAAAAAGATATCTTCACGCATAGTTCCTTACAGAGTGCGCAGAGAATATCGAGCGCCAGACCTCACGATCCAGACAAATCTGTCTGGCTTCCGTCACATTAATTACCCCTTTCATACAAACACGCCGATTTCGGCGGCTCTTGACACCGCTCTTAGATAATATCCGAGTGATCTGATCGTGGAATATCAACCTTGGTCTACCCGGGTACCTACATCCATCCATATTCGCATTTTATATCTGCTTTGTCAATCTTTCATCTGTCATTTCAACATGACTGAACCAGCGGAGCATGCCCTTTCGCATTTTAACACCAAAACTTTCTTTCAATCCCACTCTTTCCCAGATCTTACTATTACATTATCGTTATCTTAGCTTATCCTTCAGCATCGAACCAAATACTATCTGTTGCCCTCGACGTTGCCCGCGTGGTTAATGGTCCCACAGAAACATTGTTTCGAGATAAAATCTATACTGTTTTATCCAAGTTACCTGTGCTATGTTATATGCCAAAATTAATTAAAATCAGTTTTGAAGTTTTTGCGTAAATAAGTAACAAACTTTTGCACTTATTTAGTAGGATTAAATCATAATTTGAGTTCAATTCTTGCTTGACAGGGAAAACATTATGGTGATTAAAAGCGAGGTCTGTATTTCTGAATTTTGGTATTTATTTTATTGATTTTGATGCTAGAAGTTGTCAGCAGGAACCCATTTAGATGTTGGGATAAAAAGTAGCCTATATAAGTCTCTAACTTCCTGACTATATCCACACATAAATCACACCGTGACATCGCACCAATGCGACGTGAAGGATCTATATATAAATACGTGATGCCAAAACTTTGGACCTCTTTTTACGAAAATTGCGTGGACGGAGGAGCATAAAATTTGGCACACTTATAGTTTATATTTAGGAGAAGTGCAGAACGCTAATATTTTTCTGTAATTATACTAATTAAGTACATTAAATCAATAAATAAAACATTACCCACACTACCATCCATTTGACACACACAAACAAATATATTGATGATAACGATAAAAGATCACAGATGGAGCACTAAAAAGTTTAAAAAACAAAGTAGTTGGTCTTGAAAAATGAAGATGGCGTTCTAATCAACAAGCTATTAAAATTTATTATGGTCGAATTTCGACCAATGAGCGACCATTAGTGACAAATAAATACACGTTCGCATTTTTAATATTAACGACCCGCGCAAACTTCGTTCACTTGGCACTTGACATTCTTTGCCCAGCCTAGCAGGGTATTTGGCATAAAGATATATGTAAGATGTCCTGTTAATTCAAATGTTTCTGTAGACTCAGGATTTCAAGTTATTTGGTTACTTTTAACTGAATGTTGTCATATCTATACTTTCTAAGCTACTAAACTTTTAACTTGGATAAAATAGCTTTCCCAATATTTAAGTTTTAGTTCTAAGTATGGGGAACCCCTAAAAGTTCTTGCTACTTTTCTACTATGTGAAAATCATAAAGCGGTTCACAAAATACATCTACTTACCCAGTTTCGAGAGCATTTTTTATGATATTGGAAGGCAAACTCGCAGACGGATTTCCTAATGGTAAGAAATTCACACCGCCTAGAGACCACCAAAGGTGGTAATGGTCAGTGCCAACCTGAGGCCGGGATGTTAGGCCTCGAGCAAAATTAAATTTACCTTAACCTCCAAACCGGAACACGTCATGACGTTATAGGAATAGGTAAGGCGGTGGTACCAATCCGGGTGAGTTGCTGCGAAACTCTATCACCTAGTCAAATATTACTGTGTTAGTGACGGTAAGCCTATGCTTGCCTTTTACGAGCTGCCTGGCAGGAATACAGATGGTCTATTCTGCAAAGGAGCCCGGACCGACACGGGAAAATAGCTCTTATAGCTTAGAAAAAAAAAACCAAATCTGACATACGGACGGAAAGACAGACATGACGAATCTTTAAGGTTTCCTTTTTTGGGCAATTGGCCACGGAACCATAAAAAGATGCTACAAAAAAACAAAATTCTCAAACTAAGTACATAACTCGCTAAGTTGGCAAGTTTTAGAGAAATCTAAACCACGTAATGCAGAAACTCATTATCGTTAATGTTAATGGACTTTGCTGAAGACTAAAATGGAAATATTTAGTTAACTGAAGACGAAAACTTCTAGAAATGTGTTCGAAGTCTAGATGTTAGTGGTGGAAGTTACTCAAAGTTTCTAGTCGAAAGCTGAATGCTGCAATTGCGGAATATTTATTCTTCAATCGCCTCCGTGGTCTAGCGATTCAGGTGTTGGACTTAACTGCATGAGGTCCCGGGTTCGAATTCCAGGTCGGGCAACAAAAAGAAAATTTGGTTCTCCCAATTTCCTAATAAAAAAAATGTTGCTTAGGATTGAACATGTGCCCGATCCGCGATAGGCTTGCTACCTATCACATTGTGGGACTTAGTGTCTTCGGCTAGTCGTGGGTGCCCTGTTTGTGCCTCTGCCTACTTCTTCGCGGATATTAGCGTGAATATACTTTACATACACATAAATATAATACACGCCGTCAGATAATAATTCACGAATTTGAAACAAACTATCACTATGTATCTTTAGTTATTTGTTAGTAAGTTCAAAAAAAGTATCTTCACGCCCATATCCCCGGTGTAGTAGGCAGACACACAAAAAGGGCACCCACGACTATCCGAAGACACTATACCCCACAATTTCACAGGTGGGTCTGGTTGGCAAAAGGCTTTATCGCCAATTGGGCACACATCCAATCCCAGACAACGTTATTTTTATTAGAAAATTTAAGATATACATTTTCTAGTTTTCATTTATTGCCCTACGGGGTCGAACCCGGGACCTCAAGAAATCAAGTCCGACACTAAACGGCTAGACCTCAGAGGCGATGTCTGTAAGTTTATGCGCATTAAACTCTTTAATGACTAATGTGTCTTTGTGTCTTTCTTAATAATTATTTATTGGTTTTTTAGGTTATAATTTAAAAAACCGGCTAAGTGCGAATCGGACTCCAGCACCAAAGGTTCCATACAAACTTATTGTACATACATACTTGTTGTGTATATTGTTGTATAGTTCAGCAATTACGACAATCGCTAAATAAGTATAGTTTTCGCATTTTGTCCCCTTGTATTTTTATGATTCCATTGTGGAAATTTGCAGCATAAACGGCTGTATCTTTTGATTGCGTTGGCTTAGAAGTTTGTTTTTTACAGCTCTGAGGGACAATATACTAAAGCATTTAATAAAAAAAATACAGCGTGATACCTTCACGCTTTCTGAGATAAACGGTCTTGACAAATTCACGGGGTTCAGAAAACAAAGTGTAAAAAGTTTCAGCAATTAAAAAAAACGTTTAATTTATGCCCAAACGCTTTAATGAATTTTGTGTCTAATTGATTCTTTAGAACCATTAGGTCGACTGGAAATATGTAGGTTTTTTAGATACAGTAAAAATAACAATTCATAATCTTTATCTCCAACCACAGGACGTCCACTGCTGGACGCTGCTCCCCCAAAGAGCGCCACGAGTCACAGTCACCAGCCGCTTGTATCCAATGACTCCCTGCGACTTTGACCAGATCATCAGTCCACCGGGTGGGAGGTCGTCCAACACTATGTCCTCCGGTACGGGGCCACCACTCAAGAATCTTTATTCCCCATAGGTTATCGGTTCTGCGAGCAATGTGGCATGCCCATTTCCACTTCAGCTTGCTGACTCTCTGAACTATGTCGCTTACTTTCGTTCTGTTGCGGATCATCGAACTACGGATCATATCTCGCAGAGAAACACCGCACGCTGAACAACACTCAGCTTATTCAAGTCTCAGATCCGTATGTCATGACCACACTGATCGAAGACTTTCGACTTTAGGCTATGCGGTAATTTGGACAAGAAGATATATTTTAGCTTCCCGAACGCTCATCAACCTCTTTCTTAAAGTTGGATTTACCGAACTGAACAGTTTGACCTAGATAGGTATACAAACTGCCAACTTCAAGAATTGAGTTCCCAACCCAATAAACCACTACATAGTATAAAATGTATGTACCTTTGTATGCATAAATCTTTAAAACTACGCAACAGATTTTGATGCGGTTTTTTTTAATAAATAAAGTGTTTGAAGAGAAGGATTTGTATGTATATTTCATAACCATGCAAAGCCGTAGCGGGCCGCCAGAATAACTACAAATTCTAAATATTAGTAGTATTTCCTAACTCCTTTTGTATTGTGTTATTGTCGTCTTCACAAATAAGTTGCACCAATGGGAAAGAGAGAGGAAGGAAGAGAAGCTTTTTCCCTCCCTTTTGTTTCGGTGACCAAGAGGTCAAGTGTTATACTTGACTACGAGATCCCGATTTCGATCCCTAGGTCGGGAACAAAGGACAAGTGTGTTTTTTTTTCATTATCTAAAAAACGACATTGCCTGGAATAGGATATGTGCCCGGTTTGCAATATGATTGCCACCCATCACATAAAGTTACTTAATGTCGTCGGCTAGTCATTTGTGTCTCTGTCTACCACTTCGGGGATAGGGCCAAAGCCTTTTTTTTGTATGAGATTGGGAGGCAAATAAATAGACGAATTTCCTGATGGTAAGAAATTCCCGCCGCCTAGACACCAAAGTTGATAATGGTGCGTTGCCAACCTGAGGCTGGGGTGTTAGGCCTCGAGCAAAAGTAAGTTTACCGGCTACCTTACCGGAATACGTCATGACGATATGGCGGCAAGAATAGGTAAGGCGGTGTAATAGTCAGTGCCAACCTGAGGCCGGGATGTTAGGCCTCGAGCAAAAGTAAATTTACCGGCTACCTTAACCTCCAAACCGGAACACGTCATGACGTTATAGAAATAGGTAAGGCGGTGGTACCAATCCGGGTGAGTTGCTGCGAAACTCTATCACCTAGTCAAATATCACTGTGTTAGTGACGGTAAGCCTATGCTTGCCTTTTACGAGTCGTGGGTACCAATCCGGGTGAGTCACTGCGAAACCCTATCCTAAATCTCTAACCCTAAATTAAGTAAAATAATTTATTAGGTTATGGATATGTACGATACTAAATTATAAAAATATTCAAATAGATACCGACCTAATTATTAAACACCCAGACCAATAAATTCACACACAATACACACACTTGTATAATACACACTAACAGCCAGTTAAATTACTGACTGACTGTATGTTTATAGTTTTTAGACCATTAAACTATAAATACCTTCTACTGTCCTCTCCTAACATCGACTTTGCTAATCGACATCACAGGACTCTTATCTCATCGTGAGACGTTTTATTTGGTTACGGCCAATATTAATAAATAATCAATCCTAATCCAAAATTTGCTACATTTTGATCCATTTTTATGTTATCGCTTGCCAATAACATATCTGTGGACAGGATAAATATGGCAATTAGGTATGGGATAGGCCGCCGGATTCGCAGCTATCTAGATTGCTTGAAATACATTAGATTGAGATACATTATTAACATTGGCCGTTAGACAATAGGTACCGGACAGACTTGCACTTCGCGGATACAGGACAGCGACTCACCTGTAACATCTAGTGTCCACCGGGCACATAACATAACATATGTGCCTGGTTGGCGATAGGCTTGCCACCTATCACATTGTGGAGTCGGCTAGCCGTAGGTGCCCTGGTTGTGTCTCTGCCTGCCTCTTCGGGGATATTGGCGTGAAGATTAACTTACACTATTTCAATAGTCTGTCATAAGAAAAATACAATCTTAAGACGTAAGACGTAAAGTTGCTGTTGTAAGTGAACATTTAGCAACATGGATAGTGCTCGCCTCGTTGGTCAAGTAGCTAACATACACGCCTATACTGACCAACCGCGAGGCTCGAGTTCGATTTCCGGTGGGGGCAGGCATTTGTGTGATGAACGTTTTTATGTCTGCATTTCCGGGCCTTGGTGTTTATTAAATTAATGCTCGTATCTATTTAAGTATTTCATTGTACTAGAGTCGTTGACTAACACCCATAACACAACTATACTCGTATAATTTGCTCGCTTTGAGGTTAAATTCAATTTGTATAACTTGTATTTGTACTCGCTTTGCATAATTCTGTGCTTATTCCAACGTTACTGTATGGAAGCGAGAGTTGGGTATGTCAGAAAGAGCATGAAAGTAGGATAAATGCGGTCGAAATGAGAGCACTATGGAAAATCTGTGGTGTAACGCTCGCTGACCGCATTTGTAACAGTGAGATCCGAGAAAGAGTGGAATTGAAAGAAAGTGTTGGTGTTAAAATGCGAAATGGCATGCTCCGCTGGTTCGGGCATGTGGAAAGAATGACAGATGAAAGATTGACAAAACAGATATACAATGCGAATGTGGATAGATGTAGGTACCCGGGGAGACCAAGGCTGACATTTCACGATCAGATCAATCGGATAATATTCGAGGAATGTGTCAAGAGTCTCCGAAACCGGCGTGTTTGTATGAAAAGGGTTATGAATGCGAAGGAAGCAAGACAGGTTTGTCAGGATCGTGAGGTCTGGCACTCGATACTCTCTGCCTACCCCGTAAGGGACTTGGCGTGAAGATATGTATGTATGGGATATTTATCTATTTAATGCCACTAATAAGCGTTTTAAATAATCCCTGGAGTGTGCTTGTTCATTGTACTCTTACCCAAAAAATAATAATAATAATTAATATGGATGTTGAAGATCAAGTTTTAATGCAATTGATGGGCAAGGTATTAACATAACAAGTCATGTATTAACATAACCATTTTACAAACAAACTATCAAGGCGATCGGTGGACTTGCAAACATTGTCTCTCTGGTGCTGGTAAGATACGTTCCAGAAGCATCTATGGAGTGTATAGGTGGTTGTTTGTTTTGAAGATCTACTTATTTGC
>NJDC01000151.1:240494-251231 GCA_002245475.1 Calephelis virginiensis
TACTTTGGGGTTAGATTCGATTTGTGTAACTTGTCCTGGGATATTTATTATTTATATCGAAACTTATTTCAGTTAGTTTTTTTTTGTTTTGTTGTGTTATATCATCCATTTGGTCAATGAATTATTTAATAATATTTATATATATTTTGTTTAATATTTCAGTTTATACGTAGCGAAGCACGTACCGGGCTGCTAGTATGTTACATGTGCGTCGCTGTCCTATAGCCAGGGTGTTAAGCCCAATGTGCTAATCTACTGAAAATATACCAGTAATGTAATTCGCATCACCCCTCAAACCGGTGGTAGGATAGCGTGTTGCAATTTGTCCGGATATGGACAATATCCAATATCCGGATCCGGAAGGCAGTCCAACCGGGATCCACCGCCTTACCGATTTCAGTTTATCGCCTCTGAGGTCTAGCGGTTCAGGTGTTGGACTTGACTGCATGAGGTCCCGGGTTCGAATCCCGGGTCGGGCAACAAAAAGAATTTTGAGTTTTCCAATTTTCTAATAAAAAAAAATGTTGCTCGGGATTGGATAAGTGCCCGGTTGGCGATAGTCTTGCCACCTATCACATTGTGGGACTTAGTGTCTTCGGCTAGTCGTGGGTGCCCTGGTTGTGCCTCTGCATACCTACCTCTTCGGGGATATGGGCGTGTAGATACTTTTTTAGCAGATTTAAAACATACCGATTCTACCAAAGTAATTAAAACAGAATTTCAGAAATGATTATTTTTAACGGTAAAACGGAAAAACGCGCCCATATCACCGAAGAGGCTGCCTACCTCTTCGGGGATATGGGCGCGAAGATACTTACTTACTTACTTTAAATTACCGATTTCAGTCCGGAATAGCATTGCATTTTTTCATTTTTTTATCAATTTGTCCTCATGGGACAGGCTGAGGCTGACACCTTTTGGCTATATTGCTATATTTTTAAAAGCATAAAAAGTAAGTCCGTTTTGGTCACTTATTTTTGTTGTTCACTTAAAAAATACTACAAAATATCTACATTTGAAAATAGTCATAACTCGTCATAGGAAGTCATGTTAGGATCTTAGGTAAAACGGTGGTATCCTTACCCAAGCTCATCAAGTCAGAATGACATGAACGAAATAAAGCACTAATTTCTTAAAAACTACTTCACTCGTACTCTTAAAAAAACAAAAAAAGTATCTTCACGCCCATATCCGCCGAGAGGTAGGTAGAGGCATAACCAACCGTGGGTGCCCACGACTAGCCGAAGACACACAAGTCCCACAATGTGAGAGGTGGCAAGCCTATCGCCAACCGGGCACATATCCAATCACGAGCAACTTTTTTTTTATTTAGAAAATTGGACAAACCAAATTTTCTTTTTGTTGCCCGACCCGGGGTTCGAACCCGGGACCTCATGCAGTCAAGTCTAACACCTGAACCGCTAGACCACAGAAGCGATATGCATTTTACATCAACATTGTTAAAAATATCACCACAATTTGCCAATTCCACTACATATCTACAAAAAAAATCTACGGTAATGAAAAAAATTGATAGAAGAAGGCGTCATGCAATTTTCCGCCAAAAAAATGTATACGTATTATGGCGTAACAAAACAGGCAAAATAGTGCGCTAAGAATGAATTGGACTTACCGGATGCTTAAGCTAAAGGAAAATTGCAAATTATATAATTTTATTTTGATAATAAAAAATACGTACCCACAAAACTCCATTGCGTAATTGAGTAGATACAAAAACTATAACAAATTAACCCTTTAAATGAAGGTGTGTTTTCAAAACGACCGTAACAAAGTTATAAGCCATATTAATGTCTATGACAACAAAACCTCCAACCCTTTTTAACCCTTCCGGAAATTCAAAACTACCAATACGTTAAAAGCTTGGCCAGCGTTCGTTTAGCAATTAGAGTAGTTTGAGAATTTTTTTATAAAGTTGCTAGTAATTCGATATCGAGTCACGCAGACGGGCGATTCTCACACTGTTATTCATTTGTAACTGGCTTCAAAAAGGCTCTTTCTGCAGTTATTAATTTGTTCGTGTTTTAATTTTGTTTTCATTTTTATGTTTCTTACTCAGCCAATAATAATGGCTGTGTAAGCCATCTAAATCACTCAGCATTTGAAACAAAATAATTCGCATTAAAATCAGCCCATCCAAAAAATTATCCATTTCCCAGACAGACAAACGCGCACGCACTCACACAAAGACACGTGATACATATAATAATCCAACTTTTCGTTAGGGTCATAAAAAGTTATGGTTTGTCTTATTTACTATTGGTGCAGGTCAAGATTCCTTTTTTAAAAGTTGTAAAGCTTTATTACATTCTCTCATGTCATTTCACCCATGTTTGTCCGGGCTCCTTTGCAGAATAGACCATCTGCCTTCCTGCCAGGCAACTCGTAAAAGGCTAGCATAGGCTTACCGTCATTAGCACGTGATACCTGACTACGTGGTAGAGTTTTGCAGCGACTCACCCGGATTGGTACCACCTTACCTATTCCTGCCGCCATAACGTCATGACATATTCCGGTTTCGTAGGTGAGGTAGCCGATAAACTTACTTTTGCTCGATGCCTAACATCCCGGCCTCAGATTGGCAACGCACCATTACCAACTTTGGTGTCTCTAGGCGGCGTGAATTTCTAACTATCAGGAAATCCGTCTTCTTGTTTGCCGTCCAATATCATAAAAAAAAATTAAGAAATTTATAGTTTGATGAATAAAATGAGTTGCGTAGACGGGCAAATGTTAAAAATTTTAACATAATAACCATAACACTATTTTTTTAAATAAAAATTGAATAAACATTGAGAATTAGTAGCTATTTCTGCTGCTACAACGTTAGTGTTTGCCATTGTCATATTTTAGTTTAAAAGGATTAAAGAGCAAAACATTTAAAGAGAGACTTAATTTATATTATGTTTATTTCTCCAATTTAGTGTTCGAAGACTAAAAATAAGGTTAACAAAAGTAAGCTTCACTTGTTAAGATTATATAAATGTGGTGCTAAATATTAAATAGCGCGCTTTTCTTAGATGTTTTCATTTAGTTAAATTTAAAAATGACTGAGTTAAGAAATATTTCTTTAAATCTGTCGTAAATGTCAATTAAAAGACAATGAAACATACTATTATCATAATATCCTAAAACAGCCTTTCCCAAAGTGGGCGATAACGCCCCCTTGTGGGCGCTGGAAGCCTAGAGGGGGGCGGTATAAATCTTAAAAAAATTGTTTTTTTTTTTAAACTAGGCGCAACAAATATGTTATTGAGGTTATTGACAAGAAAAAAACGAGGGGGGGGCGCTACAAAACAACTGATTTTCAAAGTGGGCGTTATATGAAATAAGTTTGGGAACCTCTGTCCTAGAACATCTTAAGTTGAGAATTCCTTTTTGTCAAATAAGTTACACCATTTACGTAATTGCCGGTGAATACTTCAATGAAACTTGCGAACCCGCGAAAATTACCATTACCATAACTCTGCTGGCCTATCTATAAACGTCAAGACATTATTCGCCCGTCTGCGCCAAGTACTACCGTAATGAAGGCCGCACCTAGCCCCGCCTAGCCACACCCAGGGCAAGGACCTCACATAATTTAATAACACATAAATCAGAGTAATACATTCACTGACCCCTTGTTAAACTATTACCATACAATCTGTGAATCTTCCCCTAATACTTGCTTTTCCCTGCACTTTTAAGAGTCATTTATTACAAAAAAGAGGTCGGTTATTCATGCTTAAATAGAGCTTTCAGTTGGAAACTTTATAGGAAACTACCTGACCTCGCAGACGTTCTTTTAGCGTATAAATTATTAATTACACTACAAAGTATATTTTACAACCTATTTTTATACTTAACAAATGTTTCTGCACAAAAAAATTGGTGGTGCCGTTATATATGGGTTGCTTATTTTTTTTCGGAATAGCTTCCTATTAATTAGCCATTCAAAATAAAAAGGGTTAAATAAATACTATGCGGTGGGATTCACTGGTCTACATGAGGTACTGGTTTCGATTCCCAGGTGGAGAAACATAGAGGAAAAGTTTTTTTTTTAATTTTCTGATAAAAATTATCCTTGCTTGGGATTGCATATATGCTCGGTTGACGATAGTTTTGCCACCTATTACATTGTGGGACTTAGTATCTTCGGCTAGTCGTGGATGGTCTGTTTGTGCTTCTGTCTACCGAATCAGGAATACGGCCGTGAATGTACTTTTAATGTATTACAACACTCCTGATCATACGTGACAACAGTGGCCATAGACACCAAAAATGTTATAGGTACCTATGAAACATTGGCAACCCTACCTTTAGAGCCGGTATGGATATGACTTAATGTACAGTTTGTAATAAAAGATGCTCTGATGGCGGAAAAAAAAGAGACTAGCCGAGCTTTACAAAAAATTCCTTACGACCCTTTTACTATAGTCTGTAGCGCTCGGAGCGGGGCCAGGCCGAGTAAAGGATGCGACTTATTCGTTCTCTGTCTCTCTCTCTCTCTCGACAGTGACAAGCCACGCAACGCGCACGTCTGCTATGTACGCGTACATTGTTTTGTCGTGTTAATTTATATTATAATTAAATTTTACGTGCTAGATCTATTAATTAAAATTATTAATTAAATTTATGTGCATCAACGCTTACCAGATATAACAAAAATTTACATAAAATTCCACTTATTATGGCTGACGATTTTAATATCAGCTATTCTAATGAAAATTAAAAGCTATTGTTAGAATTTCTTTCAGATGAATTTGTTTTAAGAATTAACAATGATCTACAAATATCTACAACAAAATAAAATACTATCATGAATGCAGTTTTTTCTGGAAACTTACATAAGATTGAATAACAAACATATAGTATCTTCACGCCTATATCCCCGAAGAGATAGGCAGAGGTACAACCAAGGCACCCACGACTAGCCGAAGATACTAAGTCCCACAATGTGATAGGTGGCAAGCCTATCGCCAACCGGGCACATTTCCAACCCCGACCAACATTTTTTTTATTAGAAAATTGGAAAAATCCAATTTTCTTTTTGTTGGCCGACCCGGGATTCGAACCCGGGTCCTCATGCAGTCAAGTCCAACACCCGGACCGCTAGGCCACAGAGGCGATAACAAACATATGAGTCTTATTTTAGTTACCATAAACCAATTGTGACTAAGATTGAATTTACTGATTAAATTTAATATTAAGTCGATATTTATAAAATAATTAAAAATGAAAAAAAAAATGTAGGCATTCCTTCAATTATTTAATTAATCATTTAACTCCTAAATATTGTTAATTTATTTGATTATACCTACTACAACTTCGTTCCAATCGGGATGTTCACATGTGACACCTAAGTCATAAATATATATTTCATACAACACCTTTGACGTCTTTCTTGTCTATAGGCAACGGGTGTTTCTTATTGCTAAGAATCCGTTTGAGTATTTTCCCTCACAATAAATAATTTAAGTGGAGTAAAACTACAAAAACCGACTTCTATTTCAAAAACATGTCGTCTAAATACACAATAACTGTTGTATTTTCGTCTGAATTACGCATACATGCATATCTTCACGCCAAGTCCTTTACGGGGTAGGCACTCTGTCAGTCGATCCTAACAAACCTGTCTAGCTTCCTTCACACTCATTATCCTTTTCATACAAATACGCTGGTTTCGGAGACTCTTGACACCACCCTCGGATATTTTTTTTAAATCGCTTCCCGATTACATAAAATGAATATAGAAGTCGAAAATCCTCCTCCTATTTTCTTTTGAAGTCAATTAAAACCCCATAAACTCAATTTCACCCTAATCGTTTAGCAGTTTCCCGTGGGAGAGGAAAACTTTGAAACACAATCTATATCGTACAAAAGCAAGTTAAATAATTTATTCCAAATCTTTATCTTCCTCCACAACATATAAAAAGTTTCAATATAATTTTATGAGATAACTTTAATACCTAAATTCGCAGTTTTCTTATAAATAAATGGAAATATACGTTATCCCAGAATAGCCTGGGTGGAAACAGAGCCAATAACTTTTTGATAATGATCCCCGGTGGCTTACAGTTTTATGGGTTGAGTATCCTCTATTTCAATGAAGCTTTTCTACAGCATAATCTGTTTATATCTGTTACAGTCCTAATGATTAAATGGATAAAAATAACTACGTTAAAAACTCAACTTCAAAACTAAAAAGTAAAAACTAACAAAGATTTAATATTAATTATATACTACTTTTTGTTTATATGTGCTATTTGATATAGGTTTGAAGTCGGTGCCAAGCCTTAAACTAATAATTATTTTATAAGTGTGAAACTGGCTTGGCACCGACTTCAAACCTATTAGTAAATGGCAAATATAAGTATTAGGTAGTATAAAAAAATAGACATCGGGATAGGTAGATAGTAGAAGTAGATAAAAAATGCTCATAAAATAAAAAACTAATGGGCCAACTTGAATAAATGTATGTGACGAATTCGAAACAATTCCGCATCACACAAAAAAAGAATTACGTTTATCGGTTCAGAAACCTCGAAGAAATCGGTGTACATATATAAAAAAATATACCAACCGAATTAAGAACCTCCTCGTTTTTTTTATACTCGGTAAAATTTTACGTAATGGCTGGTCAGTGGTCATTGTAAAAAAATGTCTAGAAAATGTTATGAATTTAAACTACTTTTATGACACTTTAATTTGTACTTTACACAAATAAATAAAATCCCTTAAAACATTTTCATGTTAAATGTTGATAAAAAGAGATCTTATGGCTCGCACTGTAAAAAAGTTATCAGCTGTAGAGCTTCTCTCTCTAAACGCTTTAAGTTTTATTGAGCGCCTCGTTGGTCGAGTGGCTAGCGTACACTCCTAACTATACCGATCAACGCGATTGGGGTTCCATTTCCGATGGGGGTGTTTGTGTGATGAATATTTAGATGTCTCTATTTGCAGGCCTGGGTGTTTATTAAATTTGTTCTGGTATATAATTAAGTATTTCTATGTATTGGTATAGTTGACTAACACCCATAACACAAGCTTATAATTTTCTTATTTTGGGTTTAGATTCAATTTGTGTGACTTGTCCAGATATATTTATTTAACGTATTTTTTAATTTAGCACTTGCCCTGTGCTTGGGTTAAATTTCTATAAATTTTAAAGAAAGAAAAAATTTCGCCCGCGCCCAAATTAAAAAAGGAATTAAATATTTACTTATTTATTTCCAAGCACCCATTCCATAACTTCACACTTGACCAAAGTGTTGTGCATTCTCTGAGCGTTACTTTTCTTTTGCTTTGTCATATTATGATTCTTATAGTGACAAAGTGGTCAAGCCGTATATTCTGTTATGTAGTCTAATTGATATATCACTGGAAACTTACGAATTCTAATGTATTTCATACACGGTCTAGAACTTATGAATACAATTTCCAAACGATTATTACTGACGAAAATGTTCAGTTATTTTTTAATGACAGAATCGTGATGTCAACAAAAAAACCTCTTGCAATCTAGTCAACCACCAAATAAATCTGATATGATTGTTTGTTCTTGTCCTATTTTGTATTACTTTATGCAAGTCTTAAATATCTTCACGCTCATAACCTAAAAGTAGGCAGAGGCACAAACATGTCACAATGTGATAGCTGGCAAGTGTATCACAATTGGGCACATCACATCCCGAGCGACGTTGTTTTTATTGAATAATTTAAAAAGGTTTTACTTACTCTTACTGTACGGGTACTAACTACTACTACTATGGATGGATACCAACACATAGAAATACTTACATATTAAACTAATTTAAACTTGAGAAAGTACCGGAAATACGTATAATATTTTTGTTTAAAAAAATATTTATCACACAAATGTCTGCCCCTGAGGGAATCGAATGCAAGCCAAGCGGTTGATTGGTGGAGTTAGACGTGTATGTTAAGTGTTAACCCCCAGACCAATGAGGCTGTCAAATGATTTAGAGGAGAGAGAAAATTCTAAGGTGGTCCCAGACCAATTTCATCTACTAGTGGTCTGTTCACGTGTCACGGGATCCTCCGGATCTGCGGCAAACGCAGAGTCTGGGTATTTATTAAACTTATTCTGACTAGTGGTCGCCCATTGGTCAAAATTCGACCATTTTAATATCCAAACCTTAAATAAGTACTTTAAAAAAGTAAATAATCTTGTTGATAAGAACGCCATCTTTGTTTCTTAAGACCAACTACTATGTTTCATGAATAGTTAGTGCGCCATCTGTGATCATTTTTTGTCAACATCAATATATTTGCTTGTGTGTGAAATGCATGTTAGTGTGGGTAATGTTTTATTTATTTAATCTACTTTATAAGCATTATTACTGAAATACATTAGCGTTCTGCACTTCTCCCACACATAAACTATAAGTGTGCCAAATTGCAAATTGCAATTTTCGTAAAAGGGGTCCAAAGTTTTGGCATCACGTATTAATATATAGATATCTATTCATCTATTTTAGCATACATAATTGACTAACACCTTTAGTACGAGCATATAATTTGGTTTCTTGGGGGCTAGAAAGAAAACAAAAATGAAACATTGTTATGCTATCCACACTGATTTGTTTCTTACGCTCACCTTGGCATGATATGCATTTAAGTGCTTACCACAATGTAAAGCCCACTTGCTGTTGTGAGTTGCAATAACTGTATAAAACCATTTGTGTACAACCATTTCATAAACATTAACTATCTATATTTTTTTTATGATATTGGAAGGCAAACAAACAGACGGATTTCCTGATGGCAAGAAATTCACGCCGCCTAGAGACACCGAAGGTGGTAATGGTGCGTTGCCAACCTGAGGCCGGGAATTTTAGGTCTTGAGCAAAAGTAAGTTTACCGGCTACTTTACCTTCCAAACCGGAACACGTCATGACGTTATGGTGGCAGGAATAGGTAAGGCGGTGGTACCAATTCGGGTGAGACGCTGCCAAACTCTACCACCCAGTAGGATATCACGGTATTGCTGACGGTAAGCCTACGCCTTTTATAAGTTGCCTGGCAGGGAGGCAGATGGTCTATTCTGCAAAGGAGCCCGGACCAACACAGGGAAAAATTGCGACGTGGTAATAGAATAACTGGAGTTAGTTGTCTGCAGTTTTACGGCACTTTTATTAAACATATTATATATCGCCTCGCCTAGTCCCTTATGGATGTAGGCACATAGTATCAAGTGCCAAATCTCACGATCCTTTTAGACCTTTCTGACTTTCTCCACATTCATTACCCATTTCATTCAAACACGCGAGATACTATTAAACTGCATAACATTTATTAAAGTATATTATATTAACTTATATACTCGGAGACTCTTAAATCATATTTAATGTTATAAAATCGAAAGTTTGTCTGTTTGTTTGTTACTCCTTCGCACAAAAACCGATGAATAAATTTTCATGAAATTTGGTACACATAGAGGGTAACTTGGATTAACACATAAGAGTTTTTATCCCGTAACTAGCTGCTCGCCCTCGCTTCGCTTCGGTTATTTAAGAATAAAAATCCTTCTAATATTATAAATGCGAAAGTTTGTGAGTATGTCCGGGGGAAGGGGGGAATGCAGTATGTGCTACGTCTTTGCTACGCTTCAACGATATTTAATTTTGCGCATGGAGATTTTAACTTTTTGATAACTCATTAGTTGTTAATTTTTTTCTGATAGTGTAAAAGGCAATTTTGATCTAAATTACACGCATAACGTATCTAACAGATTTATTTGGTTAAGGGTTAATACTGTATTGTTAAAAATATGTTCTAAAGTAACCATTCATTTTACTGTTTTAAGAAAACGCAAAAAACGGTTATTGTGGGTTATTCTTAAAAGATAGACATATACCACCGCTTACTTTTTTTAAATCTATCGAAGAGGAAAAATCCCACTATACATTGTTATGTTAAAACTCAAAAGGTTTTAGCAGCGTTTTTGAGGAAAGCTCCCGATCGGATTTTTGCCGACATATTGAACTAATATCGTTGTAACATCGTTGGTTTGTACAAAACATAAACTTACTATGCACCAAAATCTTCCTCAAGAATTGTTCTATCTATTGTTGGAAACCGAACGAAAATCCGTTCAGTATTTTTCGAGTAAAACAAACAGACAAACGCGGCGGGGCACTTTGTTTTATAATATGTATTGATAATGTTCCTGTGGCACCACGAGGCCAACAGTTAGTTACATAATAAATGAAATATATTTTAAGATCTCATTGCATATACAAGAAGACACATCCCAAGACGAAAAAGCATCATAAAATACATTATTACTTACATGGTCGACATTTGTAAGCTACTTCAACGAACTTCCTGGCCAGCGGGCAGGGGTCCACCAGGCCTGCCTTCGACTTGGTGCTGAACTTGCATTGGGGCTTCTTCTGGCACGCCTCCACCACGGTTTGTAGTAGTGAATACTAAACACAGTATATAATTTTATAAACGAGTACATATTATATTTTTCTTGTATAATATTGGAAGGCAAACAAGCAGACGGATTTCCAGATTGCAAGAAATTCACGCCTCCTAGAGACAATAAAGCTAGTAATGATGCATTGCCTACCTGAGGCCGAGATGTTAGACCTCGAGCAAAAGTAGGTAAGCTTACCAGCTACCTTACCCTCCAAACCGGAACACCTCATGACGTTATGGCGGCAGGAATAGGTAAGGCGGTGGTACGAATCCGTCTGAGTCGCTGCG
>NJDC01000151.1:251328-261760 GCA_002245475.1 Calephelis virginiensis
AACGAGTACATATTATATTTTTCTTGTATAATATTGGAAGGCAAACAAGCAGACGGATTTCCTGATTGCAAGAAATTCACGCCGCCTAGAGACAACAAAGTTAGTAATGATGCATTGCCAACCTGAGGCCGAGATGTTAGACCTCGAGCAAAAGTAGGTAAGCTTACCAGCTACCTTACCCTCCAAACCGGAACACCTCATGACGTTATGGCGGCAGGAATAGGTAAGGCGGTGGTACGAATCCGTCTGAGTCGCTGCGAAACTCTACCACCTAGTGGGATGTCACGGTGTTAGTGACGTAAGCCTATGCTCGCCTTTTACGAGCTGCCTGACGGGAAGGCTGATGGTCTATTCTACAAAGGAGCCCGGATGTTGGTGAACCCCTAATAAATACACCTGAATAAATCAGACGTATTGAATCCATGCTAATTAACCGAAGGAGGAGGTTCTTAAATCGACTGTATCTTTTTCTTATAATTGATTTTGATGGTTCTTTTTTTAAAAGATAGGTCATGATTCCGAGGTGGTCCTATTAATTATAACCCTACTAGTGGTTTATTAACGTATTATTAAGTAAAACTCAAAAACGACTAGTAGGGTGTTGATAAAATTTATATGGGAACATTTTGAAACCATTTGCTATCTTTCGAAAAACGGAATAACAAATTGCGAAGTAGATCCAATGAAATATTTTGAGTTAGTTGTTGCAGTTGTATGTAAGTACTCGTATCTTCACGCCCATATCACAGGCAGAGGCACAATCAGGTCACCAACGGCTAACCGAAGACACTAAGTCCCAAAATTATGTAAGGTTCAATTATTAATATTTTTGAAAAAAACTAATTTATTCCTCAAGGCCTGTTATCTTTTTAAAATTGTCCAAAAATATGTCATTTAATATGTATGATTTCATGAAATAGTATTCTGAGTAGAAAAGATCATCTGCCTCTCTACCAGGCAGTAAGTGAGCATAGGATAAATAGTCACTCTGAGTAAATCTACTAATGGTACTTGTCCGGATAGGGGACATCTATCCCTGACGCCATTATGGTGGCTTGGTGACTTGGTCATGTCGGGAATATACAAGGGTAGGATAGCCAGCCGATAGACTTACATATTTGGTATCAAACCCCGACCAGCAACGAACCTATAACATCAATGGTGTTTATAGACTACGGTTGCCACTTTCCATTAGGAGAGCCGTGTTCGCTGATAGCTCAGATAAAAAAAAATAGGTTTAATTTTTCACTAGTCACTATGTAGTGATGTTTAGGTCGTCCGTCTTTTTTTTATGATATTGGAAGGCAAACCCGCAGACGGATTTCCTGATGTAAAGAAATTAACGCCGCCTAGAGACACCAAAGGTACTAATGGTGCGTTGCCAACCTAAGGCCGGGATGTTAGGCCTCGAGCAAAAGTAAGTTTACCGGCTACCTTACCCTCCAAACCGGAACACGTCATGACGTTATGGCGGCAGGAATAGGTAAGGCGGTGGTACCAATCTGGGTGAGTCGCTGCGAAACTCGACCATCTAGTCAGATATCACAGTGTTAGTGACGGTAAGCCTATGCTCGCCTTTTACGAGCTGCCTGGCAGGAAGGCAGATGGTCTATTCTGCAAAGGAGCCCGGATCAACACGGGGAAACTATAGTCCGCAGATTACGAACATAAATTTATTTTTAGAACAAAATTCATTTTCCACGGTTCCGTGTGTGTCATTGTGATACTAGGGAACCAAGCATAATATATCAAATGTAATAAATCTGTCTTAATATAAGTCTTAGATAAAGGTCGAATAACATAAACATAACATGATTTGAGATTTTTAGGATATTGGAAGGCAAATTTCCTGGTGGTAATGGACGCCAAAGGTGACAATGGTGCGTTGCCAACCTGAGGCCGATATGTTAGGCCTCCACCAAAAGCAATTTTACCTTGTACCTAACCCTAAGAAATGAAACACATTAACAGCAAGCACTGACTCTATTGTGGCCGGAAAATATAAGGAGGTGGTTTTAACCCGGGTGAGTCGCTGCAAAACTCGACCATCTTGTGATATGTCACGGTGTTAGTGACGGTAAGCCTTTAACGAGCTGCCTGGCAGCAGAGTAGATGATATATTCTGCAAAGGAACCCGCACCAACACGGGGAATTAATTATTTTTTATTAATTTTTAAATAAATGTTTGCATGACTTACGTTGAAAAATATGCTTGGCAAATATTTAATGGAAACATTGTAACGTGATGTGCCCACATTTTGCCAATAAATAATTGTTAAATACTGTAGACCTTAAATAGGGTGTATTATTATATTACAAAAAACTAACCTGCATAGAATTAGGCCATAAACATTTCTCCTCCATAGCTTCGACACCATCTTGGGGGCTATCTTCAGCAACACAATTATGGCTATTAAACGTGGCTTTTCCATATTGGGCCACTTGGATACTTATCATGGTACTCCTGGGACATGATAGAGATACTATTTCGTCATCACACGCCGCCCTTTGCATTGTTTTTAATGTACCAGCGAGAAGGGCTGAAACAAAGAGAAAAATCTTGTTTCTAAAGGTCAATGATACGTTTAAATATAAATCCAAGTAGTTCGTGTATGTTCGTGAAGCTTTACTTTCAGACAGATGAAAGAATTTGGATACAATCATATTAATTTTTATGTTTGTTCATTTATATTATTTGTTATTTGTATGTTTGTTACTCTTGATGCAAAAACTGCCGAACTTTTCTAAAATATTTTCATGAAATTTGTCACACATATAGAGGGTTACTTGGATTAACATATAGAAAAAAAAGTATCTTCACGCCCATATCCCTGAATGAACAGGCAGAGGCACAACCAGGGCACTTACGACTAGCCGAAGACGCTAAGTCCCACAATGTGATAGGTGGAAAGCCTATCGCCAACCGGGCACATTTCCAATCCCGACCAAAATTTTTTTTATTAGAAAATTGGAAAAATCCAATTTTCTTTATGTTGGCTGACCCGGGATTCGAACCCGGGACCTTATGCAGTCAAGTCCAACACCCGGACCGCTAGACCACAGAGGCGATGTTTGTTTTAAAACTATATTACTACACTGTTATTAAATATACTCAGATTTATCCGGTGTTTGTGTGATGAACAAATTTGACTTTGTTACAGATTTTATTAAATTGAAGACGGTGTTCATTTATATGTTAATATTTCTGCCTATGCCTTAATATGTATGCCTTTCAATTGATTTTTGGATTAAATTAAATTCTACAATATTTTTAATTAATTAATAATTGCACATTATTACAGAAAACACGGTTGCTTATAAATTTGTGTCGTTATTTCTGCTGACTGACTAGGCTTTGAAACGATAACAGTTGAAGGTTCAAGGAACTGGATTACTATATATAAATTTGTTTCTAATCAAAAAGAAATAACGAATCAAATAATAGTAAATTGAAAAATTATTAATTTGTTTCTATTAAAACATTTGCACAACACATTGTGATAGAATAATTTGGATAATTAAATAAACTAGTGCTCGCCCATTGGTCGAAATTCGACCATAATATTTTTTATATCTTGTTGATAAGAACGCCATCTTCATTTCTCAAGACCAACTACTTTGTTTCCAAACTGTATGATTACAGTTTGTGCGCCATCTGTGATCTTTTATCGCTATCATCAATATATTTGTTTGTGTGTGTCAAATGCATGTAATGTTTTATTTTTTGAATTAATGCACTTTAGAAACATTATCATTAAACAACATTAGCTTTCTGCACTAATCTTAGACATAAACTATAAGTGTGTCAAGTTTCATACTCCTCCGTCAACGCAATTTTCGTGAAAAGTGGTCCAAAGTTTTTGCCGCGCGTATTAATATTATGATTTAAAAAAATATTTTTTTTGCATAAGTAATTAAGTATTTTGTAACAACTCCTTAACACAATTTATAACGCCAATAAATAATTTTCATTTCATATTATTTCGTGAAATTTGTGACGAGACATTTATTTGTTTATTAATTATTAAATTAATTTTACCATGCCTACTTCGTTTTCAAAAACCGACGCAAAAAACATACCTCATGTTATAAGTTTGACGTGTCTGTCTGTGTGTCTGTCTGTCTGTGGCATTATAACCCCCGAACGGCTGTAGTGATTTTGATTTAGTTTTCTTGTGTATTAAATTAACTTATGTGCGAGTCAATGTGTAACTTATGAGACATCGAACGATAAAAATCGGTTGAGCCGTTAAAAAGTTGTTGGGGTGAAAGTGGGGAGATTAACTAAATGTCAGCAATTGTTTTACTTTTTAAAGGGAAATTAAGTTCTTGTGTGCGAGGTTTTTCAAATTTTTAATTTATTTTTCTATTTAACCAACTTGAAACAGGAGGACATTCTTAATTCGACTGAAAGTTTATCTTGAGATTACTCAGCCAATTACGAACAGATTTTAATGGAATGGATTTGGAGAGATTGGTCATGAATTCGAGGTGGTCTGTTATAAATCTAGTGTTCAAGTATCTTAACACCCATATCCCTGAAGAAGGTAGGCAGAGGCACAACTAGGGCACCCAACACTAGCCGAAGACACTAAGTCCCACAATGTGATAGGTGGTAAGCCTATCGCCAAGCGGTGTACATCAAATCCAGGTTTGAAGTCGCTGCCATTTTAATACTTATTTACTTATGTAGTTATTAGTTTAAAAATTGGCACCGACTTCAAGCATATTAGTCATTGGCACATCTAAATAATAGGTATCTTAATTAATATTACATTTCTATAATTTTTACTTTTTTTTAATTTTGAAGCCGGTTTTTATTAACGTAGTTATTTTTATTATACATTTTATCAAAATCCGTCTTGTGATTCTTGAGGTATACTCGTATCTAAACAATGCTTATTTTTTCACCTCGTTTATCTCTAAGTCGGGACAGGTGAAAATAGATGAAAAATACTAATAAAATAAAAACTTATGGGCCTACCTGAATCAAATTTTAATGGGACCAATTCGAAGCTGTTCCGCGTCAAACAAAAAAAGAATTATGTAAATCGGTTCTGAAACCACGAAGAAATCGGTGTGAGAACCTCCTCGTTTTTTCGAAAAAGAACGATCAAATTGCAAGTAACAAAATTGAAGTCGATTTTTTGCAGTTTCAGGTACTGCGTTTAAAAATAGTTGTCTAGGAAAGGACTCGTCAGTCAGGATACCTTACTTTATATGCTTTTGGGCAGGCGTTTTCAAAACAATCATTAATCGTGTTTTGATCAATAGTAGTGTCATTACATATCATTGTCGTGTTCCGTGTTAGAGAGTTGACTAGCTGGTGGATTTCTTATTTTTTCTTTTTGCTGCACGTAAGATGAAGAAGATGGTAAGATGAAGACGTGACTAGTCTATCTATTGTGTTTTTTATATCCCTACCCTTGGAAAACAAGGAACTAAGGTCATCGCTGAACTGAATTAACTAGTACAGGTCACGGTGCTATTTTCAAATAAAGTTATGACTTTTCGAGTTAGTTATTGCTAGAAAATGATGCAACACATGCTAATTTTACACATACAACTAGCTCAAATATCACCGCTTCCTTTATAGGAAGGAAATAGCTTAGGTTTATATTTTCATGATACTTAAATTAATAAAAAGCACCTTCATGCTCGTATTTTGAAGAGGTAGCAGAGGTATAACCGAAATATCCACGACTAGCCGATCATACTTAGTCCCTAAAATTAATCTCCATTTCCCTTGGTCAACACGCATGAACGAATAGACTAATTTTGGTAATTCTTTTTTGTTCTGTCAGTTATAATACTAACGAGACTTAAGTAGGACTCCTTGAAAAAGCACGTATTTGTGTAATACATAAGTATATATACCTCTTATTTTTAAATATTATTGTTTGTCATTTTTTTAGTATCTATGTGGCTAGCTTAGGGCTAACACCAAGAGCACAAGCATAAAATTTTCTTCTAACTTTAATGTGGTGAGGGCAAGAAAGTTGAGAATTTTTACAGAATGCGTGCCGTCCCTAAAGTTGTTGCCTTTTGAATCCGGCCCCTCGTCCAGAAATTCATAAGCGCCCCTGAAGGTATTGGTCAAGACTTCGCTGCTTAAGTCCGGCGAAGTTGTAAAAGGTTTAGCATTACATTAGTCTCTCAAGTCTCAAAAGAGACTCCGTTACTATACTATTTAGTCTATACTAATATTATAAAGAAGAAAGGGTAGATTTTTTGTTTGTTTGTTAAAAATGAATAGGCTCCTAAACTACTGGACCGATTTCAAAAATTCTTGCTCCTTTAGAATACTACATTATCCCTGAGTGACATAGGCTCATCAAAATTGATGCAGTAGAAGCCAGGTTACGCAGGCGAAGCTGCGTGAAACTTCTAGTCAAACATACATTGGTAACCTCGATAGCAAAGTACACATTATCGTATTATTATGACGACCTTCGTTCCACCCATTCAGCTTGTATGTTAAAAATTAAAATGTTGTTTTTCCTAGTTTCCTCAGAGTTGAACGGGATAGAAAGATCTTATATCCGTCTTCTAGTTCTAAGCTACATATTTATCAATTTCCAGTCAAATGAGTTCTAACTCAAGAACGGCTTATCCGATTTCTAAATAGTGTAACTAAACTAACATTTTTGATATAAGTATGTATAGACTACTAGTTGACCCGACAGACGCCCTGTTCTATGAATGTTGGTTTTTTAGGCATGAACCTTCTCCTCACATTAACTAACACACATACATACAAATCTTCACGCCAAGTCCTTCACGGGTTAGGCAGAGAGTATCGAGTGCCAGACCTCACGATCCTGACATACTTGTCTAGCTTCCTTCATATTCATTACCCTTTTCATACAAACACGCCGGTTTCGTAAACTCTTGACACCACCCTCGGATAATATCCGAGTGATCTGATCATAGATTGTCAATCTTGGTTTCTCCGGGTACCCACATCCATCCACACTCGCATTGTATATCTGCGTTGTCGTTTTTTCATCTGTCATTCTTTCCATATGATAGAACCATTAAATAACTGTCCTTGATATAAGTATACATAGAAGTAATATATATATATATATTATGCTAATATCAAAGAAAGCCCGACAGACGCCCTGTTCTATGAATATTGAGTTTTTAGACATGAACCTTTTCCTCACTATAACTAACACAAAAAAAGAGTTAGCAAATCGGGTCTATCCGTTCAGGCGTAATTCTATGACCAAGGGTAATAACGATTCATTTTTATATATAAGTAAAATCTTCATTGTTCTAATGACAATAAAGTTTACTTAATCAAAAAAAATATGCATTAATTAGAATTAGCGATATTATTTGTTCGAGCACAATGCGATGACCAAGAGAAATAGAGATTCATTTTCTTCATATACTTATAAGGCTGGCCGAGGATGTTCTTTCTGTCTTAATTATGAATTTCGAATAAACTTATTTTTGGAACGAAGTTTCTTACAGCAGGCTTGAAGGAAATAGGGATTTTGCTGCGCGACCGAAGTGAAAAAAATGTGATAGTTAAAGCCGTTAAAAGGTCCGTGGAATAAAACCGTTAATAGAGACGTGCGCAGGCGCGACAGTTGCTACGCGACCGAAATGAAAAAAAATTAATAGTAAAAACCGTAAGAAAAATTCCGTGGAATAAAACCGTTAATTAAGATGTCCGCAGGTGCGACAGTTACTGCGCGACCGAACTGAAAAATATGTGATAGTAAAACAGTAAGAAAAAGTCCGTAGTACTAGCTTATGTATAGTCAGTCGTATACATAAGCGAGTAGTTTTGACTTGAGTATGTACACACCCGTTACCCCAAAGAGTTAGTCAGAGGAAATTGGAAAAACACCTTTTCTTTTTATTGCCCGACCCGGGAATCGAACGCGAGACCTCATGAAGTTAAGTCCAACACCTGGACGTCTAGACCACAGAGTCGACTTTGACTGAGACAAAAAAACATGGAACTGGCCAGTGTACTTTCGACGTCTGGATACTAAGTCTGATTTGACTCTGATGACGGAATCCTAGGAAAAACACTTAAGTGTGCAAATTTATACAAATCAAAGTCGGTTTTTGAAGTTTTAGTGCAATTAAATTGTAATATACAAAATTATACATAACAATATTAAACATATTTAACATATTAAATAATAACACAATTGATATCGCCTCTGTGGTCTAGCGGTCCAGCGTCGGACTTGACTTCTTGAGGTCCATGGTTTTATCCCTGGGTCGGGTAACAAAAAAAAGGTATTTGCTAATAAAAATAAAGTTGCCCGGGATAACCTACAATATTTATTTCAAAATAATCAACAGCTTTATTTACAATAGATTTACCACCACATTGTAGGATTTAGTGTCTTCGGCTACTTGTTATGTCTCTGCCTACTGCTTCTGGGATACAGACGTGAAGATACTTTTATATAAAATTATTATTAATATCAGTTATTCACAAGTTTTTCAAAACAAACATTATAATATCTTTCAAGTCCCAGAGGGAAACACCTTTCATTCACTTTATCTCGTTGACTTTTGTTTCACTCGATTTCTTATACGACGCCATTTGTGACGAGTTTTGCTATTGTGCTCTTAATATCGTAGGCGTCACTGGGATGCTGAAGGAAACTGATATTTCCTCACTTTTACGTTTGTTTTAGCTTTAACACATTACTTGCTATGCCCGCGGCTTTGTTTACGTAGTTATTTTTTATGTATTGGTAGGCAAACAAGCAGACGGATTTCCTGATGGTATAACAATTCTAATACATAGAAATACTTAAAAGATACCAAAATAAATTTAATAAACGTTATGGCGACAGGAATAGGTAAGGCGGTGGTACTAATCCGGACGAGTCACTGTTAAACTCTACCACCTAGTCAGATGTCACGGTGTTAGTGACGGTGAACCTATGCTCGCCTTTTACGAGCTGCCTGACAAGGAAGGCAGATGGTCTATTCTGCAAAGGAGCCCGGACCAACACGGGGAAAATTTTTCACATCAAAACATCACACAAATACTTTCCCCCGTCGGGAATCGAACACCAGTCTCGCGGTTGGTCAGTGTAGTTAGGCGTGAACGCTAGCCACTCATACTAACAAGGCGGTCAACAAGTTGCTATTTTTTAATTATACATAATTGCATTTTATTTTATAAATATACTTTTTTAAAATGCAGTCATAACTATTCAGTTCATATTTAAATGGGTCATGACAAACAAGGCCACTTTCACACTCATCTTCGCTTCTGCCTGTATTCAATGCTCGCTATTATGTACCGGTCTGAATAATAAGGTAGTAAGCAAACTTTTACATCTTAGCTGCTTGTTGACAGTGCTCCGTTACCGTCTTTGGTTATAACAGATGACGTGATCAAAACCATTAAATTTATCTTGTTTGCTTTCCTATAATATAAAAAAAAAACTGAAAAAAATATCTTTAAGCCCATATTCCCGAAAGGGTAGGCAGAGGTGCAACCAAGGCTAGCTGAAGACACTAAGTCTTACAATGTGATAGGTGACAAGCTATCGCCAACCGGGCACATATCCAATCCCGGGCAACGTTATTTTATTAGAAAATTGAAAATATATATTTTCTAATTATTTTATTGTCCGACCTGGGGATCGAACTCGGGATCTCAAGAAGGCAAGTTCGATGTCGAACAGTTAGATCACAGAGGCGATTATAGAGGAGTGGATAAAACTATCAAAAGCAGAAATGACCGTGGTTCTCTAGATCACGTGTGAATACTACATTACTTGGAAGTTTGTTAACTTCAACATGTAGCAGTAATACCGATATACCAGTTGGTCAGATAAAGCAGAGTTTCTCAAACTGTGTTCGTGAGGAGTTCCAAGTTAGATATTCGATAAGTTATAATATTCTTCACGTATTTTTATTTTAGCACTTGCCCTATGCTTGGGATAGATTTCTATACATTTTAAAGAAAGAAAAAAAAATTTAAATTTATAGAAATTTATCCCAAGCACAGGGCAAGTGCTAAAATAAAAATACGTTGCGACAGACGAAAGTTATGGCCATTCTAAAATGTGAATTTCACCTGTAATGATGAACTCATTTGGTGGGTACTTAGAATTGTGTATCTATAGGACATAACTACCCGCGTTAACGGGTTAGAAAGGAATTTAAAATTTCGCCACGGGACTTGAATCCTTAGTAGCTCAATTGGTTAGAGCATTCGTCGGCTTGAGACGAAAGGTTACAGGTTCAAATCCTGTCTGGGGCGAAATTTTTTCTTTCTTTAAAATTTATTTAATATTATTTTTCGATACATTCACAATATATGTCAAGAAAGTAAAAACTGATTAGTACATTTAGAACTATATACTTGCCTACCTTACGACAGAGGCGAATGTCTGGTTAATGTAGAAGATAATTTTGTTCAACATTGAGATAGAGT
>NJDC01000151.1:262182-290847 GCA_002245475.1 Calephelis virginiensis
ATAAATTTGAATAATGAAATAAGTTTGTGAAATCTATTTTAGGATGGCTGGTGAATTAAAAAGGGCTTTAGACAGAATTATAAGTTTATGTAAACCTGAGCTAGAGGAAATATAAAGCTTAAGAAATAAGATAAGTAACTGGAAAATAAATTTAAAAAGGATGTGTAGTATTACACACACATATCTTCACGCCAAGTCCCTTACGGGGTAGGCAGAGAGTATCGAGTGCCAGACCTCACGATCCGGACAAACCTGTCTTGTTACCTTCACATTCATAACCCTTTTCATACAAACAAGCCGGTTTCGGAGACTCTTGACACCACCCTCGGATAATATTACAAGTTTGAGAAACCTTGCAATAGAGAAAATGACCTAACTGCAACGTAAGCTCGAAACCTCTGAAACCACATACAATTGCTCCACACGTATTACTAATATTTTAGCTTTAAGTTAGACAACTTCACCATATGAGATCCTTAAGTTATCCGATATTGTTCCAATGTTTTAATTTGGAAGATTTTAACTTTTTCAGGCTTTTATTCATTTTTATGGCAGTGAAAGTCCAACAAAAAAAGGGTATTTTGCTGATGTTAACATATACATGTCTACATACACTAAAATTGTCATAAGTGAGAGTCAAGCTGAAGCTTCTGTTGTGAAATGTACTTGATGACTTGCTATTCATGCTGAAATGTGACAGTCGTAAATACTGATGATGTGGCAGCAGGTATAGAATTCAATTGTTTTTAGATGATAACATAGCAATTAAGCATACAACTAACAATGGCAAGAGATAACATTCAAGACACCATACATGTTAAAGGTGCATTGCTGTCTTGTGGCCTGGTGTTAGGTCAATTGTGCATGTCGACCGGCTACCTCATCCCACAAAGTACATTGGTATAGTCGAAGTAGAGTAATCACTTCTCTGAATCAACATTAGCGTCATCTACCATTGGTGATTAAAATTACCCTAGAAACAAACCTTAATTTAATCCAGCCAGCTCGGGCTCCCATCCATTTCAAGTTTTTTTTTTCAAATTTGTTGTATTTTAATTAGCGTGCAGTCATTATGATACAGTACTAGCAATAACTCAAACGATTCTAAGCCAGCTGAATTGAAATTCCTTTTAGGTACCCATTATCTTTATGTATCGAGGTGCCTATTTAATCAGAAGAGTTATAACGATGTCATTTATATGAAGCGAAAATAGTGTGCCTCGTCCTCCGGATCCTAACACTGTCATTATGGCGCCAGGAAAATGTAAAGCGTTGGATCCCTATCCGGTTGAGTCTCAGCACGACACTCTTCAAGTCAAGTCTTGTATTTTATCTCTTTTTTTTTTAATAAAAGTTATTTAATCTAAACAATTTATTAAGAAATTAGTATAATTGAATTGGTATAAGAAATTAGTATAATTGGTATTGGTATAATCTAATATTGGTATAATCTATAAGAAAAATAATTGTTTTTACACTGCCCTACACAAATAGGTTACAACCAGCTGAATATACTATCAGATTTCGGTACAACAACCTCTTGCATACTATTGTTACTAATAATAAAAACATATTTGATTTTATTGATATCAATTTATTTATTTAAAAAAATTTCAAACTGACGAGTATAACATATTTAATAACTTTCTTAAAAAACGAATAGCAATTGAGCTATCATTCCGTATTTCCTCAGCCATGAGTATGGCTTAATGGTACATGTATATTGTATAACAATATTGATTATTTAACTTAGGTAAGCAAATTAAAGTTGTTTGTAAGAAATTTACCTTTCAGCATTAATTATTTAATTTTAGATAAATTAAAATAGAAATATGCTATTAATTTAGTCTGTATTTATTTTAATTACATGTAACATTTGCATCTAACTTTAATTTAAATGTTTTATTGGCATGGATGATTACTGTGATCGTTTCTAATTTAATTTGTATTTTAATGTTGACAACTTTACTATTTTATGTTTAATAACTGTTGAATTCTATTTTAAATGAATTATTTGTCAACAAAATATCTAAATGTTCGCTGTTATGTAAAAATATTAATGTATTACTTGACGTCGATAAGTGCCCTGTATAAGAACCTACATCGAATAAACAAAATTTGAATTTGAATTTGAATTAAACATTTTTGTAAAATTTTTGCAATCTCACATTTCTTAGCATGTTCATTTATAACGAAGTCCTTACGGAAAGAGTCTATTCAGGTCAGAGAATGTACTTGTATCAAGATCTTTAGTACATACATACATACATACATATCTTCACGCCAAGTCCCTTACGGGGTAGGCAGAGAGTATCGAGTGCCAGACCTCACGATCCTGACAAACCTGTCTTGCTTCCTTCACATTCATAACCCTTTTCATACAAACACGCCGGTTTCGGAGACTCTTGACACCACCCTCGGATAATATCCGATTGATCTGATCGTGAAATGTCAGCCTTGGTCTCCCCGGGTACCTACATCCATCTTTAGTAGCTTTACAAAATCAAATTTCTTTTGTTTTAAGAAATTTAGATCAAGTTTCCAGCCCTTAATAAATTAATATACATGCATATGTGCATATCTTCACGCTTAATCCATAGAAAAGTAGGTGGACAGTAATGTGCAAAGATATACTAAAAATTTTATTACTTTGTCATCAAGGTACACAAATAACTTAGAAGCAGTAACTTAGAAGCAGTAAAACTGCAAAAATCGACTTCAACTCTAGGACATTACTACGTCATCTAGGAACTCAATTTAGTTAACCGCACTAAAAGTGCGAAATAAACAACTCTGATTATATTACTAAGTCACAAGGTGGTAAAGTTACGTAGCGACTCGCCCGAATTGGTACCACCGCCTTTACTATTCCTACCATACCGTCAGTGCTTGTCGTTGGGCGTGTTCAGATGACCCGCGCCAAGCACGCAAACGCGTTGAGCCCGTCCTAGCCCTGCGCTCAGCACGCGTAATGCAACGCGCACGCCTCGCATCCGCTTTTACTGCTAGTGACACTCAATACAACACTAGCTGAAGTGCGGGCGCTAAATCGTGTGCTGCGCGTGCATGGGGTGCGCGCGTTGCAAACGCTTGGCGGGTGCTTAGCGGGCGCGTGGCGTGAGCGGATTGATTTGGTTAATGCAATTTGAGAATGTTGGTGTGAAAATAGGGATAAAATTATGTCGAAAAAAAATCAAAGCGTGTTCGACGCGGGTCATGGCGAACGTGCGCTTGGCGTGCGCGTGTCGTCTGAACGAAAACGTGGTGAAAACTTTTGGCACCTTTATCGTTTATTGTAATATACGAAAATATTTTATCATTAACGTTTTATTTACCAATGTTGTGTCAAGGTCTCACATCCCAGCCTCAGTTTGGCAGCGTACCGTTACCACATTTGGTGTCTCTAGGCGGCGTGAATTTCTTATTACCAGAAAATCCGTCTGCTTGTTTGCCATCCAATATAATAAAAAAACAGACAGATGATAACCTCCTTATTTTGGAGTAGGTAAAAATATAAAATTCTTTTAAGTACTGATCCAACTGCCAAGATATTAAAGTATTGAACTAACTCGAAAATATATTCAATAAGCATCGTCCATCATCTGGATGAAAGCTGTCATTGGAATGTAAAAGCTCATAGCAAATGATGTTTCATTTATAAATGTTGTTTCTGAAATACTTTAGTTTTATAATCGTTTCTGTGATCTTTTGGTCCGATGTTGGACTGGATTTCATTATCTCCAGGGATTCGATCTCTAGGTCGGGTGACAAAGTAAAAGGAAATTATGTTATTTCTATTATTTTTTATGTTTTGCCTGTGATTGGGATACTTACGTTGAGGTACTTAGGGTCTTCGGCTAGTTGTGGGTGACTTATTTGTACCTCTACCTCCGTCGGCGGGGATACGGGCGTGAGGATACTTTTTTAATATTTGAAGTATTAGTGTCAAAATGAAATGAGCCTATCGCGCGTAATGATGACCTACTATTTAAGTAATGGATATGAAATATGCGTGATAAGAAGTAGTTACCAATCATATTTTATCATACCCATATAATATTCTACATTAAGATATGCAAATTATTTATACAAATGAATTATTTATATTTCAATTACTTGTAAATTAGTAATTCAACAAATTAGTTATTAATATTTATTACGACATTCATAATTTATTACTTAATAATGTAGTCGCTTCTGTCGTCTAGTGGTACGGCGTTGGTGTTGGCTATGTTGGTTCTATAGGTTCGAGTCCCAGGTCGAAAACTCAAAACATGATTTTTCAATGTTACTATAAAAAACGATGTTAGCTAAGATTTGAAAATTGCCTTTTGTGAACAAGTTTGCCAGTTTTTACACTGTGAGACTACATGGAACCTTCATCTCATGTTTATCAATATTGGACATATTTTGTCTATTTTTTTAAGGCATACGGCTGTAGAGATACTAAGTTACTCATTTTGCTATTATTAAATTAATAAATGTCTTTTTTGTGGAACAAAATAACAACTGCACCGTTCTAACGGTATGAGAAAATAGCCAAGAGCCAATGTAATGTGGCTGGAGTTTTAGGCCTACTTTGCGTCTACCAGCTACGGCACCCTTCGGCCCGGAATTTAAAAGCGCCACTGTCATTATGGTGGCCGGAATAGGTAAAACAGCTAATTTCCACCTAGACCAAGGAACCCTCAAACCTGTGCTCTTGTAAATGTGACCAATTTTACCTATGCTTATCTTCAGATTGTTTCTCAGTGATCCATTTATTCTACACAGAGAATCCAAAAGTATTCTAAAGTTACAGCCGTTAAATAAGATACTTGGTAATTCTCAAAGGGAAGAACTTTAAACAAGTTGTTACAGCACTCCATCAAAAGAAATATGAGATAAATTATTAACAAAATAATTATCAACAAAATAATTATTATCAGAATTATTAACGAAATAATTAATCAACTGGAGTATCATTGGTAAATGTTAACAAATTCCCTCGGTGAAATACATCAAACTCTAACAAATTACCTATCATTTTCATAAACATTCTTGAAGGTTTCCATTACCGTGAATAAACGATATTTATTAGATATTTTCTTGACGTTTTCCTTCTGATAATAACATAAATAACATACCCATGGCAATTATATTTGAGCAATGGTACGAATCAAACTAATAAAAAACGTAAATAACATACAAAAATTATATTATAATAACATACAAATATTATATTATATTAGCAACTTTCCTAAAAATCATTTATACTATTCTTCGTCGGCAGTTGACTGAATTCTGTTGTATTCATTCATACAATACACTACACTACATCGTTAATATTGTGAAAAGTACAAGTACTATAATAGTATATATATTACATATTATATTTATACAACTTATCTAAACTCGTGACTTAAGCCAAGCGAACGTTTTATGTTTATTTTTATAATTTACACGATTGCAAAAAAAGGTAACGTTTAATCGATTTTAACTTAAAAAAAAGCTTATTCATGATATCAATACTAATGAGATCATAATCCATTTGATATAGTTACATGGCCTTTTGATTCCATAAACATGCAGGCCCATAGCAATCTCATATCTTAAAGTCTAAGGCCTCAAACAATACAGCTGAAACTTTTTTGTAAAGTGTAACAAACAAAAGTTACATACGCATTCATAATATTAGTAGGGACAAATCATTAACTTTAATAAACATAACTAGTTGATAAAGTTTTTAATTGGTTTGTTTTCCTTACTATGTTTTTTGCTCAAAGTCTCCCGATCGCAACTGTACGTCAGATTGTTCACGATAAACTTAAAAGCTACTTATCCTATTTTCATAGCGTTTTCATCAACAGTGATGAAAACGCTGAAAGTGAGTTCCTAAGGACGGTTAAAATTTATAGTAAATTTAACAAATGTTTAAATTTGATAAAATATAACCATATTTGTGCAACATATCAAAACAAGCACGAATTATCAAGTTTTTGTATCAAACTACCGTAGCGAGTCTACACAAAGCTACGAGGAGCTACGAGGTGGTTAAATTGAAGTATTGGAACGGCCTATTCTTTATTTACACAGCCTAAACCAACAACCAACCCATTTAAATGTATGTTTTACTTTCGGAAACTTAAATGTTATCTTAACAAGGATTTCAGAGTACGTAAACCAAATTTTAAAACAAACTTGACTATAATTCTCTCGTGGCTAAATTATGATGAGTATTGAAGAAGGTATTGCTTTTACGGTTGAGATTAGTAATAACTTTATAATTAATAGCGATGAAATTTACATATTCACGGTCGGCCTTTTGTAAAACTTCATTGTTAATATTAGTAAATAAAATTTTACTGCTTCACGTAAGTATTATTAGCATGGCTCTGAAAGTGTAAAGTGAACTATATAAACTTATTCCTTAAGGACGTTCTAGACGATTTTAAATATTTGTTTGCATCCGTCTGAACCGTAATTCAAATGTAATAGTAATCGGAATGTGGAAACAAAGTTTTTTCCAAAGTTACCTTTGTTAAACGGCGTGATTACAACCGTCTGAAACATTTACCTACTATGTATATAATTTTCATTTTAGGACACAAAATAGTATTTCGATTTTATTTTTATCTTGTCAGGCAGATGATAAGAGAACAGTAACGTCAGTAGATCATTACCAAGAAGACCACCGGTGGTAGAGTCCCGTGCTGCTTATTTCGATAGGAATCCACCGTCATAACTATTCAGAACCTTGATCATAACTTTCCCGGTTTTTCTTTATGTACCTTCTCCTGACACTACAAAAAAGAATCAGCGAAATTTGTCCATTCGCTCATTCGTGATGCGATGGCAGTCCGAAACGGGGATTAATTTTTATATGTACCTATAAATAAAAAATAAATAGGTATATAGATTGAGACCACAGACACCGTCATGTACAGTCGCTGACAGTTGTCTTCATCACTTACTTAGTTTCCATACATCTGGCACCATCGCGTAACCTCCATTACTTTACTGTCTTACCCATTGAAACAATGCATGAAGTCAAACAGATCGTCACGAACGTCTATTATCAACGAACAGTAAATCGAATTTTCCATTGTAGTTTACAAGGTGGTATCCTAAAATTATATTATTCAAGCAAACTCACTACAAGCACGTATATTTTTAACAGACTCCAAAAATATCTGTTTCTCAGTTTGGCTGTTTATTTTTCATTCACTATCTATTTTTTAAGTGTTTGTTACGTGATTACTGGACCAATTACGAACCGATTTTGATTATTATTTTTTGAAAAGGTAGGTCGCGATTCCGAGGTGTTCCATATAAATTTTATTATAACTCGACTAGTGGTTTTTGAGTTATGTACTCTATAATCTATAAATTTTTGTTTATGTGGGGGGTCGCCAACGTCAAAAATGTTTTTTTTATGATATTGGAAGGCAAACAAGCAGACGGATTTCCTGATGGAAAGAAATTCACGCCGCCTAGAGACACCAAAGGTGGCAATGGTGCGTTGCCAACCGAAGGTCGGGATGTTAGGCCTCGAGCAAAAGTAAGTTTACCGGCTACCTTACCCTCCAAACTGGAACACGTCATGACGTTATGGCGGCAGGAATAGGTAAGGCGGTGGTACCAATCCGAGTGAGTCGCTGCGAAACTCTACCACCTAGTCAGATGTCACAGTGTTAGTGACGGTAAGCCTGTGCTCGCCTTTTACGAGCTGCCTGGCAGGAAGGCAGATGGTCTATTCTGCAAAGGAGCCCGGACCAACACGGAGAAGAAATTCAATATTAAGTATAACTCAAAACTACTAGTAGGATATAGATGCAATTTTTGTAGGACCATTTCGGAACCATTAGCTACTTACGAAAAAAATAATTATCCAAACACGAGGTGGTAGTTAATGAAATATTTGTAAGTCGTACCTACTGCAGTTTATTATTATCGAAAGTGTATTATATTCCAACAGATGTTTAACATTCGACATAAAAAATAATTCAGGTTCGTAATAATGGGAAATTCGATATATTTATTTGTTCATTCAACAATGTTCTGGACGCATTATTATGTTTTATGATTTCTAATTGTTCTAAAATATTTACTTAGAAATCATAAAACACAATAATGTGTCCAGAATATTGTTGAATGAACAAATAAATATATCGAATTCCCCATTAGTAAGAATTTTTAGCAGCAATCGAGTCAAACAGAATTACACAATCGATTCGTGAAGCGGTTACGAATAATTGATATTGGGGGGTTTGGTCTATATAAGGCGCAATCGAAGCGGCGGCAAATCACTCGTGTGTCGTCGTTTGTATGGTACGGTCGAATTCCTGAGGATGCCTCGGTGTAGAGGCGAAACGTACGTCGAGTGCGATTTGGTGTTCTCTGTGGTGAGTGCTTCGACAAAGTTGGCGAAGGACGTGACAAGTGGTTTTGTTTCCCGTGTTCGGACTCTATTTGTGATCTGGTCGCGGATGTGGGAGGTGGGAACTTTAGGAAGGGTTGTCACATGTAAAGAACGTGACAATTTATATTGTTTCCCGAGCTCTTCCTATATTCGTGTTCTGGTCGCGGAGGTGAGTGGTTGGAACGTCAGTTAGACTTGTCACATTCTGTGTCGTTTGGAGGATTATTTGCCACAACAGTTACACTGCTTACACGGAATTAGAAAAATAAAGGCTTATTTTACATCTGTTATAATGGATTTCCGCAAAGTAACGCCTGATTCAATAAAAAATTAGATTTACTTACTTACCTATCTACTATGTATATAATTTTCATTTGAGGTCACAAAATAGATTTTACTTTTATCCTGTCAGGCAGATGATAAGAGAAAAGTAACGGCTGAATAGGTCATTACCAAGAAGACCACCGGTGGTGCTGCTTATTTCGATAGGAATCCACCGTCATAACTATTCAGAACCTTGATCATAACTTTTCCTTCGTTATGTTAAACGATTGTCATTTTACAAAAATCTAACATTGTAACTAAAGTAATAGTACCACACTTGAGGAGTTGCCATAAAACTATACATCTAGTATGTACGAATTAGAACTAATTCTGATGATTCTATAAAAACATTGAACTTGTACGAAGAGCCATTCAACCACATTATTCTGTACCTGTCAGGTTCGTTCAACCCACTACACCGCAAGCACCGCACCCATCAAAAGCGGTAGGGCTTTGAACATATATTCTGTATAGGAGCGCATTAAGTACGCTTTGAAGAACATAGAATTTGAAAACGAGGACAAGCATTTTTTTATTGTTGCATTTTTCTCGTGATTGTGATATTTACTAGTTATTAATTCGTACATTAATTGTACCTGCAACTTTTGACTTTCGCTGACTACAAGATATATCAAATTAGTATCTCAATTAGGTATGTTTTTATGTAAAGAGTAATAAATGCAGAAGCTAGGCAGGCATCGTGAAATTTGCTACTAGGTGCTCTTTCTACCTAGCCTGCAAGTACCTTAGCTTATAATTGTCTATATAACTGAACATAATATGTTTATCATTTTTAACCAGACGATAAAACGTACTTACTTTTTAACGTATTAATACGAAATACTTTGGACTCATTATTACAAGCACTTTTAATAAAATTATTTGCATGATCTTGCCAGTCTTTTTAGAAGAGTAAGAAGATTTTTTATGAAATTCGAAATCAAAAAAGCAGACAGATTTCTTGATGATAAGAAATTCAGGTCACCTAGAGGCACCAAACATGGTAATAGTGGGCCAAACTGGGGTCGGTCTGAGGTCTACCGGTCCAGCATCGGACTTGACTTCTTGAGGTCCAGGGCGGGGTCTCCGGATCGAGCTTAAAAAAATTATAAATTGTATATTTCTATTTTTTTATAAAAAATAACGTTGTCCGGGATTGGATGTTGCCCGATTGGCGATAGGCTTGCCGATAGATAAATTGAGGGACTAAGTGTCTTCGGCTACTCGTAGGTAACCTGCTTGGGCCTCTGCTTGCCCTTCGGGGATATGGGCCTGAAGATACTTTGAGGTCGGGGTGTTAGACCTCAAGCAAAACTAAGTTAACCGGCTACCTTATTCTCCAAACTGGAACATGTTGTGGCAGCAGGAATAGGTAAAGCGGTGGTGCTAGTTGTAGGAATAGGTTTTACGAGTTGCCTGACACTCAATGGACCTGGAGCAACAAGGGTAAAACATTTACGAGTGTTGAGATGACCAAGGGAAATGGGGATTCATTTAAATATATAACAATAATTTTGGTTTCCGACAAGCAAATTACATGCTTGTGTTATGGGTGTTAGTCCACGATACTAATACATAGAAATACTCAAAGAGATACCAGAATAAATTTAATAAACACCCAGACCCACAAATGCAGACATCTAAATGTTCATCACACAAATGCCTGCTCCCGTCGGGAATCGAATCCGAGATTTGTGGTTGGTCGTTGTAGTTAGGCGTGTACGCTAGCCACCCGACCAACGAGGCGGTCATACACAACACATATAAATAAGTAATCACACCCATGTCACTTCTGTTTTCGGAGGAAATTGTTACAAGTACGTCTCGGTCCAAATTGTACTTAACCACTGAAATGCTGAGCTCATGTACTCTATAAAGTTTACGAGCTAGATTAAATCATAGATCTTTTGTGACCTGGCTGGCTAGACGTAATAAATCGGACATGATTTTTCATTCAAAATCCTGAGGGTTTCATACGTATACGTTTACGTACATATACGTTTTGCAATTTAGTAAATAGTATTTGTACTATTTACTAAAGTTATCGTGTATTATCTCGTTGCTAAGTAATCGTGTAGTATCCAAATCACACTATGTGCTTAAGTAAGAAAGCTCACGCTTTACCCAACATGACTTTTTAGGACTACTTATAACTTCGGATAAATTAAGCCTGATTTTGCTAAATCTAACTTATCTAAAAATATTTGCTAAATCTATCTAATATAACTTAAATTAAACTCAAATTTAACTAACGGCAGAGGCTACGGAAGTTATTGCATGTAATGTACCTAAAATCAAGTTAACTTTAAAAAAACTACCAAGAAAGCGGTTCATCCGACTAAAACTTAAAGGACTTATTGTGCAGGCACACAGAAACACACGCGCGCACACACACTCACGCACACACACACACACACACACACACGAATACGTCAAAAATAGGTTTATTACTGGCTGAATAAATGTGCAAAAAAATTACTTAATAATATATATGTAGTCAAATTGAGAACCTCCTACTTTTTTTAAAGTCGGTTAAAAATCAACTTTGTTTCCAATAAACAAGTCATCTAGATTAAAATTAAGTATTTTCTTTGTTTTTCCTGGGTAATGGGACCAACCTAGAAGTACGCCCTCCAAAAAAAAGACTGTTCAAATTTGGTTCTCGAATGACGAAGAATTTGAATAATACAAAAAAAGAGTCGAAATATCATCCTGATTTTTAAAGTTACTTATAAAGTAACTAGGTCTTAACAAAATATTTGACCAAACATTTTATAACTAATTAAATATCCATTTAATTTCGTATATTTTTTTAACTAATAAACAAGTAGGTAAGACTGCCTTGCCATTTTAGATGAATAATTACCAAATATAATTTCCAAGAAACGATATAAACCATTAAAATACAAATAAACATTTATTTATCAGCATCAAAGAAAAAGAAAGCTTTCAATCGTAATGAAGATTTTAGAAAACTTATTAAACTTTTTCAATTTATCTTTTTTCTGCTTTTTTATTTGCCATTTTGTAATAAATCATTATTTAACTGTACATTTTCCTCAATTTTTAACCATAGATCAATACAAAAGTTTTAGTAAAAAGATGAGAAACTTTTTATCTAAACTTTCGTGCTTATCCGTAAAGCTGTTCTGTGCAAACAGCTGTTTTCTTACTAAGGGAACTTTTTTAATCGGTGAAAAATAGCTAAAGGATATGAGTTACTGATTGTTGTAGTCATCATCATTTCAGCCAAATATGATCCACTATTAGACACAGACATCACCAAATCGTTATTATAACTTACTAGCTTTCCCGCAACGTTGCCCGCGTGGTCCCCTATGAACATTATTTTGGGATAAAAACTATCCTATGTGTTTCAAGTTACCCTCTATGTGTGTACCTAATTTCAAGAAAATCTTTTATGCAGTTTTTGCGTGAAGGAGTAACAAATAAATATACAAACTTTCGCATTTATAACATTAACAGGATTCGAAACAAGGTTAATAACTCTATTGTGTGACATGAACTGACACATCCAGTTTGAAAGGGCTGCGGTTGTGTCACTGTTTTAATTAAAATATGAGTGGGTGAGGCTTGCACGCATGTTTGTTCACGGACGTCATCAATTGCCATTATTTTTCACTATTTAAAAGAGTTACTTTTTATGTGAGAGGTCAGTATCAAGCACACGGCTCTCCTGATGATAAGAGATAACCGTGGCATAAACACACCATAACCTATCCTATTTACTGAATTACTTATTTCTGCCGCCATAACGTCCAACGCTTGCCGTTTACGTGTTCCGGTTCGGAGGGCAAGGTAGCTGGTAATTTTTTTTTTATATTTTTGGACGAAGTTCCTTATTAAGCGCTGTGAATGGGGGCTAGACGGAAAAAAATCTTACAAAAATGTTGTCACGACACTTTTTGCTATGTGATCTAGCGGTTTAGTAGTTGGACTTGACTGCATGAGGTCCCGGGTTTGAATCCCGGGTCGGACTTTTTTTTTTCATTTTTTTTTATGATCATTTTCATTTATTTTTATTTTTTTTATTTTTTTATATTTTATTTTCTTTTTTTAATTTCATGTTTTTCTGTCTGTCTCTCTCTATAAAAGAGATAGAGATAGAGATTGAGAAAGAGAGGGCGGGAGAGAGAACTTCGTTCCATCCGGGTGTCCCTTGACACCTCTCAACTTTTTTTTTATATTACTTTCATAAATATTGTAGCTGGGATGTTAGGCCTATTGTGCAAGTCTACCGGCGACTCTATTCTCCGGAATGGAACATGACAGAGTCGTTATGGCGGCAAGAATAGGTAGGGCGGTGGATCCTTACCCGGGTTAGTTGCTGCAAAGCACTCTGTCACCAGTAGTTTTGTTAGTAATGACTAATATTTTAACTAGCGTTTGCCTCTTGCGAGCTGTCAGGCCTAGCAGATATACCAACACGAGGAAAATTAGAACTTCTGACGTCTGGTTGTAACATCGTGGTGAATGAATAGAAAGAAAATGACTTTTAAAAAAAGTATATTCACGCCAATATTCCCGAAGAGGTAATCAGAGGCAGAACCAGGGTACCCACGACTAGCCGACATTAAATCGACATTTTCGATGCAAAATTGTGAATTAACTATAAATTAAATGTTAATTGACGTCTCAGAGTGTGGTCCTTAGAGTCTTCGTTTAGTCATGGGTCGGTTAGTCCTTAATTGTACCTGTACCTAACTCTTATATGGACGTGTAGATACGGTTTTTTTTAAAAAAAATCCAACAAAATCATTTACTGTCTCTAATAAATTTAAAATCAGACGATTAACAATTGTATATATTCAAGTTATATCATACAATTAAATATAATTGTAAAATTAATCGAAATCAATTAAATATTATTTGAAACGAGCCTGAATTGTAATATACCTAAAACATATTTATAAAATGAGATAGACATGACATGTGCCATTTTTCAACTGACGTAACCTAAGGATGTCATGAATACAAATTGTATGTTTGTTTTCTTTTAACTTAGACCTCGTATTACTTTTAGCATCTTATTAATAAACATAAATTAAAGTAATTCAAGGTTTAATCTAGTGATATTCTCTATTACAATGGAATACAGACCATAATTACAATAAAAACTTAAATTTATTATTATTTTACTCTGTGGTTGTTAATGAGGTGGTTAAAGAATAGCCCAATTTTGATTAACTTCTTTATTACCTGAAGTACATGTAGTACATTCTATGTAAATTTTATGGCAATCGAGCCAGTTAAGTTGGCATCTCTGTGGTCGCCGTTCTCAAACGTCTAGTTTTAGCAAAATGTACGTGAGGACGGATCGTTATATGTATTTGAAATGTATGAAGTCTTAAGTTTGTATCAATTCTTATATATTGTGTCTACTAATTAATTTAGGTATTTCAGTTTTTGAAGCGAAAACTTCTTCACTTTTTTTGGAATGAACAAAAAAATCTAAACTCGCGTCAGGACACGTGACCTGATCGAAAATTCGTAAGACGGAGCAAGACGCTTGCGCAAATAAGATGGCGAAGGGCACTTGCGCAAATGTTCGTGTTGTCATGTTTGTGTACGATAGCGCAATAAATAAATATTTTATTCTACCACACAAATGATAGTACTTTCAAACTGATAATAAAAGCAGTTCGGGCAAAATTATTCCCTAACCATTGGACAATATCAAAAATGCACATCGTTAATATTCAAGTTTTCCCTTCTTCCGGCACTCCCGGAGTGCAACCCATCGGTTTTTTTTTCTTAAACGTACATATTAAACCAAGGCCCTGGCGATACTGTAACAGAAATGTAAAAAAAATCGTACAATGTACTCGTATACTGAACCGAATGACATCGTTCAATGTGTAGGCGGGGCATGAAGGGGCGCATCAATACAAATGCATTGTTACTCAGATGAATCACGATTGATGAACGGCGGTGGTGCGCACGCACAATCAGCTTTTTTTAATTTAACTACTAATTAAATTAAATGTTGATGTGAGTAAATTTTATTGTTTTAGAGTTTAATTAATATTAGTGACATACAGCAGTTTAATAGGGCACCAAAAATTTTAAATTCACTTAGTGACTATGCATACAATAATGATAATTAGTGCATACCATGATTTTTTTTTCATTCAGCGTAAATGAATGTAACTGTATAGTCCATTCTCAAAGGCATAGCTTAAGATATTCGTGAGGACCAATTGGCATATCTATGATGCATTAACCCTAAACACATGTGCTGTTAACATTTTAGAAAAGATTTATACACAATATTCACTGTTTAATTTTACTGTCGATATTTTGGTCTAGTTTGTACACCGCGATCACTAAGGAACTGACACTAAAACGAAACCGCGAATGTGACGTTTAAATTACTAAAATATTATTAATAAAACATGTCTACGTTATGAAAATAAGGGCCTGCGTAAAATAATATCCGGCATATTGTTTTGAATGGCATAAGTAATTAACTATAGAGTATCGTTTAGGATGACTGCCATTGATTTAAAAAGTTATTGCTTGTGTGGAATGGTATTAATATTACAATCTGTAGTACGAATGTGAGTTTCTGTAAGGATTTACCATTGCTTTTGGGTCGAACAACCTAACTGTATGGAATAACTGTCAACGCCCTAGCGAACGATAGCGAACAACTGAAAAACATTATCGCCTTTGTGGTCTAGTGGTCCATATGTTTGATTTGACTTCATGAGGTAATAAATTCGATTCCCGGGTCAGACAATAAAATGAAAATGAGGTTTTTCCGAATTTTCTTATTTAGAAAAATGTTGCTCGGGATTGGAGGTGTGCCCGGTATCACATTGTGGGACTAAATGCATCTGCCTACCTCTTCGGGGATATGACTACTTTTTTTAAAAACATTATTTTTTAATATAACCTAAATGTTAGAAAAATGTATGTTAGTTTTACAAAACATGTTAGTTTCATCAACAAAGATAATAATTGTATTGAACCAAGGCCAGGCGGTTGATCGGTGGTGAACGTGTATGCTAACCACTCAAACAACGAACCCATGGAGCTAAAATAAGTTTAGGTTACGAGAGCTTCAATTATTTATAGCCAACTTTTTAATGATTGTTAAAAACAACAGTACTTTTCAACCGAACTGAATATATTTTTCATGTGACTTAATAGGGTTAATTGAGACATTGCATTGTTTGTCTGGAAAAAGGGTACTTGTTAAAACGAACGTATTTTTTTTGGATAAAAAATATAATAAAAACTTTGTTTTACACTAAATTAAAATACACACTTTTTTAAGTAAATACTTGTACTTATCCACTATACACTTTAATTAATACTTTTCGTTACTCTATAGTCAACCGATTTCACTTTTTACAGCATAATCAGGGCCAACCAAGTACCGACGATGATAATCAGTATAGATTCTAATAAATTAAAATACTCGGAAAAGTATACTTTGGCATTAAATTATATGAATTACATGTTTTGATATATTATGTATGATTTATGATTGTCAATATTTTATAATTTATTTACCTCGTATAAAGACATATGTTGTATGTGACTTTATTTTATTTCTTATGTGAGATGTCAACAAACAAGAAAACCCTGAAATCCTGAACCCTGAAGAAGGCCCTGACGATAACAGACAACTGAAGCCTATAGATACCATAGATGTTACAGGTGCGTTGCAGTCCTTTGGTCATTTGTACGCGTGACGTGATGTAAATTTGTGCAAAAATGTAGACAGGCGGCGACGTTGTGAATATAGACATATACGTAGGTCACACTATAAGTTTTGAGTAACTTAAAAAAAACATTTTATGACCAAAATATTATGTCCATTGCTTTTCAAAATAATCTCCTTTACATTTGAAACATTTTTTCATGCGATCGAATCATTTTTTAAAATAGAAGGACCACAGACCTGTAGGCGTATTTTCTACGTTGTGATTGAACGTTATCACTGCCTCTTCGGAGTTGGGAAAAGTAAAACCTCTCATCAAATCTTTGATTTTGGGGAAAATACAGAAATTACAGGGTCGGAGCTATGGGCAGGATGAGTGATGAGATGTACTTTTTCGGAAGCTAAAAATGACTTTGTTTTGTTGGCCTTGCGGCTTTTGGGTTGTCTTTCGCTAACTTTTTCTAACTCCCTGGGTAAACAAATGGTAGAATACCACTCGATATTAACACTCTTTTGATCTAGGTGGTAGAGTTTAGCAGCGACTTGCCCGGATTGGTACCACCGCCTTACCTATTCCTGCCACCATAACGACATGTTCGTGTTTCGGTTCGGAGGGTAAGGCAGCCGGTAAACTTCCTTTTGCTCGAGACTTAACATCCTGACCTTAGGTTGGCAATGCACTACTACCACCTTTGGCGTTTCTAGGCGGCGTGAATTTCTTTCCATCAGGAAATCCGTATGCTTGTTTTCCTTCCAATATCATAAAAAAATCTGCAGTTGGAATTGTACAGATGAGACCCGTAGCTGCGAAAAAAACTGCTGACATTTTTTTACCAAAGTTTCTCGCTTATCTCACTTTTGTTGGCCTGTTCTCATTTTCAAACACCCATTCACAAGATTGCTGTTATTTTTGGGTTCAAAACAATAAATCCACGTTTCGTCTTCTGTGACAATTTCATAAATAGCATCAGAATGTCTGTGGTCGTGCTTCAGTAGCGTCTATGAGCACCATTCCACGCGAGCCCGCTTTTGCTCCGCTGTCAGTTCATGAGGGATCCAACGTAAAATTAGCTCATACCAATCCCCAATAGTCCTCAAAGTGTCTCATAGGTAATCCGGGGGTTTCCTTCAATTAACTGCTTAGCAGTAGCCACATTATTTTCGTTGATGGCTATTTGTCATGTAAAGAAACTCGACCTCTCTCAAATTCAGCAAACCATCGCCTCAAGGGGCTTAAGCAAGGTGCTTCTCTCCCAAAAGTATTTTGAAGACGAGTGGCACAGTATTGCGGAGAAAGAAAACTTTTAAAGTCAAAAAAATCATGTGAATGTGCAAGTGTGTGTGTGTGTGTGTGTGTGTGTGCGTGTGTGCGTGCGTGCGTGCGTGCGTGCGTGCGTGCTTGCGTGCATGCGTGCATGCGTGCGTGCGTGCTAACGAGCGTGCGTGCGTGCGTGCGTGCGTGAGTGCGTGCGTGCGTGCGTGCGTGTGTGCGTGCGTGCGTGCGTGCGTGCGTGCGAATGGTATGAGAGAACCATCACGGATATTTCATAGATTTTACTAGTGCGTCGTTCTTAATAGATCTTTGACTAAGAATGTAATCCTAGCAGCTACATTACATTCCATCAAGGCATGGCATTCGCACCAATCCTAACGAGCTGCTGCAAAGGTATGACTGAGAAAAGTTCTAAAACAAACCAGTAACTTATATAACTACTCGCTTTTGACTACTAAACCTCCGACGCAGCCTATGACTAGAATAATGTACTTTATTATTATTTAAAGGATCTTTTGAAACAACTGTATCATTTGTCAGTCAGAAGTAATGTCCTGTAACAACTCACTCATATCAGCAATACCATCGCAAATTTTGCCACTGCTATCGCGTAAATATGTACAGTATTGTCATATTCCAGTTTGAAAGATTTTTAGTGCAGTAAAATTGCAAAAGAGAGACCTCGAGTACAACAAGTAAGTCTCTTACGAACACAAAAAACGAGTATTTTCTTTGATTTACTTGGGATTCCATACATACATACATATCTTCACGCCAAGTTCCTTTCGGAGTGGGCAGAGAGTATCGAGTGCCAGACCTCACGATCCTGACAAACCTGTCTTGCTTCCTTCACATTCATAACCCTTTTCATACATTCATAGGGATTCCATTATCCCTAGTATCGAATTCAAACGTGGTAATGATTAAAATCAGATCACAAATGACGGAGAAATCAATACATAAAAAATAGGTAGATGCCAAACAATCGGTCGGTTAAAAATTGGTAAAAGATATTTAAATTCAAATATTACGGTTGTTTTTGTCTGTATAAACCGTATTATTACTTTTTGATAAATGTAATATGTATGTAACTGAACCAAATTATTATTTGCAAAATATCTCCAATGCACAGAGAGAGCGTTTACAACTTTACAACAATGAAAAGAAGTATTTTTATGAATAAATAAATAAATGAATAAACTTTAGTATGCACCAAAAATATACAAAATAATACACATTCTTTCACTTATTATACACAATAATATTTAACTACTTTTGTACCACATTTCATTTAAATAAAATATCTGTTAACAAAAATTTAACTGATCCCTAGGTGTGTAAAGATACAATCGAACCTTCTGAATCCAGCATCTTTTTAATTATCAAATTTTCTCCTAGTTATAACTACATTAATGAAAAATTTACGACAAAGCCACCACATTTCCCTCTAATTAAAAACAGTCAAAACCAAATGAAACCCAGCATAAATGTGCTTATTGACTTTAAATTAAAAAATCTCCCCTCAAAGAGGGTTCATTAACATAATATGTTAATATAACCTTTTCACTCGGATAAAATAACATTTACTTTTGGCAACAATTGTTAGAGATTGCGTAGGATACCTTGACCCTTTGATACCCATGTAAATCCATTAAGATTAAAATTTAGACTAAATGCTGCATCTGGCTTTGTTCTAATGTTAAATTAATTTGACTTTTCCATGAAATTCTTTATTAAATTAAAGTTTATTTATTTATATGGATGCTAATAAGTTAGTACAAAAACAGTTAAGCACACTCAAGTATTCAACTATAATGTGGTGTGGAAATGTATATTTTATTTATATATAAACAAATGATTTATATATACAGCACATAATGTATTTTATTGTTTAAACAAAGTACGTATTTATATTTATTACAAACAAGCTTTATAATTTATTACACACAACGTAAAAGAGAGATCAAACATATTCCTGTCTACCGTTTCCAAACCTAGCCAATCAAGAAAAAAAACGGCGAAACAAACTCCTCGGCAATCAAGATCTTCAGTTAGAGATAGATCTTATATACTTTTCCACAACATTTTTTCAATCTATATATACATCCTCTAACAGTAAATTAAATAATTCTTTTCGAAACCTTTTTAATGGGTTTGGATATTTTTAAGGTTAACTGGAATTTTCTACTTGGGTATTCCAAGTTAAAGTAGCCTATATTCTTATCCCTACAGATTCAGGCACTAAAGAATGACATGAAATCAAACATAAATCCGAACGCATAAACTTTTGTATCGCGTTTGTTTTGCGGAAAGTAAAGCTAACGAATGGTTTTGTCATTATGCAAAATATGCTCGTTGGTCCTCACTATTGTGTCCAAATTGACTGATCGCTAGCAAGTAGAAAGGGACCTAGCGGTCAATTTCTACCGACTTTAAAAAGGAGAAATATTTATATTTTTATAAGCAACTACTATCAAAACCCAGCCGATCGCGAACGATGAATTAGCAGCTTGTATTTTCTTAACCTAATTTGCTCTCGGCACTGATCTATAAACATAGTGGTTATAATTATTCCCTGAACAGAACATATTTATTCTCACATGTTATCTAAGTCGCTGGTGTAGACTAGACCATCTGCCTTTGTGCCGAGAAACTCATAAGAGGCGGATAAAGGTTAAATGGGTAAAACCAACAAAAGTACTGACATTAAATTGCCGTACTGCAATTTGCACTGCACCGCATTACCTTTTCCTGACATCATATTGACAGTATCATGTTCCACTTTCCGGTTTTATTAGATCAGGAAGAAAAGAGGAAAGAAAGAAAAGAGAAAAGAAAACAAGAAAGACAAAGCGTAATGAACGGATTGGACTTACCAGAAACTCCCAACTTTATCCAGCTCTTCACAAAATGCACACCATTGAAGTATTTTTTGGAATTAACAATATACATAGTTTTTTTAAGCAAAAACAACGACGCCTGGTATAGATCCATGTTCTAGGTCGGTTGATAACCTTAATATAATATTTTCTTTTTATATCTGCCATTCTTTACATGTTCTAACCAGCGGGGCATGTGTTTCTCACAAAAGGGCATTATTGTAAGGAAACAAACATTTATCCTGAAATCCCATAACAAAGAAATGTTTAGGAATGCGTAAAAAAAGAATCAGAGCCTCGCGCCGAACAGTACCTAATAACATTACTGTATTTTAATTCTTTGTTGTACACAGCAGTTATTACATAACTATTTTTATTTAAATCTCAGTTTAAACTACGTCTTTGTATTGTACACTATGTATCTAAATATTTTCATTTTTTTCTGTTTTAGAAAAAACTGATGGCTTTCTTAGCATCCACAAATTTGTGAGATGTTTAATTGGGGAAGGGCCTAGATTCAAATCTCACCTAATCTTACGTTGGAGCAGGGGGACAAATATCACGCAATTTTTTTTGGTACAATCACAAAAAATATGCTATTGTGGTCCATTGCATCCATACTGTACATGCTTAAGATTTAATTTCAAGCGTAATCGTAATACGACGAAGATCATTCACTATTTCCTTCAAAAGAATTACTCAATTTAGTTGTATTACTGAAGCTCATGCCTGATTCAAGAGTTAATAATTCCTACATTTTTTTTCTGTAAACATGTCTTTAATAGAAACTAATGTAAAGAATTTTGTACACTATTAGTACACATCAAAAGTTATTATTAATTGTCCGTCTAGTTTTTGCTGTAGATATTCGTAAGGACGATTTGGCATATTTGGAACGTATAGCGCCTTAAGTAGAAATATTTTATTTCATCAAATTAAACTATCATTTTTTTACAATATTCTGTGTGAATATTATACACATATATCCTCAGCATAGAAATCTAGCTAGTAATTCCAGCTAGACGTCAGTCATTAAAATATCATTAAGGTGCTCTAGCAAGGCGAATCCATCGACTTTTTCCTTATCAGGATATTCTACCTTTTTATTCGAGATAAAAGCCTATTTACCAGTCCACGGTAGCCGAGCGCTGAATTTCGTCTATATCGTTTCTGTATTTTCAAAGTGATGTGCAGACGAGATACTAGCTCATACAATTATTCACATTTTTTAAATGATACAACGTTTCCACCTCCAGAAAAAAAATCACAGGCAAACTGTATACTTTTTAGAAATTGATTTTATAAAAAATTAAAAAAATATAATTACAATCTCCTGCAGTTGTTCCTATCTATTGTCAATGCGTGATTTCGAATTCATATTTCATATCAACCTCAATAATATTAATATCACATAATAATCATGACTAGTGTAATAAAATTCGATCATAATAAATTTGAATACCTTGTTGATAAGAACGCCATCTTCATTTCTCAAGACCAATTACTTTGTTTTCAAACATTTTAGTGCGCCATCTGTGATCTTTTATCGTCATAATCAACATACATTTTCCCCGTGTTGGTCCGAACTCCTTTGTAGAATAGACCATCGGCCTTCCTTGCCAGGCAGCTCGTAAAAGGCCAGCATAGGCTCACCGTCACTAACACCGTGACATCTGACTAGTAGAATAGAGACTAGGGTTTAGCAGCGACTCGCCCGGATTGGTACCAGCGCCTTACCTATCTTGCCGGCATAACGTCATGACTTGTTCCGGTTCGGAGGTAAGGTAGCCGGTAAACTTACTTTTGCTCGAGGCCTAACATTCCGGCCTCAGGTTGGCAATGCACCATTACTACCTTTGGTGTCTTTAGGCGTGAATTTCTTAACATCAGGAAATCCGTCTGCTTGTTTGCCTTCCAATATCATAAAAGAAACTATAACCCGTTCTTCTTGAACCCAAGACCAATTTGACCTTTATGGCGTAGGCTATTAAGTAACGAAAAACTTTTGACTGCACATGCACTGTATTATGAACTTAAAACCAAAACGGAAGCAAAACCAGTTAACACATGTTTAAGAGAAATACTTAATATAAAAAAAAAGTATCTTCACGCCCATATCCCCGAAGACGTAGGCAGAGGCACAACCTGCCCTGGTTGTGCCCACGACTAGCCGAAGATAATAAGTCCCACATATATATAATATGAGAAATAGTGCAAATGTATTCTAACGTCATAGTTACAAATTCATGGTTCTTTTATTTAATATACTAGCTGCTTCGGGAACCTTTGTTTCACCCGTTCAGTATGTATGAGAAAATTAAAATGTTGTTTTAACTTCTTGAGGTCCAAGGTTCGATACCCAGGTCGGACAACAAACAAAAATTAGAAAATGTATATTTTCCGATAATATTAACGTTATACGGGATTAGATATGAGCCCGGTTGGCGATAGGATTGCCACGTAGCACATTGTGGGACTGAGTGTCTTCAGCTAGTCGTATGTGCCTTGGTTGTGCCTCTGCCTACCTCTTCGGAAGATGAAGATACTTTTAATTTTCCTAGTTTCCTCATAGTCAAACGAGATGAAAAGTATCCTATGTCCCTCTCCTCGTTCTAAGCTATCATTTAATATTTAGTCAAATCGGTAATGGCGTTCTTGATTTATAAATAGTTTAACTAACTCGACTTTCTTTAATCGGTATAAACTAGCTGCTACGGCAAACTTCGTTCCACCACTTCAGTTTGTATGGGAAAAATTACAACGTTGTTTTTCCCAGCTCTCTAACAATAGAACGAAAAATAAGTAACCTATGTCCGTCTCCTCGTTAAAAGCTACCTCCCCATCAATTTTCAGCCAAAACAGATCAGCTGTTAGTGAGTTATAAATAGTGTAACTAACTCGAATTTATTTTAAATAATTATCAGTATACATCAGCGGTCGGCAACCCGCGGCCCGCCGACGTCTTACTTGCGGCCCATGAATGTCTTGAAAATAAGTTTCAAATATCTAAATAAATTCATGAACGTTCCGCGCTTGACCGTATAATATATGGTATATAGTGTAGATTCAGCCTAAAGTACGCGCTTCTCTCCGCCCATTTTCATTTTTTCTATGGGACATGCTCAATTACACGTAGGTTTATTTGGCTTTTAGGGTAAACATAATAAGTGCGGCCCACCTTTAGTTTATTTTGCCGCCTTGTGGCCCTTGCCTGCCAAAAGGTTGCCGACCGCTGGTTTACATTATTGTGTTCACTAGATGATACAAGTCAGTGTTTAAAAACTTTTAAAACTTAATTTGCCCTCGGACTATTTGTGTAGAAAGAATACAGAATTTAACTAAATAAGTAAAGCTTTTCTTATCTTAAGGTAAGAGCAAACCGGTGAAGTTCGTGAAAAGTTTTTTTTAGTTTTTAACTTAAACTGCAGACAAAACTAGAACTTAGATTTCAGGAATTAAGATATGTCCATCTTAAAGTAATTATTTAAAGACAACTGTGATTTTGCCTGAGCTTTTCACTCTTAAACTGAATAGTTTTATTTGGGCACACATTTTTATCTTATTTTTTTTTATAATAATGAAAGACAAACAAGTAGACGGATTTCCTGATGGTGAGAAATTCACGGCGCCTAGAGACAGTAAAGGCGGTAATGGTGCGTTGCCAACCTGAGGCCGGGATGTTAGGCCGCGAGCAAAAATAAGTTTACCAGCTACCTTGCCCTCCGAGCCGGAACACGACAAGCGCAAGCGTTGGACGTTAGGGCGGCAGGAATAGGTAAGGCGGTGGTACCCATCCGGGCGAGTCGCTGCAAAACTCTACCAGCTAGTAGGTTGTTACGGTGTTAGTGACTTTAAGCCTATGCTCACCTTTTGTGAGCTACCTGGCAGGAAGGCGGATGATCTATTCTATAAAAGAGCCAGGACCAACACGGGGAAAACTTGGAAGTTTAGTTTGAATTTAGCTTACTTGTAAGTTTAGTTTGAAAATGTGCTAAGTATTTCTTCCGTCACCAAAAAGGATAATGTTTGTAACCAGACTGTATATTTTTAAATGTTTTATCTAAATACTCGCCTAATAATTAGTCAGTTTTGAGGTTTTATTGGATAAAAGTTCATGATTCTGAGGATATTCATTTTATCATTATCCGACTTATGGATACAATATGTAAAGGGGCCATCCATAAATTACGTCACGCGAATTTTAGAACTTTTCGTCCCTTCCTTGTCACAGGTTGTCACATTTTTAGAACCCCGTCCTCCCTAATGTGACGTCGCACATTTTTCAAACTTATGCAAGTTTCTAAAAATAATCAAAAGAAAACAGTTACTAGTAAGCACTTAGCATTAACAGCAGTGGTAGAGTGACCTACCACTGCTTTTAATACTAAGTGCTTTCATCAATTCTACCCTTGGATTAGCAAAAAACTTTTCATTCATTAAATGGATGAGTGAAGGTCATTTCTAATTCGGATCTTCTATTAATATATTAGAACAAATAAAAATATATATAAGAATTGGCATTGTCGTTTTGGAGGAGAGTGCGATAAAAACACCGCAACCACACTTTTTTATGAGATTTCGACTGTGAACGCATTTTTAGAAAACAACCTTTATCAAATACCAACATGAATAATACCCTATTATAGAAGATCCAACTTAGAAAAAGCCTTCACTCATCCGTTTAATGAATAAAAATATTTTTATATGCGTTTTATATGTTAAAAATTATAACTCAAGCGCATTGGTTTGAAAATTCCTGGTGAGGCTACATTTACTCAAAATGGACCCAGCGTAAATATTCAGTTGGTAGGTATAAAAAAGTATATTGATACTAGGTAGTAAAAAGTATATCCACACCCGTATCCTCATAGAGCTAGGCATAAGTACAACCAAGACTACACAAAGACACTAAGGGCCACTTGCACGTTCCTGGGTTAAGTTTAATAACTTATTAAACTGTCAAATATACATTGAAATACTCCTATACTAGAAGCTAACTTTGAGTTAATATTTAACCCAGGAACGTGCAACTCGGCCTTAGTCTCGTAATGTGATTGATGGTAAGTTTATCAATAACCGGGCATATATCCAAACCCGGGCAACGCTATTTCATTAGAAAATTGAGACATTTCATTTTGTTGCTCGACCCGGGGATCAAAAGCGGGATCTCATGAAGTCGAATACAACACCAGAACGCCAAATCACAGACAACATACTCAAATAAATTTAAAATACTTTTCACACATTAAACAGAAGGAAGAAGGTAGTTTCTTATTCGGATCTTAGACCATTAACGTGAAGGCGTTTTGTCTTACCTATCTTTATTAGTCTGCGGGTCCATATTGCGTTCGTTCTTAATTGCTCCACATATAAGCGCTCTTTGCGCTTTAAGTGAAATGGATGCTTAGACGCAAAATGCCAAATAATGTTGCGTGGAGTGGCTCGTTAAACTGGCGTGCCTCATAATGCAAGAGGAACCCTGAATAGTTTTATGTAATATCTCACTAGGAATGAATGCTTAACATCACTAGAGATTTTGGAACAAATGTGAAACTTCCCTCTCGTTATGAAAGGTTTGTGAGGGCTTTGCTTAGACGTTTCTTTTTTTATGTGAACTTAAAAATATTATTGTTTTATTTTTATGTAGGTACGGAGAAATCGACATACCTCTTACCAAAATAAACTCTGAATCGCTTTATATAACATCTTACTAAGAATTAATGCTTAATGTCACTAGAGATTTTGGAACAAATGTAAAACTTCCCTCTCGTTATGAAAGGTTTGTGAGGGCTTTGCTTAGACGTTTCTTTTTTTATGTGAACTTAAAAATATTATTGTTTTATTTTTATGTAGGTACGGAGAAATCGACATACCTCTTACCAAAATAAACTCTGAATCGCTTTATGTAACATCTTACTAAGAATTAATGCTTAATGTCACTAGAGATTTTGGAACAAATGTGAAACTTCCCTCTCGTTACGAAAGGTTTGTGAGGGCTTTGCTTAGACGTTTCTTTTTTTATGTGAACTTAAAAATATTATTGTTTTATTTTTATGTAGGTACGGAGAAATTGACATACTTCTTACCGAAATAAACTCTGAATAGCTTTATGTAACATCTTACTAAGAATTAATGCTTAATGTCACTAAAGATTTTGAAACAAATGTAAAACTTCTCTCTCGTTATGAAAGGTTTGTGAGGGCTTTGCTTAGACGTTTCTTTTTTTATGTGAACTTAAAAATATTATTGTTTTATTTTTATGCAAGTACGAAGAAATTGACATACTTTTTACCAAAATAAACTCTGAATAGCTTTATGTAACATCTTACTAAGAATTAATGCTTAATGTCACTAGAGATTTTGGAACAAATGTGAAACTTTTCTCTCGTATGAAAGTTTTTAATGGCTTTGATTATTTTTAGACTGACTCAAAATGTTGCAGTTTTCTTTAATGTAGATAATATATATGACACATTAACATACCTACGTCTTACTAAATGTATAGACCCTAAATAGTTTTATGTAATATCTCAGTAGGAATGAATGCTTAACGTCACTAGAGATTTTGGAACAAATGGGAAACTTCGAAAACTCGTTATGAAAGGTTTGTGAAGACTGCTTAGATGTTTTTATGTGAACTTAAAATATTATTGTTTTCTTGTTATGTAGATACGACATCGACATACTTCTTACTAAATTTATAAACTAATAAATGTATGTTATGTAGTATGTTACATATAACTAGGAATTAATGAGAGTCACTAGAGATTTTGGAACTAATGTGAAAGTTTTGTGGTGGGTTTGCTTATTTTATGTGGATTTAAAATATTACTGAATCCTTTTATATAGGTACGGAGATATTGTCATAAATCTTACTAAATGTATAGATCCTGAATGTAATATCTCAGTAGGAATGAATGCTTAATGTCAGTAGAGATTTTGGAACAAATGTGAAACTTCCCCGTTTTGCTTAGACGATGGTGTGATCTAGTCGACTATAACACCATGATCTTACCATAATTATAACAGGTAACCACTTATCAAGCAGCGCTGCATTGCGGAGATACTATAAATTACGTATCTCATACTGAGTTTATTCGGAGTTCTTGACGCTTGTAAACATTGGTTTGCATTAGTCAGGACCGCAGATTTATTCCAAATTTGATAATAAGAGGAAAAAGAAAATAAAGTTTGCTCTACGGTTATCTTTGTCAGAAGCAGTATTTACAACCTTCTGGTACGGGCTTATAAGAAACACGGGATGACGTATTAAGTATTTACAGCTGAAACTTTGAATTTGAACTTACTGTAATAAACTGTAATTTTGTGTTCTTAAGGGCCCATACTTAGTCAGCCAGAAGAGCCAATCAGCGCACTCCCCCGTTCCATGATTACTATGAAATATTGCGCTCTAAAGTAAATGTCTTAAGCGCCAAATCACTACTTTTGACACTATAAAAGTAATTTGAAAAAAAATATGAAAATTGAAACAGTTATATTTTAGGTATAATACTTATCTATGTTTATGTTAAATCTGGTGTCGAAATTTTCATAATTGAAGTAGACAGACGGGTTTTACTTTAAAAAAAGGGTTAACTTTTTGATTTTTTTCTATCGAGCAAAGTGAAATGAATCGTGTTTTGAAAACACTAGTCTTATAAAGCATGTTAATGTTAATCTTGTGTATTTATGTCGCCAAGATCCATAATAGCTTTGTATGAAAAAAAAACAGTATATTGCTGACGTATTTTAGCATACATGGCCCCTTAAATATAAATATTATATTGAGTTTGCATAAAAACCTGCACATTTTTCAACATCCATTATATATATTAATATATTCTCTTGGCTATTTATCGCAAAGTGGTACTTGTAAAAACTTTGTGCTCAACTTTTACATAAAGTCATTTTAACATAAGGAAATAGTTGTTTGAACGCAAAGCATCAAATAACAGCGTTGGATGTCTCATTAAAATGACGCAGCTCGTACTGAACGTAAAAGAAATTCTAAATATTTTAGTGTTATTTCACAGTATAAAAGAACGTCCCTAAATTTTTAGAAAATTGTGAATTCAGTCCCTTGTCGTTGTAGAAC
>NJDC01000152.1:0-10745 GCA_002245475.1 Calephelis virginiensis
AGTTACCCGGCGATTGGAAATGTGCCCGGCTGATGATAGGCTTGTCAATTATCATAATGTGGAGCTAAGTGTTTTCAGTGTGTCATGGTTATACCTCTACCTATATCTCTTGGAGATATGGGCGAGAAGATCAGTGGCGTAGCTAGAAGTGGGCCTTCGCCCACTGCCTCGCACCTAAAGGGGCCTCGCACTACCTGGTTAAAAAATCTCTGTAAGACCACGGTGTAATAGTATAAGATATTTTTTTTTTAATTTGAAGGTTTTAAAAACGATCCGAAAGGGGCCTCGCCGATGTAAATGTAAAATGTATTAATCCACTAATATTATACACAATACTATTTAAAATGTTAATTTAGATCCCTATACTTACCAAACAAACAAACTTCACCGAGACGTTTATTTTTGTTGCTGGCAACTGCGCTATAGAAATGAAAGTGGTGAGGCCCCTAGTCATACATTTTTGCGATACAAGAATAAACAAACAAAATAAAAAAGATAATTTTATTAAATGTAAATGTGCGGGTCCCAAATAAGAGTTTCGTTTACGCTAACTTTTGCACAGTTGTTGTTTTTAAATAAGATACAGCAGGGTCCGTACAACAAAAGTTATATTACCTTTGTAACAAGTTCAGAAAAGAGATCCACAAGAGTAACTCCCGGGGCCATTTACTCCAACTGTTTCCTTGTTCCAAAATGATCGACTTACTTTCTTCTGACTTGGAAAAATAAGGTCGTCGAGCAGTTTGTTACATATTGGTGCTTGTAATTCTTTAGGATATTTTTTTTTCTTACAGAGAAAAAATCACAAATTAATTTACATGCGTTAACGTAAATTAATTTTCAATTTGACAGGCAAAAAATGGTTTTAGGTTTTTGTGCCGTCTTGAGAAAAGATGTCGTTGAAGGGCACAAGTGAAGTGTTCATGTAGAAAAAAAATAGTTTATCGTGTATTTCCTCAATGCCACCATACCTCACTAAACGAGCTTTAGTAAGGAGGCCACCTCTTTACCCAAGACCCTGATAAGATTTTCTACGACAACTTATGACTAATTAGCTGTTTGCCGGTGACTTCGTCAGCGTAGTCACAATTCTTTTATAATTTTTCATTCCCTGTAATATTTTTGGGTTTGTTTTGTTTTATACACATACATACATACATATCTTCACGCCAAGTCCCTTACGGGGTAGGCAGAGAGTATCGAGTGCTAGACCTCACGATCCTGACAATCCTGTCTTGCTTCTTTCACATTCATAACCCTTTTCATACAAACACGCCGGTTTCGGAGACTCTTGACACCACCCTCGGATAATATCCGATTGATCTGATCGTGAATTGTCAGCCTTGGTCTCCGCGGGTACCTACATCCATCAACATTCGCATTGTATATCTGCTTTGTCAATCTTTCATCTGTCATTCTTTCCACATGCCCGAACCAGCGGAGCATGACCTTTCGCATTTTAACACCAACACTTTCTTTCAATCCCACTCTTACTCGTATCTCACTGTTACGAATGCGGTCAGCGAGCGTTACACCACAGATTTTCCGTAGTGCTCTCATTTAGACCGCATTGGCGTCCAACTTGACTTCTTCAGATCCTAGGTTCGTTCTCCAGTCAATAAAAAATAGAAAATGTGTATTTCCAATTTTCTAATAAAAATATCGTTGTCCGGAATTGGATATGTGCCTGGTTGGCTTGCCACCTATCACGTTGACCCAGTAACCAGAACGCAGCACCAAGTCGAGGTACGGTCTCCCGGGAGACAGCCCTTGGTGCTGGCGTTGTAGGAAACAGCCCAATCCATCTAAATAATGATGTCTCGAAGATTAGCAACAAGTTAGTCATTCAAAAAAAAAAAAAAGCCACCTATCACATTGTGGGACTTATGCCCGATTTCGCCCGATAACGCTACGTATGGGACTGTTTCCATATAAAATAGTCCCCTAAAATACGTCAAAAGTCCCCTAAAATATAGGGACTCTTGGTGACATCGGGCATTAGTGTCTTTGGCTAGTCGTAGGTGCCCTAGTTGTATCTCTGCCTACCTCTTCGTTGATATGGGCGTGAAGATATTAATTTTGTTACTTTACTGCTGTTAAACAAAAACGGTCATACAATTTGGAAGAATTTCAAAATTTTTCCATGTAAAAGTTTAAAATACAAAAAAAAAAATTCCCCGTGTTGGTCCGGGCTCCTTTGTAGAATAGACCATCTGCCTTCCTTGCCAGGCCGCACGTAAAAGGCGAGCATAGGCTCACCGTCACTAACAACACCGTTACAACTGACTAGGTGGTAGAGTTTCGCAGCGAATCAACCGGATTGGTACCACCGCCTTACCTATTCCTGCTGCCATAACGTCATGACGTGTTTCGGTTCGGAGGGTAAGGTAGCCGGTAAACTTACTTTTGCTCGAGGCCTAACATCCCGGCTTCAAGTTGGCAACGCACCATTACCACCTTTGGTGTCTCTAGGCGGTGTGAATTTCTTAACATCAGGAAATCCGTCTGCTTGTTTGCCTTCCAATATCATAAAAAAAAAATTCACGCCTTTATCCCCGTCAAGACGTGAAGATATAATTTTTTGGTATTCATTTTTGGGGCTTTCTTAGAATAGTTACTTTATATGCTATAAATTAAGCAAATATTTAACACATTTTAGATTTAGTGACTGGAAAAGTCTTCAAAGTTCCAAATCGATGATATCTTAACATGACAAGAATAAAGATTTCGCTCTCGAAGAATTCCGCCCTATATCCAATAAAGCCATTAAAGCAGCCCTCAACATGTCCTATAAACCGCCTATCTCGAAGGAACAGTTTCCAACTCCATATAGAAAGGTCCGCGAGCCATTCGCAGTTTTCCGGGGTCACTTTTTATGGGAAAACTATTTCGTTGAGAGTCAGCTGTCTTTTTTTATTAAGGTTTACGACGTCAGCGTGTTTCAATTTACTGTAACACTAGCGAAGTTCCATGGTTTCGTTTTAGGTATATTTATATATATATAAATACGTGATGCCAAAACTTTTGACCCCTTTTTACGAAAATTGCGTTGACGCAGGAGCATAAAATTTGGCACACTTATAGATTATGTGTAGGAAAAGTGCAGAACGCTAATATTTTTCAATAATAGTGCTTATAAAGTACATTAAATCAATAAATAAAACATTACCCACACTACCATGACTTTGACACACACAAACAAATATATTGATGATAACGATAAAAGATCACAGATGGCGCACTAAAAAGTTTGGTCATGAGAAATGAAGATGGCGTTCCTATCAACAAGATATTAAAATTTATGATGGTCGAATTTCAACCAATGGACGACCACTAGTCTCCATAAATATATGATTTAACTTCCTAAAGGGTTTTTTTTAAAGTGACCCCTTTTTATGGGAAAACTATTTCGTTGAGAGTCAGCTGTCTTTTGTTGTAAGATTTACGACGTCAGCGCTTTTCAATTTACTGTAGTACTAGCTGTATTCCTCGGTTTCGTATTAGGTATCTCATAAATATATGATTTAACTTTCTTAAAGGATTTTCTTAAAGTGACCCCTTTTTAGGTAAAAACAATTTCGTGAAGAGTCAGCTATCTTTTTTTATTAAGGTTTACGAATCCGCGCTTTTCAATTTACTGTAACACTAGCAAAATTCCTCGGTTTCGTATTAGGTATCTCCATAAACAAATGATTTAACTTTTTGAAAGGATTTTTTTTTAAATTGACCCCTTTTTATGGGAAAACCATTTCGTGTATGTATGTAATAGTGTTCGAAATAAAATAAAAATAGTTCAGATTGAATCATATATACTCTAGAAATTTCTTATTTGGAGCTCTCAAATTAAAAAAATATAATAAGGAAAAGCTTAAAAACTGTTGTTTCATAGTTTCCTGACAAAAGGACAATACTTAAAATTTTAATATGAGCAGTGCCGGGTTTATCTCATTGAAACTGTTGTCTAGTTGGTACATTTGAATGGCTGTTGAATAGTTATCCAATCCATTTTATTTTATACAGTCATAATAAATATAGATAAGAATTATCTTTGACTAGCTGTTGCCCGCGTGGTTAAAGGTCCCACTGGGATAAATTTCGGGAAAAACATTTTTTCGGAATAAAAACTATCCTATATGTTAATTCAAGTTACCATCTATGTGTGTGCCAAGTTTTATAAAAATCGGTTTTGCAGTTTTTGCATAAAGAAGTAACAAACAAACATACAAACTTTCGCATTTATAATATTAGTAGGATAGGATTGGGCTTTGGGCCTTACACCTATATAGGTATTTTATATTATAGGTAAGGGGTTAATATAGATCTTTGCTTTTTCAAATTTGTTATTTTTTGAACTTTCTTTTGTTTTTGTATACTTTGCATGTAAATTAAAGTCGGCAAAATGACGTTGTAATGTAAATTCGTAATAGTATTCGGCCAAAGATCCACACCACATAAACGAAACAGTTTAAGGAAATCGTCTCGGGAGTCGTTCCGGCGATTAGGGTGGTCCCTATTTCTCGCTCAAAAACTTGTTTCCGAAGATACTCGTAATACCTACTGCTTTTACATTTTGTGCGTTTGATGTACATATAAACTCGTATGTGTTTGTATGTATGTATTTATAATTCAAGTAGGTACGGCTGAACCGATTTGGCTGAAAATTGATAAGGAGGTAGCTTCGAACGAAGAGAAGGACATAGAACACTTTTTATTGTGTTCTTTTTGTTACAATGAATGAATGAATGAATGAATGCACTTTATTATGCTGCAAAATTTACAAAATAATACACACTCTTACACTTATAATATTTGACTCAGGTGCACAAAGGCGGTCTTATAGCTTTAGAGCGATCTCTGCCAGACAACCTTAGGGTGAAGGAGACAATTTATATAATTTGACAAACTAAGGTAGGGCTTTATAAAAAAAAACTTATGCTAATCTAATAAATATATTGTTGTATTTCATATAGTACATACATGTTAAATAAAGTACATTAAATATACATACAAATAATATGCACTAAATAAAAAAATACATATTATACTTAAATTCAATGACCCTAATAGAAACGGACTGTGCAGAAATTGAATCCATCATAATTGGCTTAAAACAAAATAGTGCTGTAGGCTGGGATGGTATCTCAACAAATTTAATTAAAGCCGCACGACACGTTTTAACTCCTGTCTTAAATCATATATTCAACTTATGTCTCTGCTCCGGTTTATTCCCAAAAGTTTTCAAAAAGGGCTTAGACCATCCTATATTTAAGGGTGGGGATGGACTCAGTATTAATAATTATAAGCCAATTTCCGTACTGAGTACATTTTCTAAAATATTTGAGAAAATCATAAATAATAGACTAATTAACTACCTTAACAAAAATAGCATTCTTGCTGCCAATCAATACGGCTTAAGACACGGTAAATCGACCGAAGATGCAGTTCTAGAATTAACAAATACTGTAGCAACACATATTAACTCTAAATATAAATCGCTTTGTATATTCCTTGATTTAACTAAAGCTTTCGACACTGTTTCTATTCCCATTCTTCTTAATAAAATGTTACGTTATGGAATCCGTGGGGTCGCTTTCAAACTATTTGAGAATTATCTTAGCCAAAGGTCACAATGTGTTGTTATTGAAAACATTGTAAGTGAAGAAGAAACCGTCACCTATGGTGTCCCGCGGGGTAGTGTCCTTGGTCCTACTCTATTTTTAATATATATTAATGACTTACGTTTACTTACCCTTAAGAATTGCAAAATTATTACCTACGCTGATGATACTGCGCTCGTAGTTCATGGCAGTTCGTGGATAGAAGCGCGTGAAAACGCTCAATTCGCTTTACAAGTCGTCTTAAACTGGCTTAATCGTAACTTATTATCCCTAAATCTTAGCAAAACTCAGTTCATAACTTTTAGCCCAGGGCTCATATCTCAACCTAATTCATCTTACACAATACACGCACATCAATGCGGTCCTGAGTTAATCGTACACCATTGCAACTGTATTCCGATAAGTCGCACTCATACCGTCAAATATTTAGGTGTACTAATCAATAGCGTTTTATCATTTAATGAACATATTAATATGTTAGTAAGTCGTGTCAGGAAATTAATCTTCGTCTTCCGTAAGCTTAGAGGTTGCATTGATTTTAAAACACTCATAACTGTATATTTTGCACTTGCAAATTCCATCTTAAGCTACTGTATAACTGTATGGGGATCGGCTGTTAAAACTAGCATGCTGCGCGTTCAAAGAGTACTAGCGAGCAGTGTTAAAGGTTAATATATCAAAACCAATCACTTACCCCACTAATATGGTATACGATGTATGCAGGGTCCTCTCTGTGAGGAAAACATTTATTCTAAATATAATAATTCGTAAACACAAGCTTACTCCATTTGATGCTAACTTAATTAATGGTAAAAGACGATCTTCTGCAGTTTGCGAAATTAAAAGATCTCTTTTTACTGTAACGAGTCGTCAGTTCTCCTATCTAAGTCCATTACTACAGTACAATATAATAAACAAAATCTTAAACATATATTCTTTAACTTCTAGAGAGTGTCAAAAGCGACTTACAGAATGGTTACAAAGTCAAGATTATGTAAATGTTGAAAGTCTCATCTGCAGTAAAACTAAGAAATGAATATCCAATATAAGATACTATAAGGTCTATTATGTTCTTTTTAAAAAGATTTTTACACACATATTAATTACACGCATTTAATAATGAACGTACATGATCTTATACATACATACATACACACACACACACGTATACCAATAAAGTAATAATAAATAAATAAATATACATATTTATATAGGTATATATAGACATGGAATACACAATCTATAAAGGAAGAGAAAAAAAAAGAAAAACACTTGGTTAAGGATATTATTCTAAGCTCTATGTTGTATTCTGCGTATTTAAATAATATTTTTTAATAATTTTATAAAAGACCTGATAGTTCACTCACAACCACAAACACTAAAAAAAATGTTAATAGAAAATACATATTGTACTCGTATATGTGTGTATATTTCGCCTGGTCCTAGCATCACGCCTGAAGGGATAAACCAATTTAGCTAATTATTTTTTTGTTGTGTTAGCTATTGTCACTAAAAAACCCGGGAAACGGGAAAAACAATCCATTATAACAACCATACAAATTGTTAGTAGCTGTTAATATCAAGCGATATAAAGTTCGTTGGGTGGATTAGTATAATATACTAGCGGCCCGGTACGTGCTTCGCTATGTGTATGACCGCATGAATGACATAACACAACAAATCAAAAATAGAAAAAAACAACTAAAAAAAGTTTTGATATGACGGCATAATCCCAATCTGCAAAAGTTTCCAATTGATTGAAAAATACAAATGGCGTATTGACAAAATGGCGGATCACTTTATTCTTCTTCTTCTTCTTTTGTCAATATGGGTTTCGATCGTTTTTCACGACTACTTTGCCAATGTCAAGTTAGTTAATTCTTATACAATATACAGTCATTAGTCACTATGTATAAAGTCATGTCAGGTCATGGTCTTGAGTAAAGCGGTGGCTTCGTTACTCAAGCTCATCTAGTGAGATTTAACGGCAGCGAGGAAAGAGACGATACACTAATGTCTTCATGATTATTTCATTTGTGCACTTTCAGTGAACAAAATTAATCTAATTCCCATCTAAATTAACCAATTTCACTTAATATAAACAAGAAATTCAATAAAAAAAAAGTTACGACCACCCTCATTCACGATGGCCCCAAAACTCTTATAATTTTATTGAATTCATTTATTACAAAAATATGATAAATGAAGAACCGCTCGACTGATTTTATGCAAACTTTTCATAAACTATCTACTAAATAGTCCGAACAAAGCCTAAACATTTAGTTTAAATAGGTGAGTCCGTTCTTGAGTTATAAAATTACAACGAAAAGTGGCATTTATTTTTATACACATATATAAATGATGACGTATCGTAGTATATATGGTAGTTTATTAATTACACCTTAATCCTTGCCTGCAGCCTGCGACTGCCATCCAGTGGGAGCAAGTGGTAAGACCTGCAATCAAACGAGTGGCCAGTGCCCCTGCAAGGACGGCGTGACGGGCACCACCTGCAACCGCTGCGCTAAAGGCTACCAGCAGTCCAGGAGTCACATCGCACCGTGTATACGTGAGTACTCCTTAACTTACTCCGTATCAAGTATATTTACAATATATTCGCCTCTGTGGTCTAGCGGTCCCCGGGTTTCATCCCCGGTTCGGTTAACTTAAAAACTAGAGAATTTATATTTTCAATTTTCTAATAAAGATAACGTTGCCTGGGATTGGATATGTGCCAGGTTGGCAATAGGATTGCCACCTATCACATTGTGGAATTTAGTGGCTTTGGTTAGTCGTAGAAGGCCTGGTTGTGCCTCTGCCTACCTCTTCTGGAATATGGGCGTGAATATACTTTTTATGTCTTGTCTAATCATGGTGAAGAGACTTTCCTTCTGAAGTCTTATGGCTCCAGTACACTTATAGCCAAGTGTTAGGCTAAAAAATGAATCCATCCTACTGATTGCTATTTGCACAAAAAGACCCTGACGGAAAAAGGTGTTATGGGTTTGAAGTATTTATCTCTCTTTACCTTTTTTTTTCACTAACTCCGTGTGTATATGTATCTGTGGCATCATAACTCCTAAAGAAGGGAAGGAAGCTGACGTGATTTTAGCTACATTACGGATACGATTTGTCTAGTCCTAGCGTTATTGAACATTTTTAATTTTATGATCATTTAAATATTTTGATGTGTACTTTGGGTTGTTTATGTGTATGATGGTGTTGCAGGTATCCCCCGAGTGGTGACCGCCGTGCAGGCCATGGAAGCGGTGGATGCTGAGCCGGGGCGCGGTAAGTAGTAAGTGGAATTTCATTGCACCGTTCATCTCATCACACTGCATGGTAGCATCCAAACACGGCATGACCATCACAATAAAAATACAAAAGAAATCATCACGCATACTATTGCAACTGGTGCAAAGGAGTATGAAAGAAGACTTTTAAAGTAATGCTGACTTTAATTTAAAACAACGTATTTTTATTTTTTTATTTTTTAGCACTTGCCCTGTGCTTGGGATAAATTTCTATAAATTTTAAAGAAAGAAAAAATTTTCGCCCCAGACAGGATTTGAACCTGTAACCTTTCGTCTCAAGCCGACGAATGCTCTAACCGATTGAGCTACTGAGGATTCAAGTCCCGTGGCGCAAGGTTACAGGTACCAAATCCTGTCTGGGGCGAAAATTTTTTCTTTCTTTAAAATTTATAGAAATTTAATTTAAAACATTTGACAAAAACATCGCTACAGGGATCTTAGGTCAAGTGTGCAAGTCTACCTTTACCTACTATAAGGCACGGAACAGAGGAAAGGTGAGAACCAAACTATGGTGGCAGGAATGGATAAGAGGATGGTACCAATCTGAGGGAGATGCTGTACAGCACTTTACCATGCTTTATTATGGACTGTCCATCACATAGTTTGATAGGTACTACGTTTTAGTAGAAATTCAGATGTGCGGCTATGAAAATAAATTCAGGATATAGGATTCGGCTTCATTTCGTTCGGATACCTATTTAATTAATATACACCGTGTTTTTGACAGCTCACCGAAAAACGAAACCATTAGTTCTGTACATGATTGACATACATATATCGCACTTCCAGTAGAACAAGGGCACAATTGTCAAAAAACGCAAAAATGAGTTGAATATACAGAAATCCTTAAAAATATTATTTTATTTGGTGAGACAAAGACGTTAGTATAATTCCTTCAAAAAACATCAGGGGAAAAAAGTGCCTTGGTCTTATTGGTTTGTTTTTATTACTTTCTTGTCGCGACATAGTCTCATTGGTCAATGTAACTCTTGGCAGGGCGCTTTTCTGGAGCGACAAGGCCACATATGTCATTCTTAAATCATCCTAAAATTGGAAGTTAGTGGCCACGTTTTAATTTATTAGAAAATCTAAATATTTATGCAAAAAACATGTTATTTTTTTCAGAAAATTATCCTAAATTAAAGCTGAAATATGGTCTTAATTACAAAATAATTTATATGTTGGAGGAGCAAGGGCCCAAGTAAATCCCTCTTTTATAAAAAATAATAATAAATAAAAACCTAAATGTATTTCATACTTATAAACCACATGCCCAAGAAAGAATATAGTGTATACTTTAAGTCATATAAAATAAAACAACTTCAGAGCAAAACAAACAAAGCTAGACAACTTAGAATGCCAAAAATATTTTAAAATGGCTCTCCTGTAAAATTTCAAAAACAGCAGTTGAGCCCTTGTACCACCGAAGGTGCGATATGTCAATCATGTATATGCAGCTGGAATTTTGTGTCGGAAATTTCATGAATTTTTCAAAAATTTTTGTATTTTTTATTGATTTCACTATTATTTCATTAATACTGTCTGACGCAATTCAATTTTTATTAAATATCAAATAAATAATACATTTTTACTAAAACAGCAATGTAATAAAACAGGGTAGGTATTAGCTTTCGGCACCTACAGCGTGCAACACGCGGCTTGATGCTTATACTTTGTTCGCTATACATTGCGGGCTGAAAAACTGCTAAATGTTTAACCACTTGTTAAGTTATCGTTACGGTGTCAAATACACCCTTTATACTTGTATACTGTATACTGTGTACTAAAAAGACTTCTTGTATAGGTTTAAACC
>NJDC01000152.1:11027-38667 GCA_002245475.1 Calephelis virginiensis
GATGCTTATACTTTGTTCGCTATACATTGCGGGCTGAAATACTGCTAAATGTTTAACCACTTGTTTCCGACAAAAACTGTTAAAGGAACTACCGCAGAAGTTATCCATACCGTAGTTATTATGGTGTCAAATACACCCTGTATACTTGTATACTGTATACTGTGTACTAAAAAGACTTCTTGTATAGGTTTAAACCAATTTTCCGATCTCGCAGCTATCGTTATAAGATAATATGTTGCTCGTGTTACTAAATCTATTTAATTATACGTAAATCAATCATATTGCCCAATAACGTTCGATAAATCCGGTCTATCGTTAAGTTTAACGTAGGAAACGATCTATCAACAGGAAACAGTTTATGATAACGCTTGAGGCAGTAGTGAACAAAGATTCTTATCTGTAATAATGATCCGGGTGATCACTTTCGGTAAACCTCTTTTATCGAGCACCTACATGAGGTCAGTTGTTTTTGATAAAAGAAATGAAAGATACGTAACTTTTTTGTTATTTATTTAGAGTTGTTGCTTTTAAAATGGAATGTAAATCTACTTTGTTTGTACATCACGCATATAAATGAATAAACATGTGAAGTAAAGCTAAAATGCCGAAACAAAAAACTTTTGTTCTGCTGTAAAAAATCATATCGTCTATTTAAATTAAAGGTCGGCAACGCATCTGTGATACTCCTGGTGACGCGGATGTCCGTGGGCGGAGGTGATCACTTTCCATCGGGTGACCCACTTGCTCGTTTGCCTCCTCTTCTATAAAAAAAAATACCAACGTAGAATTGTTTTGTAGGTAGAAAACCCGACATTCAAACCAATGCTTGTGATAATAGGTTATAGTTTATTTGTTTTAAAATGTAGTTCGACAAACAACAATGACAAAAAAATGTTAAAAACATAAACAACTCCTAGTTAGATTTTCTAAGTATTTTTGGTTATTCACGATATTGGGGTCTCTCCATTGCTATTACTCGATGAAGTACGTTGACTGATAGTACCGACTCGCTCTAGAAGTTAGGTCTATAAAAATGTTTCATGTTTAATAAGAGTCACTGGTCTAGAGTTCACGATGCTCGAGTCAAGGTTTTGTTTCAAATCAGTCAGGCTTCTAGCGTATTTGCGGGGAAAAAACATCCACCTGCCAATGGAATACCATTCATAGAACAGTCAGTAGCTTAAATTTTTGGATTACTTGACTAGTACTTACAGTAATACAGTTCTGTGGGGATAGGGGAGAGATTATTACTATTTCCTTACCTGTTCTTACACCCTTTTTGCAATTTATAATTTCGCTTAAAAGAGTCAGCTATGTGTTAACGTAAGAAAAAAAAATTCAATGATCAAATTCCTAAGTTTCCAGATTTAAAAAAAAAAAAAATTTCAACACTGACGATAATGTATCTCTTATCTAACCCAATGCGCCACAGCTAGCCATCTATAACACATTTAAATATCATTCCTTTTTTATATACCTCTGTTTACCCCCTTACTAATAACATGAAAAAAATTTGAAAAATGAAGTTACACACCAGATCAACGGGCGCGTAAATTTTATTAGTAAGGGGGTTAAAATTTAGTGAAGTTAGTTTATTTTTCGACTATTACCCAGACTTCAGACTGCTTTACGTTTTCCTAGTACCGTAGCCTTAGTATGATAGGGTAGCTGGTAAACTTACCAAAACTTGCAAGTGGCTAAAAGCTATATTCATTATTATTGTCAAGTTCGAAGATGTAAACTACACTTTATTCCGCCGTCATTGTAGAATCTCAACGACACGCCCTGCCTACCCCATAAAGAAATCATCGTGATGATACTGTACATTAAGAGAAAGCCGTATTTGGATGCAATAACATAGTGACCATTACATTTTTTTGCTTTGATTCAAATACAACTTTTTTGATTATTTTCTTTTATTTTATTATGTTTGCATACGTTATTATAGTTGCTTCCATTTTATTAGTATATTATAAAGTACTTTATCTAATACTAGCTGTTCCGCCGAACTTCTTTCCACCCGTTCAGTTTGTATGAGAAAAATAGATATTTTGTTTTTCCTAATTTCATCACAGTGGAACGGGATAAAAATTACCCTTCTCCTGGTTCTGAGCTACCTCCTTATCAATTATCTGCAGTGTAACTAACACGATTTTCTTTTATTTAAATAGATTTATAAACACAACTCTCAATGTCATGGTATGATGGAGGTCAAAGCAGAAAAATCCTGTTTTCCTCCATGTCGGTTCAGCCCCTTTTGTAGAATAGATCAGCTGTAGAATAAAAAACTAGAAGTTACTGCACTTGTCTAGATAGCCATGTTCCGGTCCGGAAGTATGCAGAGGAGCCTAAACGCTTACACAATATACCTGAAACCCCGGCCAAGATATAACTATCACATTACAAAATCATGGCGACATTAAAAAATATTTAAATGGTCTATAGATTTTATTAATATTAATTTTCATTATAAATATAAAGTGGTACGAAGTACTCGTAGAAGACATGTTATATTGTTTTATTTAAACGTAAAAGTTCACTTTCTATACTTTAGACTAGACTTTCCCAAAGTGGGCGATAACGCCCCCTTGTGGGCGCTGGAAGTCTAGAGGGGGGCGGTATAAATCTTGAAAAAAATGTTTTTTTTTAAACTAGGCGCAACAAATATGTTATTGAGGTTATTGACAAGAAAAAAACGAGGGGCGGGGGCGCTACAAAACAACTGATTTTCAAAGTGGGCGTTACATGAAATAAGTTTGGGAACCTCTGCTTTAGACTGTTATTTTATCATTTCAATCAATTTGGTTCCAGGCTTGTTTTAAGCCCATTATTCATAAATTATTTTCTATATTTAAATCATTCATTGCCAAGTGAATTCAAGGTAATAGTATTGTTTTAGATTTTTAAAATGTATCTATAGTTTAAAAGCAATGTAGAAATAATTTAATAAATAAAAAAAAACTTGTTTATGTTGCACAGGTGGGACCTGACATAAACAAGTTTTTTAAACGTAATATTTTTGCGCGTTCACACATGAAATTCTTTCACATTCTTTCGTTCGTTAAAAGTCGTTCTGTAATAACACATGTGAATAAGATAAAATAGCATTTTGCATGTGTAAATGCGTAGTCAATCTACTAGCGAGGTGTGACACGTGATTTGCACTTTGATTAATTATTTTTATAATTGATAGCTCAGTGTAATAACCCTAATATCACCACCTTACTTGCCTCTGATACACCTGCGCTAGCGCACGATGTCCGGGATTAAGGCACATTGATTTTGGCAGGAGCCAATTCATTGTTGCTTTAAAAAAAATATATGTTTAATTTTCATCAATATCGAATTAGCTAGAGAACTCCAAATAGAGTCGAAACAACAAACGTGTAATTTTTTTGATGTAAGGACATTTGATGTAATCACATGAGCAAGCAAGTATCTTCACGCCCATATCCCCGAAAAGGTAGACAGAGGTACAACCAAGGCACCCACAACTAGCCGAAGACACTAAGCACCTGGGAAATATCTACACTTCTATACTAATATTACAATGAGGAAAGGCTTGATTTTTGTTTCTTTGAAATGAATAGGCTCCGAAATTACTGGACCGATTTCAAAAATTCTTTCACCTTTAGAATGCATGTAGCATTCCTGAGTGACATAGGCTTCATTTCGTCAAAATCAATGCAGTAGAAGCCAAGTTACGCAGGCGAAGCTGCGTGAAACTGCTAGTATTTATATATGTTAAATAGCAGTGATTGGTTGAAGGAAGTATTTAGACACAATAAAGTTATATACAGGTGATGGAAGTAAGCCATAGATTCTATGAGTACACTTTTCGAAGTGTAACCCATAAAATAAAAAAACCTGCAACCCTTCGCCGATACTTAACACGGTCTGGAATTACATATATAAATCTAGACTGAAAATTTGTCATACATTACAATTTCTGTAGAGTCAAAAGAATCAAAACATTAGCACTGCCTAGCACTCATTTTAAAATGGATCCTAGTTGATCTAAGACAGCCTTTCCCAAAGTGGGCGATAACGCCCCCTTGTGGGCGCTGGAAGCCTAGAGGGGGGCGGTATAAATCTTGAAAAAAATGTTTTTTTTTAAACTAGGCGCAACAAATATGTTATTGAGGTTATTGACAAGAAAAAAACGAGGGGGGGGGGCGCTACAAAACAACTGATTTTCAAAGTGGGCGTTACATGAAATAAGTTTGGGAACCTCTGATCTAAGATATTTATTTTTGTAACTAAAAGCTGAGTAATTCGATGTTAAGTGATGGAAAGTTCGTAGGTAAAATTATACTAAGTCAAAAGATTTCCATTAACTATTTTTTTAGACGCTAATGTTATATTCTTCTTAACGTTGCTCATAATTTTACCTTCTTACATAGCAACATTGCTAATATCTGTATGTAGGAGCTGCTTGTGGCTTATAAATTTATAGTATTCACAAACAACTCATTAAACAATACGTATTAAAAAAACGTAGATATAGTCCACATTTGTCTATAAATACCTCCGATGACTATATGATATATCACACATGTACAGCTAGCTATATTTACGGCATGAGATAGCAATTGAAGTAATTAATAAAATTTGCTATCTCATGCCTTATAAATTTTGACATGATTTTTTTGTGACAGCAGCGGATCAATGCGGTCGGTGTCGCGCCGGCGCTCGCACGCTAAGTCTCAACAAGTTCTGCAGCCGCGACTACGGTAAGTCTATCAGAGTACCTACGCCTGCTTTACGGCACAGGTAGCAGAAGCCTTGCTCATCTACAAACGTGATTTATTCTATTCTAGTTCTCTTGGGTAATACTTATTACCCCGTATTATTTCCAAGCTACCGTTATCCTTCACTAACACCGCGATCAACACTAGGCGGGAGAGTTCTCAACGTCTCATTCGAAGATTCGAGTAGTATGTTCTGCCTTACCGATATCATTTGTACTCTTCTATTATCGGTTATAAAATTTATAATCTTCTACATGATGGGCAAAAATCAATGTAATTTGTATTGCCTCCAACCCTAATTGGATATTTAAATGTATAAACGGCATGTGTTATTATGTGCACCTACCCATAGTCATTGACTTCTCTGTACAATATGTGCTATCCTCATCTATGTGCTCAATAAAGTGATAATGTTCTAATATCATTTAGGGTTATCGATTTGTCAACTACGTACTTGTCCTCTAGTTAGTAATTTAATTGTAAAATGTGTTGTCCCTAGTCATAATGGGTCGAGTGGTGGGTCGCGAGGCGGCGGGAGGTCCCGCGTGGGTGCGTCTGTCGCTGAGCGTGCAGGCCGTGTACAAGCGCGGGCCGCGGAGCCGCCTGCGCCGCGGACAGACCCCGCTTTACGTGCGCGCCGTAGACCTCGCCTGCAAGTGTCCCAAAATCAAGATTAATAAGTAAGTTAAAGATAACATTCTTCATTATACTTGATATACATTTTAAAACCTAGGAGATTTAGGAGTTTAAGAAAGGTATTTGCGGAAGCAACTAAAAAATAATAGCATTAATAATATTCGAATTATCGAACGATATTAAGATCTAAATATTTGTAAAAAAATTGTCATGAGTCGTATTACAATTACATGATTTTTATTTTAATAATACTTGATACCTACGCCAAATATTATGCCTAATAAGCCATCAACGCTCTTTTAACTATAAAATACATACTTAATACACTTTTTGGTATGAATCCTATAAAACAACTGCTGAAATGCTAGTAAATGTGAAATCCTAAAAAACGAGAGTGTTTCTCATTAAATATACTAAGAAATAAAAAGACTTTTGGCACTAAGTGACCAGACATTTAGTTTTGAAAAGGACTATCCCATTTTTCAGTTATCTGTCGCGGTGTCTCGAAAGGTAACCCTGGGATGTAAATATGTCCCGTTTTTTCGAATAGCGCGAAACTGAGTTGGAGCTCGTCTTACTTCCGCTTTAGTATGAGACATTATATTTGCAGTGCAAGTGTTATATTTGCTGTTATAAATGTACCGAATTAAATAAATATATCTATTAACCTATTTTATGCAGAAAACTATTTAACCTGCTAATCGACAACAAACTATGTACTTATAGCCTAGATGTGCCGCTGCTAGCCAAAAAAATTGGCAAAAAAAATATTTTTATTTGAAGGAAAAATGCTAGCGTATACGCCTAACTACACCGACTAATCGCGAGGCTCAGGGTCGATTCCCGACGGGGGCAGGCATTTTTGTGATGAACATTTAGAAGTCTGCATTTCCGGGTCTAGGTGTTTATAAAATTAATTCTCGTATCTATTTAAGTAATTCTATGTATTAGTATTGTTGACTAACACTCATAACACAAGCATATAATTTGCTTACTTTGGGGTTAGATTCGATTTGTGTAACTTGTCCAGGGATATTTATGTTATTATTATTATGTTTATTACTGGGCATCTTTTTTATTAATGTTTATTTTATGAGACTTTTACCCTGCAATGCCCTGCCGTCCCTGATACTAAAGTAATCGCTTTTGTGCAGGTCGTACCTAATCTTAGGGGTGGAAAAAGAAGGAGCTTCATCAGGTCTACCAGGGCTAACAATTGGAGAGAGAACTTTATTGCTGGAGTGGAAGGACGATTGGCATAGGCGCATTCGTCGCCTGCAGCGGCGCGCAATCAACTGTCATTAGCTGCCGCCATCTTGAAAAACAACGCATGAGAATCGTGAGAAACAGCCTACGAAAAGCGTGGCCTATCTAAAAAAGTGTTTTGTAATTCCGTCTACAAATTTTAATAGTTGCGATACTGCCATTTAAATAGATTGAACTAGTCTCAAATATAAATATATAATCAATGTGAATATTTTATACATTTAAATAGAAACTTTTTGTATACGGCCAAATGCTTTATGTTTTAGGCTTTTTAAGTTCGTTTTTCTTAAACCAAAAATTTTAAAAGTGAACCCACTCTTGTTTTTCGTTGATTTGCAGCTAATGACAGAATTGGTGGTAATGACTCTCGGAAACATCACTAAATCTGTGGTCAGCAGCGTTCAATATGATTTTAGTTTATTATTTATTTAAATATATATTATTAGATGCTAGATTTAGTCTCGTTCCATGGCGATGCATTTTTGAATAATTGTTAATTTATAATAAAAGTGCGAATGTTAACACTGTTTTATCATACACATCTATGTCAAATGTCAAATTTGCTGCGACTTATAATAAATGCAGAATTATAATTACCACATTTTTATAGCAAAACCATTTTATTTATCTGTGTTCTTTTTACAAATTTTCGTGCAACAGTCACCTTGGGAAACATATTGACTAATTTGACAACTAGGATGTAAAATCCTTACAACTTACGTGTCAGAAGAGCTCCCATCTTTAATGCCCGGGAATATTTTATTCGAAACTTTCATCAGATATAATTAATTACCTGCATTTTGATTAACACAGAATATCTCTTCAAAGGAAAGTTAGATAAAAATATATTCCTGTAATAAAATAAAATATCATGCGGTACTTTTGACATTCGATATAGGTACATAACATTTTTAATTAGTGTACAATATAGTTATAGGTCCGATGAAGATAACTCATTTCCATGAAGCATAGTCATAATATTTTAATGTACCTCATTTAGTAAGGAACTAATCGTTAAGATTTTGACGTTTTTTATGTACAGCTATAGTTTCCTTAGCCTACATTTTAGTATATTTAATGGACAATTTTTGATGTAGGTGCAGTTAAAAGGATGAGTTTTATCTGTTGTTGTTTGTTTATGGTCTAATAACTAGACTTAAATGCACAATAAGAATTCCGCAGCTAAAAGAATTTTTGTAACATTCAAAAATGTATAAAATTTTGTCATATTTAAATTTTCCAGAATTACAATTCGTGAACCTCATTTCGTGAAAAAAATTTTCACTTTTGCTTGATTTTTCGAACATCTTGCCAAAGTGATTTCAAGAATAAAAACTGAACACAACCTGCAAAACCTACTCGCCGAAAGGCATGTACAGTATTACTAGCTTTATTACAAATAATTATAAATATTATCGTCTACCAATTTAAAAGAATTGATAGTAAGTACTTATTAATATTTTATATAAGATCTAGATTTGAAATGCATGAAATTTGTGTGAAACCATCATTCATGAAATTAAATGTCATACCAAAATAAATATTCAGTATCATTCACACTCACAATCTAATTAATGCTTTAAAAAATAATGTAATATGTTAAATAATGTAATATTTCACTTTAGCCAACAGAAAAGCCTATCGGCTGTAGATAAACTATGAACAGCGCCTAAGAGACGTTTCAAAAAAGGTTTTAGTATATGTACTGCCGAAGCGAGTACAAAAAAAAAAAGTTTTATTGCCCGCAAAATGCAAAATGGTGCCCAAAAACCGTAGTAATTGTAGGTATTCTCTTTGGCAGGCAAATTCTAATTAAGTGAATAGTAAAACCTAATCCGTATGACTGTATCAACTTCATTTTCAAAAGTCTATTTGCAAATGATTGATTTGAATAATACACAAAGCTGTTCATTCTATTGAATGATACAATAGTGATTGTTAATAACAAAAGGGTACACTCAAGTAATCAGGTACAATTGAGCTGTCAAAATAATACGCGATCTCTCGAATACAGTTATGTGCACAAAGCACAAATCATGTCGACCGCGATAGAACAATTTACTATAATCTATTGTTGCTATTCAGGTAAAACATACATCATATTATATAGACTAAGATCCGAGCGCAGAATTTCAATGTTTATGTTTTTCATTGTCCATCATAATAATATGTAAGCAATAAAAAGTTATAAGAACTAATTAAATATTTTTCCTTGATTTGATAACTACCACAGACAAGAAATTCTGGTAACTTAACTCAATTATTTATTCTGGAATTTAAATAAATCGTAAACGATGTTCTTTTATTCATCTTGAATATGTAGAGATAAAAATTTTGCAACATTTTTATTTTGTGTAAGAATGTTCTTTAAAAATGCATATCATATTTTTAATTTCGAAACTGGAGTACGTATTTAAATTGGAAACAGTTCCGTGACAAAAAAATTACTAATTTTTATTTTACAAATTTATTAGTATGAAATATAAATTCAAATCTGAAATTACAACAAAATGCTCCCTTATATACGTACTTAAAAATATTTCAATACTATAGTGCAAAAAGGGGAATAAATATTCTTTTGCAAATAGTTTTTTTTTTTAGATTTATCATTTTTTTTAAATTGGTTGACGATAAAATTGTTTAGATCGTATGTAACTTAGATTGCTTGATTGTATTACGAATTGTAAAAAGTGTATTTAGTTGTAGATCAATTTATTAACCTGTTTCTAGTTATGCATATCTTTAGATTTCGTATATGTATGTATAGATACCGAAAGGATTGTCTATAAATTCTGTAACAAAATGTAAAACAAAATTATCAGACAACAACACTGTTGAATTATGTATTAACTCAATAATGCTATTGCGCCAAAATAAATAATCATATAAATTATGTATTTACCTTTTCATGCGAGATAAAAGTATGAATAACTTAACAAACGCTTACAACATGTCATTCTTTGAGGATGAAATTAATATATAATTTATCAAAAATCATTGTAATGTTATGTTATGTTATGTATTAACATATTAACGTATTTAACGTTCGAAAACCGACACAGAAATCGACTTAACAAACACGCACAAAAAAAAGCATTAGTACATGTCAGGGCATTATTAATATTAATAATAATGTACCCTACATATTTAAAATTTTCATTAAATTTATTATCACGTTTACTAAAATAAAAAAAAAACTGTTTTTAAGATACTCGTGATTTTTTTTAATTAAGAAAACGGTAATTTTGAAATGGCCAAAAAAATATTTTTTTGTTTTTATTGGGTGACAGTTACCAGCTTTTTTGAGGGCCTATAATCCTACCGAAGTAAGGAACTTGACTGGCCTAAATCTTCATTTTGAAAAATATCAAGCGAGCGAATTGTGTTTAACTAATAAAAAACTCATTAACAACACAGCAAATACACATATTAACGCAGGTGTTGGTTTAACACGAATGCAATATATTATTCAGATTACTTTTGAGCGAGTTCCTTATACAAGATCAGTCAAATACATTATTTTGAGAGCTCTTCTCTTTTTAACTGACAAAAATGTTGAAGGTTTTGTTCTCGGCACTTGATACAACTTGATTTTACATTTTTAAAGCCGTACTATGTGTTACATAATTTATAAACGATCCTTATATATTTGGACGAAACGATATATCAATAGAAAAAGAGTTAACGGAGTGCAAGTACGTATATTTAAAACTATAAGTTATTTTTAAATATATCAAGTTATATTCGTTTGTCAAATATTTTATGTTAAAGCCTATTTTATTGTTTCTCATTCATAAAAAAAATATTTGATAATAGAAAGGCTTAAAACATTTCTTTAACTCGGGTACCCGGGAAGATTCTTAAGGTACTAGAGTTTAAATTAAATTTTACAGTGGTATGGTTGGAAAATAATTGGTAAATCCTTGTTACTCATAAATAACTAACTAAATAATAATATATATGTACGTCTATTATAAAGCTGGATTGTGACATATTTGACTTTTTCGTTTAAGAAACATATTTCTTTAAGGTGCTGTCTTACGAATCTAAATAACCGACATGTATCGACCAGCCTGAAATTAGTATTAAAATCAACCGCATGTACTCTTGAATAGAAAATTTTTACATAAAATGCTAAGTCTTGCACGAACTTCAGGCCAACCAATATACATTAGCGCCCTTGTAAAAGGTGTTGCTGTTACACAAATAAATTACCCACCTTTTATACGAATGTGTAATTAAGTTATTTTTGGGAAAACTTAAAGCCTTGATCTATCCACTTCATTTTATTTACTTTTATACTTTAAAGTTAAACAAAATATGACTTAAAATCTTTAAACATTTTCAACGCAAAAGCCAGTCCCAAGCTGAGTACCAACTAATAATTAAATAATAATACAAAAATCTTTGTGTTTTAAATATTTACCACCAATTACGTAGCTACGAGTTTTGCGTCAGAGCCTTTACCATGAATTGGTAAAGATTACTTTCGGTAAGTTACGTGTCGAAATCTATGACATTTTTGGTCTAAAAATGAGTTTCTCTTAATAACCAATAGAGGTGCTGTTCAAAGTTTTCATGCAAATAATTTATAGAAACGGTAGCGAGTACAGTTAACTTGACAAGTCGTAAACTCATGGTAAGGCCTCAGGTGACTAGTAATTAAAAAAGACACGAAACATAAAACAGTTTCAAATTTTGTAAAACCAAGCGGCATTATTTTCACACCATAATGTACCCAACATCTATGACAGTACAATTACCGGAAACTTTGTAAGATGTTACATCACATACATACTAAAGAATAGAATATTATTACTTGTAAAAGTATTCTTGAACTATAGATTGCAAGATTTTCAGTCGTTTGTTTTATGGCTCGTTTACGGGTCTTTCAACAATCTAAACATGAAGCAAAGAACACTTGACAGAAATTTTATTATTTCTAAATATTATAACGTTTAGTTTAATTTAAATTTTGAACAAAAATAAATCAACATGTTGGATAAAACGGCCTACTTTTTTAAACATATTTTGATTTCAAAATGCAATCCAGTCATGATTATTCATTTTTAATTATAATTTCTTTCAGCCAGTATGTTAAAGACGCACAATTTAGGCGTATGTTATTGCTTCTGCGTTTTATATAAGTCACATTTCATTGTAATTGTACTTTTTAAGTGCAGTTAAATATTTTTAGGCTAAAATTATTTATAAGGAATGTCAATTGAATATAAGGCATGTGAGGTATGAACGTCTTGGCAGTCCAGACTGGTTCTTTTGCTTAAAAAAACATTGTCTATGGTCTCGCCGCTGAATGACGTTTGTAGTGTATTCGCAATGAATTTGAATTGTGTTTTTATGATACCCTGCTCCTGTGATGTAATAAATGTTATTGGTTATATTTATTTAAAATAAAAAGTACATCAATATACGGATAACTTTGTTTTATTTTGAATTATTGCAACCTTTTTAAACTTATTGTTATTACAAGTCATGTTTTTAACAATTTATACTAGCGGCACGCTATGATGGCGGGTTTGACGTTTGTATTGCCTAAGTAAACATTTACATTTTTGTGTTACTAAAACTTTTTAATCGACTACTTGTAATAAATACAAAGCCTTATAAGCAAAGCATTTTTTTTTTTCAAAAACTAATTGTCAATCACGTTACTATCGTTATATGTTAAACCGGCCAACCTAGCGTGACGATAGTATAAAAAGGTAAAAAAACACACCGCTTAAACGTATCTAATGTATTTTAGTTGCGTTTTTTTTATGATATTAGAAGGCAAACAAGCAGACGGATTTCCTGATGTTAAGAAATTCACACCGCCTAGAGACACCAAAGGTGGTAATGGTGCGTTGCCAACCTGAGGCCGGGATGTTAGGCCTCAAGCAAAAGTAAGTTTACCGGCTACCTTACCCTCCGAACCGGAACACGTCATGACGTTACGGCAACAGGAATAGGTAAGGCGGTGGTACCAATCCGGGCGAGTCGCTGCTAAACTCCACCACCTAGTCAGATGTCACGGTGTTAGTGACGGTGAGCCTATGCTCGTGTTTTACGAGCTGCATGGCAAGGAAGGCAGATGGTCTATTCTACAAAGGAGTCCAGACCATCACTTACTAACCTTAGGCTGAAATGTCAAGCAATTTTATCGGCCACATTATGCTTTAGAGCGGAATACGTCAAAAGCGGGCACTGACATGACATGACTGACAATGACATCATTAGGTAAAGCGGTGAAACAAATTTTGTCAAACCGTTTCAACACCCTACCATTTAGACTGGCTACACTAGTTGAATAGTTTATTATTCTGCTATATAGTTGAATAGTCTATTATTTATGGTATCGTCACATTGTTATGTCAATAAAACATACCAACGATGTTACGTTAGTTTAATTAATTATCGATCAGTCATTTATTTGTAACGATCAATGGACTTACAAACTAACAAACATTAACAATAACAAGGATACGAAGACCATTGGTGGTAAAAGGCTGTGCAGCAACTTGATTTGGTTGAGATCCTTACATATTGCTGCTACCATAACCACAGTATCATGTTCTGGTCCGGATGGTAGAGTAGCCAGAAGACTTTAGGCCTAACACGCCAGCCATAAGATAGCAACGCACCTACAACATATATGGTGTCTATTGGCTACGGTTATCTCTCGCCATTAGGGGAGCCACGTGCTTTCTCATTGTCTTGCCATAAGAAAACCATAACCTCGGTGCTCGCAATTATAATAGTTTAGAAAGTGGAACAAGCAATACACTTGTGCAGCCTTATATTGACAACGCTTTTTCAACAACGTTTTTTATTGCACTTCCAAGTCTTACAACATGACAAGCTTTAAAATAATACGTAATTTAAATATCATTAAGGCGGGTGGAAATTCGAATTACGCAGCATTTCTTTCTTTCTTTAGGTGTTGCCTTGTTTAGGTGTTGGCCTTCACGTCAGTATTTTGCCATTAGTCAAATAGAAATTTGCATCAAATTTTAAAATCGCCTCTGTGATCTAGCGGTCCGGGTGTTGGATTTGACTGCATGAGGTCCCGGGTTCGAATCCCGGGTCGACCAACAAAAAGAAAATTGGATTTTTCCAATTTTCTAATAAAAAAAATGTTGGTCGGGATTGAAAATGTGCCCGGTTGGCGATAGGCTTGCCACCTGTCACATTGTGGGACTAAGTGTCTTCGGTTAGTCGTGGGTGCCTTGGTTGTACCTCTGCCTACCTCTTCGGGGATATGGGCGTGAAGATACTTTTACTTTTTTTTAAATTTTAAATCATTTTAATCAATTATAATTAGTCATCAGTCATTGTTGTAATTAGTCATCAGTCGTTGTCAGTAAGTCATGTCTGGGTCTTGAGTAAACCGGTAGCTTCGTTACTCAAGCTCGTCTATTGAGATTTGGCGGAAACGAGGAAATAGACGATACACTAATTTCCTCATGATTACTTGATTTGTGCACTTTCACTGAACAAAATTAATCTAATTCCCACCTAAATTAACTGATTTCACTCAATATAAACACGAAATTCAATAACTATGAAAAAATTACGACTATCTTCATTTACGAAGGCGCCAAAAAAAACATCACGCAGCATTTCAAAACAGAGCATGTAGATATTGATACAGATTATAAATGGCGGGAATATACAATAAAAGTAGTAACGACTTGTCGGCTGCCCGCCTCATGATTTCCCTGAGGCGTTTCCCCCTTGATATCTGTTTGTTTTGACCTTTTTGGATAAAGGAAATATTTCTATACTACGTGTTTTGGAGCATCTTACATTAACTTTATTAATAAATTATAACATTTCAAAAGAATTATTGAATTTCACGATTGTTTAGCAAAAGGCTCTTTTGATGGTAAGAAACCCACGTCGCTTACGTATGGGATCGTAGACCACTTGTGTAAGTACCTATATTTTTATGTATTTTCTTACTGAGTGTGGCATTTATTTACTTTTTCCGTGATCACAAATTTTTAAAGGTTGTCTTACCTCTTCTACACTATGTCCCCAAAATAATCAAGGACTTGTAGCAAGCATATGCCTCCAATACGAAAAAAAAACAGCTTGAAATTCACTTTGAGTTAATACAAAGATGTTTTTTGTGTATTTGTAAATAGCTACTTTGATTAGTTTTGCGTTCCATGATATGCTTGAAATTATTTCCTAACACTAAACCTCGAAAACAAACACATGTTTGCCTAGCATAATCCATATTTGGACCACATAAATGTACTTATAATAACGTAGTTTACAATAATAAAAACAAAACATGATCAATGATCATAGGCTATAGAAATGAATCTATATTGCCAGAACTGTCAAACTTAAAAGGTCAGCCTATACATTTACTGGGTTTATGCCACAGATAACAAATACGCCGGCACCATAAAAAGAGTTACCCCCGAGACAAATCAAAGCAGTGCGAGCGTGCGGACAGCTAGATTACCGTTCTCCCACCTGCCGCCGCTGGCAAAATACGTCTGTGCTTGTACTTTTACCAATTTAAAATGCATAGATCGTTACATTGTTGCATTACACCATCCACATTATGGAAATTGTGATTATAACTAACCTCCAAGTAGTAACCAGTTTGGCGCAACTTTCCTACAAAAAAATGATAAAAATAAGTTTACAATGTTTTTTATTGGCCCAAATCATATGCCACTAGTTGCCTTATATCTGAATGCCTATAGACTTACTTTCAAAATTATACGGGTTATACCTTTTCAAGTAAACTTCATACACAATTCGGGTTTGCTATGTATCTATGGAAGTCCCGCCTCTTATTACGTGGTATTTATATACTCTTTGGTAGTAACGCGTCAAACACAAGCACTGAAGTTTACTGACTAAAGACACTTTCTGAAGACGATGGTAAGAATTCGAGCAACACATTTTAGAACTCTAGCACTTAGACTGATTGAATGCGCTAATGTATTTCCCTAGTATGGACCTAATTTAAATTGCTAAAATCTCTTACCTGCAGACGATAGGGTTGTCACGTCCCTTCACCATAAACTATACTTCAGTGAAGTGGGTAATAGTAATGAATAAGTCATGAGTCCAGTTATGTTGTATCCAGATCAACAGGTCCACTGGAGCTAAACATTGTGCGACCGAGGCCCGATCACGATGCACTGTCCGACGATTGCAAACTTATTTTATAGGCTTACTACAAACCTCCGATATTGATTACATTTACATTCACCACACTAAATGAAAATAGGTACAGTAATAATTTATTTACTTACTTACACACTCACTCACTCACTTTTATAAGTACGTATCAAAATATTAGAGCGGTTCAAAGAATAAGTACCTATATTTACTTACCAAATTTCAACTGTGTAGTTGTAGTAGTTTGCGAATAACGAACAAACAAACAGACAAACTAAGTATTCCTTGATCACCATTTGACTACGGAACCTTGAAAATGGTGTGTAGTTAATGAATTGACGTTCTTTGTAAGGACGTACATAAGTTTATGTAGCAGATAATAATTTAATACAAAATATTAAGCACCACAGTCTTCACTTATTGTAATGACCTTTTTTATCCTTTAGTTATACAGTAGTCTAGTTGAATTTTGATGGAGATAATAGATAGAAACAATTTATTAACTTCACTTGACAAGTAATAACTATTTTCAAGCCCGTATCACTAAAGAGGCTGGTAGATATACAACCAAAACATCCAAGACAAACCGAAAATACTGTGTGTCACAACGCGGTAGGTGGCAAACCTATCGCTAACCGGAGGAGCACTTCTCTAATCCCAAATAACGTTGCTTATGGTTAGTTGGGCCAACACAATGGAAACGTCAAGTACGGCAGCTTTAACGCAATAATTCCGGAGTTAATTTCTTTGACGTATAGCCATTCGAAGTATCGTCTAATTTCAAACGACAATAAGAATGTCGTCCTGAAATTGTAGCGTTAAATAGTGGCTGAGCCTATGCCAAACGTCCATCATCGTGATAATTAACAGTGTTTCCGGAGTTGTAACCCAACCTGGGAGTCAACCGCAAATTCGAAGTTCAAATTTATTTCATATTGAAATGTGGGTATAAATGTGTAAACTTAGTAATAATATTACTAAGTTTGACACAGTCAGTTCTTTTTATTTCACCGTGATCTATATATAGCATAGATGTTATCCTGTTTCCGGGTTGTCACTTGTCAGGCCTATTGTGAAAGACTACCGGCTACCATACCCTCTAAACCGGAATATGATAGTATCTCTATGACGGCAGCAATAGTTATGGTGATGGATGCCTTCCCAGATAAGCGGTGCACAGCACTCGATCACAAGTGATCATATTAGTGACTATTATTTAAATTATGATAGCTTTAATAGTGCGGTCCTTCCTAGTTCCTTTGTTGTTTTGATGAGGATATTACTCAGAAGTTTACTGCGTGTGCATACTGTCAAAGCTGCTAAAGGACATTAGTTGTGTACTTTTACCAAAGCTAACGATCAAATTGAAATATTAAAGTAAAAAAAAGTTAAAAATACACATAACACGTTTTATTGACATTAAAAAAATAATCGATCATGGAAAGTAAGAAATATAAAAGAATTGGCGAGGATAAAATTCACTCAAAAAGAATGTAGAAAAAAATGTGGAGCAAATGACTAACAATTTCATAACATAAGACATTCGAAAAAAATGTCTTACGAAAAAATATAGATTCAAAGTTAGTTTATAAATCTATCTTCAATAAAAAGTCAATAAAGTCGTACCGTCTGCGGTACGCCTTATTTAAGTTCGATTCCAATATAAATCTCAGCAACAATGGCCCATAATAAGTTTCTTTGTGTTGTAATCCTAGCCGTACGCACATTTTAATCACGCATTGTTTAGGAGTAATGCTGCTTTGCGCTAAACATACATTCATTGTCGATGGGGCCGTCGAGATATTACTTTCAAACTTTTTAAACGTTCCATTTATATGTAATCGTTTATGACAGCTCCGTTATTATCACCCAAGTATACTTGTATAAATAACTGATATTGCAGTACAAATTATCTTCATAATACTTAATCTATTTATACAAAAGAAAGTGTTGTTAGTTACACTATTAATAACTCAAGAACGGCTGAACCGATTAGACTGAAAATTGGTGCGGAGCTATCTTAGAATTTTATCCTGTTCGATTGTGAGGAAACTGGAAAAAACATTTTCATTTTTCCCATACAAACTGAACGGGCGGAACGAAGTTCGCGGGAACAGCTAGTTGTAAATATTTTAATCCTTTGAAAGTAGGTACTCATAAAGTTTTACATACACATACAAAATGATAACCACCTTCTGTTCAAAGACACGTACAAATCTAAATAAATATAAATAATTCCAAGGTAAAAGCTAGCAGCAAAACTAATATTAGAATAATTAATATAATCGTCTCGGTGCTCTAGCGGTTTAGGTGTTGGATTTGACTGCATGAGGTCTCGAGTTCGAATCCCAGATCCCAGGAAAAAATTTGGATTTTCCAATTTTCTAATAAAACAAAATATTGCTCGGGATTGGACAATGAGCCCGGTTGGCGATAGGGTTGCCACCTAGCACATTGTGGGACTTAGTGACTTCGGCCTCTGCCTACCCCTTAGGGAATATGGGCGTGAAGATACTTTAATATAAAGGCGAAATCAGTTTTTAATATTTTATAGGAGTTGGCACTCCCTTGGGATTAAAATAAACAAGTTCAAAATTGTTAACCATAATAGTAACTAATTTACATTCATCTATTCTAGATCGTTTTTTGGTTACATTACATTGGAATATTCGTGAATGTCATAAAAATATTTTTTACATCTGAAAGAGACATAAAAATGCTTTAAACATGGAACCTTTTTTGGAAATTGTTTTGAAACTCGTAAAATCCTCCAAATTTTACCATATGTTCTTTGTTATTCACTAAATACATTAAACATAAAAAAAACTTGCTCTCCACGGCTTCGTCAGCGTAGCATATATTTCCATCCCCCATTAAAGCCCTTTGAGGGCAGATTTTAGAAAAAATAGCCATAATTGAGCTCGGGTCTTTATCTACATTTAATGTTATAAAAAGGAAATGTTTGATTTTTTGTTTGTTCGAAAAGAATAGCCTCCGAAACTATTAAACCGATTTCAAAAATTCTTTCACTCTTAGTGCTACATTATCCCTGAGTGACATAGGCTTTGTTTCATCAAAATTGGTGCAGAAAAACCCAAGTTACGCGGGCGAAGCTGCGAGAAACTGCTAGTCATTTACAAATCCATCAAAAGTTTAGCCGAGAAAACATAACATACAGACAGACTTTCACATTTATAAGGTTAGTATGGATTCGCTGCCGACGTAAGCTCAGATGTAACGCCTAATATGTGAGTAATTTTATCAACAGCAGGACAGCTGGTAAAATTACAGATTATTTTAAGTTGGTTTCGCTTAAGATTTCTTGCAATTTGCCGAGCACTGGCGTTCTGAAGATAAGAAAAGATAAAGTAGTGAACCAACCCGGGTAATTTGTTGCTGGATCTTGTAGAAGTCTTGTAGTTTTAGTATCTCAAAAATACTCTACAGTCTGAAAGTAAAAAAAACATGTTGTACTCCGGGACTGCCGGCAGAAGTGAAAACTTGAATATTAACATTGTGCATTTTTGATATTTTGGAATGGTTAGGGTATAATTTTGCATAAATTGCTTTAATTATTTCTATAATAGTACTATCATTTATGTGGAAGAATACAATATTAATTTATTGCACTATCGTACACAAACATGACAACGCGCAAGCGCCCTGCGCCGTCTTACGAATTTTCGATCAGGTAACGTGTCCTGACGCAAGTTCAGAAGTTTTTACCCATTCCAAAAAAAGTGCGCAACGCCGCTAAACAAGTTTTCACTTCAAAAATTTGAAAGTATTTCTTATATAACAGGAAAACTTGAATACCTACGTAACGGGTAATAAGCTTGTCGATTTATTTAATTATTAATGACAAACGTCGTAAAAACACACAACCTATTTATTTCTTTACTTCCCTATTGTATAAAAACTATTGTACAATCTACATCAACGCGTAAATAATACGCGTGTGCATGTGAACAATGCATAATTAAAGCTGTTTTAATGAATATTACAAATTACTGAACGAAAACATTATACACCTAGATCCTTAAAACCCCAGACATTAATCAGAAACAAAAGCTCAAAGGTTCTCAGCGCTTGCGTCAAACACAAGTAAAACTATCCCAGGAAGTTTGGTTTATCGTGACTTTGGAAAGTAACAAGATTTTAAAACTCAACAACAACTAACATTTATCAAAATGTTATGCGTAATATTATTAAATATTGCTTGGAATTTAAAAAACCTCTAGAAATTGCAAACTTAGTTTTTTTTAACATTTTTCGCATTTTTATCAACATTATAGTATACAATAAATGTTAATAATATAACTATTGTTGACAACATAACTGTTGTACATGTTTAATCATCAATTTGTCTCTTTCGCCAAATATATACCTTGGATTTTTTTTTATTACATTTTGGATTTTGATGTCACCCTAAGTAACTTAGCTGAGAAACCTTAAACTATAAAAAATACTAAGGTCTGGCCATATATGGAATTATTAGATCCCGAGTTATTAGAATACGGCGTAACATTACTCCTGCGGTTTTACGTTTGATTTTCAAACACCACTATTGTGTTACGCAGTAACGCACTGAGAACACGTGTGGGTGATCATTTGTTACATGTATTGAACTTGAGGTACAGTCAAGTGGACAATAAAAAACTAAAATATTATGTATTATTATGCCCGGTTCGGCCAATAAAAAGAAAATTTGTTTTTTTAAATTTTCTTATTTAAAAAATATTGCTCAGGATTGGCAATAGGCTTGCCACCTATCACATTGTGGGACTTTGTGTCTTCGGCTAGTCGTGGGTGCCCTGGTTTTGCCTCTGCCTACCTCGTCGGGGATATGGGCGTGAAGATACTTTTTTTATATGTTATGTTAATACTTACAGTTACATTTGCGTCACATGTATGTAACTTGTGATACCGACAAGTGGAAATAGGATTCAAAAACGTTAACATATAAACTATTCCTTTTCGTTTGAGTTTGGTTTACTAATGCTATCGTGATTTGCAGTAACGTATTTATTACACAGATTTAGCTTGAGGCTGTAATGTAAAGGAAAAACTGAAAACCTGATTTAGTGATATTGGAAGACAAACAAGCTGACAGATTCCCTGTTGGTGTTTTCTGTATGTGGTACAGAAATCCACACATCGAGTTACCTAGTTTTAAAGAAAACAAAACTGTCGTTAGAGAGTAGAGGCTACCAATAGACTGCTTAATATGTAGCCTTCTATATACGTTCCTAAGGATTCAGATAATGTTGCTGTTTACTTGCCAACCAGAAGCTCAAATACTAAGTCTGCCTTAATATAATTGACTATATTAACATATAAAGTGGGACGCAACAACGACTTGCATGGGAGGTATCTATTAGGGTAAAACTTTGTGAACAACTCACAACATGCTACAGAAATAAGAATGAAATTGTTGTTTAAATCAATAGTGCATGCTTATTTTCATTGAAATAAGACCAATTAGAAAATTACTAAGTAATTTGGCATCATATCAACTATGGCGAGTAGCAAAAGTAGGCTTGCGGAATGCTATTATAATTTATAATGATTACCATGCTTCAATTTTAAAAACTGTCATTTTGTATACTATCACCAAACATCTATATTATACTTATAAACTATAGAAGAGCAACTATGATCGCGGTGCCCTTCGAATCTTCAGTAGCGATCGAAACGAAATTATGTTGATAGATACTTCATGTTTAGGAAGGTTTAGGAGACTTTTCATCTTGCTCACTAAAAAATCAAAATGTAAATAAGGGTACTATTCTTTAACGCGTATTCCGATTTCACTTCTTCTCTTTGTAATGTATAGTACCTGCTTTTCAGATTGTCCCGTAGCTTTTGCCAATTTATAAGTTTTATGGCTTTAGAAATTACAGATATACTAACATTCAGTATACTCTGACCAAGTACCTTGAAATCAGGAATGGAGAACATTCATACGTACAGGGTTAATAGTAAACAGTTAATTATTTTACTGGATTCGTTGAATTTATTTATAACTAAATGATAATAAAGTATTATGTTCAAGCATGATAATGAGATACTCGTTTCCAATTTGCAGTATTGCATGAACCACTCTAAGAATAACCCTACTGATGTCAATGTAATTACCCCGCCACGTGTTTCGGATCCTTCAGACCCAATAACCGTGGCAAACGCTATACTCCCTCCCAATCCGAACACAAACTCACAAAACCACATCACACTACACCGTCGCCGCCGGTCTCGACGACGAAGACCTCTCTTGCGCCCGGCGCCTAACGCCGAGCGACGAGCCGCCACTACTCCTCCATCAAGTCCACCCAGTAACCAGAACGCAGCACCAAGTCGAGGTACGGTCTCCTGGGGGACAGCCCTTGTTGCTGGCGTTGTAGGAAACAGTCCAATCCATTTAAATAATGATGTCTCGGGCTGAGCACTCTGCCAAGCTCACAAAGCCCGGTGAAGTGTAAAAACCTTGCGGTTAGCAAGAAATTAGTCATTCAAAATTTATAATCCAAATGTCAATGTAAATATTGCTGACGCTCCCTAATTTAGCGGTCTCTCTTTAGTTGACTTTTGTTGATTAACATGACATGGCTATCAGAAAGAGAGGTTGGTTTGGTTTGGTTATTATTAGATGTTTTATTTATTCTTTGTTTCTAATTTATGTCAATTTGAATAAAGAGTTTAATAAAGAATAACTTAATTTTTAAGTTCAAATATAATGAGTTATGTTCGTAACTGTACCTGTATAAAACAACTGCTTAGCTTTTCCTTACTCTGGTACTTTCAGGTGCATTTACCCCGTGTGTTGAGGCTGGAGCCTACGTCACAAGAATTTCATACTATTTGACAAAATTACCAAGTGAGGATGTAAAGTAAAGAATTTGGTTAGGTTGCCGGATACCCTACCTTATAAACCGCAACACGACAATTCAGTTATCTGTTTCGTTATACCTTTTCTTAACAGGTAGAAGCGTCAGGGTATCCCATCTGTAATATGTATACGAAGCCTCTCTTTCTCACATTTTCAAGAATTAGCACTGATCCAGTTTACTTTAGCGAATTTGTAATTTCTTTTGTTGTTGCGTTCTTAAGTATATACTTACATTATCTTTTCCTCAAAGTGTATGGGTTAAATTTAAATAACTGGTGTCGGTGTGAACGTGCCTTACTTTAAACTGATGTTTACAAAACGAATAATTAATTTACATTTATGATAATAATTATCAATACTTGATAACCCTATATATAGTTTGTATTGTGTATCCGAACTACTACACTTATAGTAGGTACATATAGACGTTTTACTTTGTAAAAATAATAATTGCATCTGTGCCCTGTGGTCTAGTCGTCTAGCCTAGAAGTCTGATTCATGGTTCGGGCAACTTAATACAATATATGTTTTCTATTTATAATTAAAGTTGTACGTGATTGGAATTGCTTGCCAACTATCATATTTCGTGGGTGCTCTTTTTTAGTAGGTGGTAGAGTTTCGCAGGGACCTATATTCCTGCCACCATAACGTCAGTGCTTGCCGTTGACGTGTTCTGATTCTGAGGAAAAGGTAACCGGTAAACTTACTCGAGGCTTAATATCCCAGCCTCAAGTTGACAACGCACCATTACCACCTTTGGTGTCTCTAGGCGACGAAAATTTCTTACCTTAATTTTTCTTTTTAATAATCTCTTCTTAATATCACAAAAATAAAAAATAAGAATTACTTTTTGATATTTTCTCGAAACAAAATTCAAGTTGCAATAACATTAAAAATATAAATAAAGAAATAGCTGTCACAGCTTGAGAATTTCTTTTGCATTTTAAAGATTTTTTAAAGATACATTTGGACAGTCTTGAAAAAAGAACTGAAGGATCAATTGCTCATTCTACCACAGTCCTCTTAAACAGCTCATATTCATATGAAGATTATTCAGTAGAAAGAAACACATTTCACAAAATGAGAAGTGTTCGATCACAGAACATTACTAGGTTTTGGAACCATGAGTGCATTAGACTTTCAGAGATCCACAATCACAGCCCGTAGAAGCGTTTATAGAGTGTCCAACTCCTGAACGACGAATCTGCGCTATAGCGACGTCCACTTATCGGTGCCTCTTCGTTCTTTTTTCTGGAGTATTACTTTTTACAAAATAATGTAACAGCACCCCACTTCTCACATCTCTGACACATCTGATCAAATACGACTGAAAGCGACAGGTCGTTCACAACCGCACTGACGAGCTCTTGCCTCTCTTCTTTCCAAATAATCACACTATTAGTGTGTGTTGCGCTGTTGACACTGTAGCAACAGCAGTGGTACTTTGTTTCTGGGTCCTCGAATGCAGACTCTTTTATGCTCAATAGCTATTGATGGCGACTTTTCCCCTCTGCTGCGCATATCGTTACACCAGCTGCACACTTGAATCTTCACTCTGTCCATCACAGTCAGGCGTCTTTCAACCTTAAGAAACTAGGAACAAAGCTTAGAAATACACGGTAACCTTCTCCTATTAAGTGCCATATCAAGATACTTGATGGTTGGCTTCACCCTGACATGGGCAATATTGATAGATAAGAAAAAACCTGGAGGAAGAACATTTCGCGGGCTGTGAGCGCAAATTACTTGCTCCCCGTGTTGATCCGGGCTCCTTTGCAGACTAGACCATCTGCCTTCCTGCCAGGCAGCTCGTAAAAGGCGAGCATAGGCTCACCGTCACTAGCACCGTGACATCTGACAAGGTGGTAGAGTTTCGCCCGGATTGGTAACACCGCCTTACCTATTCCTGCCGCCATAACGTCATGGCGTGTTCTGGTGCGGAGGGTAAGGTAGCCGGTAAACTTACTTTTGCTCGAGGCCTAACATCCCGGCCTCAGGTTGGCAACGCATCATTACCACCTTTGGTGTCTATAGGCGGCGTGAATTTCTTACCATCAGGAAATCCGTCTGCTTGTTTGCCTTCAAGAATCATAAAAAAAACACTTGCGCAGTGCCACCTCGAGTCCCAAGCGACTAATACGGTTAATAACTGCAACTAATCTAGCATCAACGAGTCGTCAGCACTCTTCAAGCGAACCACCTCGTGCAACTACAAGTGTATTATTTGCGTAGCAGACTCGTAATATACATAATAATAATAACCACACGTCCCTAGTAGACCTCCATAGGTGGTAATGGCACTATAGAAAACCTAAAATTATGTTTTGTGTTTGAACTAGAACATGATAGTAACTGGCAATGACGCGATGATGGTAGGAGTTGATAATCATAGTACGAAACCGGTTTACTTTAGACGGTCTATCAAAATTCGCTAAAATTAGGTAAATAAATCGAATTAAATTATTATTCGCTTTTAAGTCCAACAGTAATATTTATGTATTATTTATATAAGGGGGCGTTCAAGTATTACGTAACGCAATTTGGAGGAAGAGGGGGTCTCGTGAAACGTTACGATGCGTTACAGGGGCAGTTGGGAGTCTTTCTTATAAAACGTTACGTAACATTGTTTTTTTAATAAAAAAATGTTTATTTATTTAGTAAATATAAATAAATATAAATTTTATTTAGTACTAGCTGTTCCCGCGAACTTCGTTCCGCCCGTTCAGTATGTATGGGAAAAATTAAAATGTTGTTCTTCCCAGTTTCCTTACAATTGAACAGGATAAAAAGTATCCTATGTCCTTCTCTCGGTTCTAAGCTACCTCCCCACCAATTTTTAACCTGGTCGGTTCAGTCGTTCTGGAATTATAAATAGTGTAACTAACATCACTTTCTTTTATACATGATGATTACTATCGCAAAAGCAAAAAAAAGTAAGTATTTTCACGCCCATATCCTCGAAGAAGTAAACAGAGGCACATAGCTAATCCCGAGCAACAATTTATTTTTATTTAGAAAAATCAAATTTTCTTTTTGTCGGCCGACCCAAGATTCGAACCCGGAACCTCATGCAGTCAAGTCCAACACCTGAACCGCTAGAAATACATAGAAATACTTGAAAATAGATACCAGTATAAGATTTATAAACACCCAGAGCCGGAAATGCAGACATCTAAATGTTCATCACACAAATGGCTGCCCCCGTCGGGAATCGAACCCGAGCCTCGCGGTCAGTCGATGTAGTTAGGCGTGTACGCTAGCTAATCGACTAACGAGGCAGGAGGCAATTAAAAGTATACCAAGATTAAAAATTATAATATATATACTCGTATATATATAGTATATATTATAAGTATATGTATGTATATATATACCTTTTTCAGACTTTAGGGTAAAAATGGTCACTTGAGTGTTACGTAACTAGAGGATTTGATCCCGTTCGATTTTTCTAATCCCGGGATTTCGGTATTGTATACAGCTAATCTCGTTATTCCGGGATAATCCCGGGATTGCATTGGTGAATTGTACTTTCTAGAAAGTGGTAAGAAAAAGACATTTAAAAAACAATAAAATCATTTTTATTAAATTAAAGATTAAAGATTAATCTTAAAAAATACTTTTTTTTTACTTTAAAAAAATAAACCAAAACTATTACTCATTCTGACACTTTCTACAGAATTGCCCCGTTTTTTTTACAATAAACTCAAAAAAATATAAAAGACTATATGCCAAAGAGATCAATGTCTATAGATACCTACTCATATTTTAAATTAAATAGACCACACTAACGAAACATCTTCTCTTTTATGTTTGGCATAAAACTTTCTTTGGATAATGATATTGTTTTCTTCTTAAGCTCATTAACAAAACGATCCGCCATTTATTGAATTCATTTGTAACAAAAACTGTAAAAATGTAAAACCGCTCTACCGATTTTATGAAAACTTCACATAAACCATCTACTAAATAGTCCAACAAAGCCTTAACATTTATTTTGGATAGGTGAGCTCGTTCTTAAGTTATAAAATTACAATGAAAAATGGCATTGATTTTTACATACATATATGTAAAAACCTCTTGATAAAGAGTATTTATATTCATTGATACAAACATAAACTCTAAGAAAATAACGGTTGTTATTTTTCATCTATGTTCAGTCAGACACATTAATGGTTTTTTAATAAAGTAATTGAATATCATCAATTAACAAAAATTTCAATATTTGCACGACGTAAAGCGGTTTTCACAAGTAATACTATGGCGCCGGACGTAAGCAAATTCAAATGAAATCGGTAGCGTTTAAGAGATGGCCGTCAAAACGTTAAATGAAAGTTAAGATGTTTCGTTTCAGGTACATATGTATGCACATTTTTGAAAAACTATAAAATCCTGGGATTTATGAAACATAATCCCGAAAATTTCCGGACTAAATCATGACCGGTATCCCGGGATCCCGCACTTCGAGATCACGGGGTCGAATCCTCTATACGTAACGTATAGAGAGGGGGTACAGAAAAACGTTACGATGCGTTACAAGGGGAGGAGGGGGGGTCAAAAATCTTCAAATATTGAGTAACGTAATACTTGAACGCTTTCTAAGCCGACCCAGCGAACTTCTTACTGCTTGACATCTACAGCTACTAACAGTTTTAATTGATTAAAACGTTATTTTCCCCATTTAGCCTAAAATTTTCCCGGCGCTTCTTTGAAAATAGTCTTCTTCTGACAATATTTAACTCAACAAAAACAGAATTAACAAAATGAGTCCGTTATCCGTTTAGGCGTAACGCGATGTTCACGCGAAAGACCCCCTCTTTTTTATACATATAATATTTTGCTGTTCGACTATTAGCGAGCCAACGTTTTACAAAAAAAAAATGAAAATACAATCGTTGTAATTGTGATCAACAAAATTACTTTATATTCACAAAAGTTCCAATAAAAAACCAATGCT